>CAXIVR010000002.1:225197504-225647504 GCA_964035755.1 Teleogryllus oceanicus | reverse complement strand
GCATTTCCATGAACAATTCAATCAGCAATAGTTCACATCATCATATGTTTTCTTGAGGTTCCTCTTAATTAATTCTATTTCACTCGAAATCTATTTTATTCGATTTCACAGTGTTCGATGATCTCACTTATTTAATATGATCCCTCTTAACTTATAACTCCCTCTTAACTATAAAGCACTTGATATATTTTTATATGGGAATTTTGGGGTTTGTATGTAATTACACATTTGTTTTTCATTATTTAAGATCAAACTTATCATTTCCTTACTAATTAGAAGTTTTGAAATAACTTAAAATCTATTCGGTTACCAATAGTTGACCTTATTTTCAGGTACAGTACATATTTTTACATATTTAAGAAAATTCGCGAATATTTACCTAATTTTAAACTTCATTCGTAATATGTTCCATATTACAGTCTTTTGGAATTATTCTTGAAATAATATTTTTAACTTTTAGACCAATTTAAAGCAAAAAATCGGATCTGAAAGTACTTTTTGGGTTTAACTTCACAATGTATTGGAAGGCTTAAGATTTACGAATATTCCATTACCATTTCTGGCGTTGAGCAGCATTTCAGTCCGTTCATGGTGTCCATGAGTATTTTTGATATTGAGACGCATTATGCCATTTTATTCAATTCAAAGTAATTAAGAAATAAAAAGGATAGTGTCATACTTTAAGATATAAAACCATAATTTATAACCTACGTTTTGTAAAGGTTAATTATCAAAATATTAATATTTATTTCTTTGACCGTCCTATTTATGTAACTTAAATACTTAATTCATACATTAGTTTACTATCTTTCTTTGTTAGTCCATATGTATATACAGATTTAGGTGCATGTTCTTCTGTATAAATCATAGCCCTGGTCATTACTATTATGGATCTAGTTTCGATTTTAGAAGAAACGATTCATCTTATTTCATTCCTAAATTTATATAGATATTTTACTAGAGTACCTAATAGCAATCACAGTATTTTTGAGACCCTTTGTAATATTTAACATTTTAATAAGTTGTTTTGATATTTGTTATTTTAATATTTGTTTATTTACAATGAGATCAATTACAAACTATTTGCTGCTTACGATAATGCTAATTGCGACCTTTGATAAAACACATTTACATATTTCTTATTAGCTGCTTTGCGATCCTTGAGATTACAAGACGACAATCAACACGTTCCTACGTCTATAAGATAACTTTGGTTTTATATCCACCACAATAGGTAACGTAAAACTAAAAATAAATATCTTGCAGGCGTACTTGGAATGCACGAAGAGACTTGACGTGACCACGTTCCATCGGATTGACAAGTTGTATCAAAATCAGAAAATTCCTTCACATTTGTGTAGAATGTTCCACATTTCACCATAGCTTTAGTTCCAGGAGCCATTGGCTGATCACAATCCACATTCTTTTCATTCCGCTTACACTCGATTTCTCTTGATGGATTGAGCAGAGCTGAACACCTTGCTGCAAACATTATTGAGACAATTTAAGTCTTGCAACTTACATCACTTCAATCACAAATTTAACGGTGTTATTTCTTTTATTTTTACTTGTATATTTATTTATTTTTCATAAAAAACAGTTAAAACTGTGTATGACCTGCTATGGGGAGAAGTGAATTCTGTGCACGTTTTCAAAATTCTGTGATCCCTACACTAAGTCATATAATACTACTTGAATTTTGAATTAATTAAAAAAATCTATTTTCAAGGATAAATAAGCAATAAATTTTGGGCTCTTATCCATGATTCCTTCGTCAAGAATAATACTTTCTGCCGCGACAACATGGAATCGATAATTTGAATAACTATATTTCTCAATGAATTTTTGGGCTCTTATCCAGAAGCAAATCAAGGGCTCATCCAGATTTGCTCGATGGATCAGGAACTGACGAAACCTGATCGAGATGGGAGTCATTGACCCAGAAGCATCGATACAATACTTGTTACATATTGTTTAGAATTATACAGTCCAAATGGTAGATAATAAATTAAATATCACTGTTAAAATTAATGTTACTTTTCTTGTGATGCTCAGTATAGTCTCTAATTGAATAGAAACTGTTATGCAGCAGAAACGATTTCTCTTTGGATTTAAACTTTTCTATCGAATTTAATCGTTTAATGTCATCTGGCAAAGTGTTGTAAAATAATGTACATGTATTGTTTGTGAATTTTGTGTAAGAGCTGTTAATACTGTCACCTGATGAATATGATTTCTGCGTCGAGTGTAATTGACATCGGCATTTTTTGACAATATATTCCCGCTTAACATACCTCTGGAACATGTAGGAAATTCTGCAGACCATTTGCCCTCACACAATAGTACTGGAGCTCCTGACAACACAAATCCAGAGTTGCAAGTGTAGGTTAAAAATGCCGTGTCAACCGTTTGCCCTGGAACAGGTTTGCAAGGTGGTGTACAGCCTCCAAGTTTATATTGTCCATTTTCGGGTTGAGAAGGCAACTTGCAACCGCCAGATGGTGGTGGTGTCGGTGCTGGAGTAGGTTTAGGTGTAGGCTTTTGTCCACATCTTGAGGGTTTCTCATCAGACCCATCTGCACATTGAGGAATTCCATTGCATAATCCTGTTCTGTCTATACAAGCTCCATAATCACATCGAAATGCGTAGCTAGGGCATCTATGGGAAAATATACATAAAATGCATTCAGTAATCTCACACGGTGTGCCGCCTCGCATTACAGAAAAAAAGAGTAAAAGTAACAGATATAAAACATACTGGAATGATCCACATTCATCTGCAGTTTCGTCAGATCCGTCATCACAGTCCTTAGTTCCATCACATAAAAGGAATACGTCTATGCAGGTACCAGATTTGCAAAGAAATTGATTGTTTCTGAAATATCATAAAATGTGTATAAATATGTATTGCAAAATACTAGGTTTATAAAATATCATTTCAACAGCAATTAATTTTCAATTATGAATTTGTTAATGAACTTTTGTGACACTGCGAACACAAGTATATTTTAATGAATTTCTTAATTTGGTTAAGATTCCATTGACGATTCAAAAATGTAAATATTTCTGAGGGTTTCAATATTATCAATTACGCGTATTACTCTTACAAGTGAAAAATATAAACTACGAAGAATAGAGGAATGAATATCATCCGGCGTAAGTGCCTGCTGGGACTATAAGAAGTAATTGTATCTTTATCCGGTCAATAAACTGTCGTTTATTTGAGCTCTAGTGGATACGAACAAACATTCGAGATCCACTGGGATCCTCATTGCGTTTGGGTAATAAGAAACAAAAAAAAAATATTTCGCTTCTTGCTACGCAGTTCTTTATATACTAAAATGTGCCATCGTGTGATTTTAAAGGCAATTGAAAAAGTCTGAAGACATGCTATGAATTTTTAAAAGTAAGTTGGCTTTGGTAATATTAAAAAGTATGCATTGTATTTTATGTTTTATTAATTAATTATTAGGGAAACAAACTATTTTTAAAATATCACAACAATTTTTAACTATAATCACAAATTCATGACAAGAGTTACCAATTTTCAATGAATTTCCCGAAATATTATTAGAAGCTATAACAAGAGCAAGTCATTGTCATAACACGTACACATATAATTGAAATAATACAAGGCGGGGTCATATTAAAAATAAATATTACCTTTGAAATACATTCACAATTGAAAATTTCTATATTCAAGCTTATGTTTCGACCTATTGTTTAGGTGCTTCCCAGGAACAAAATTATATCGAACAAAATAAAAATATTATGTGTGTTCGTCAAGTGCTAAAAACGTTGAAAGTTCCTGTATTTAACAAATTTACACTTTTACATAATATTTTTACATTTTTTCATTATTTTTATTTTAAGTCCCATAAACTAAATCTTTTATTCATATAAAGAGGTGAGAAATTATGTACATTGTACTTACTTGCAGACAACGTTACTATTTGAAGTAGAACCTCCGCAGTCTGCTTCATCTGATCCATCAGCACATTCTTGTTTTTTATTGCACCGCGCTCCAGAATTCACACAAGCTCCATAAGCACATCGATATGCATATGACGGACACCTTAATTTTTAAATTTATTTTTAAAATCAAATTGATTAGAATAGCCATTTAAAGAAATTACTTGGCATTTGTTTCACATTCAAGTGGTGATGTGGTTTAGTTTGGTCTTGTGGAGCGCAATATTTCTCCATGCGTTTTTTTATTTTTATAATCTATGACAACAGAAAACTAGTGATGCTAAAATAGCACGTACTTTCTCGCTCTTCATAATGGTTTACTAATACTATTTATACCATAATTTCTCTCTGAATAAACACTTCTCAGTCGTCGCTTTTTGTAAAACTCATCACAAATGGTAGAACATTTGGTGCGAAAAATAAATATTTTCAAGCAAATATCACCACAAATTTGACAATTATTACTGCTTTTCATACAGCTAAATCATGTCACAATAATGAGACGTAATTCGCAGAAGTCTGCAAGTCGCGATGCGGAATGCCATTGTCGCATTACAATCTGATATTTCCTGAAGGGTAGCAATTTTTTATTTCAAATAGGTTTTACACAATTTCTAAACGATTAATTTGTACACGCATAACAAAAGCTCCATTGTAAGAAACCAACAAATAAATGTGAAATAATATACACATTCTAACTTACGTAGCATCCAACTGCTTCAAGAAACGTCTAAAATTGCGATCACGAACCGCATGATTTTTGGAGGGGCGACTAAGTTTGACGCCCAACTATTCAAAAAATACTCATCTTCGAAAATTTCAACATGACCTTATTTGAAGATCTGTTTTCGATGAACAGATTTAGTTAAGACAAAAATTGTATCTTCATAATTGTAGTTGTAGGAAGACACCGAAAAACTTTTCAATTTCTGAAAAATCAGGGTTTTCAACGAACATGAAACCTGCGTCATAATCTTAACCGTCTTTTACACTATCCAGTAACAACGTTTAATAAAAAACATTGGAGCCATTTTTTGGAAAATTTTGAAAATGTTCCAGTGGCTACATCTCATTCTCGGCGTACCTCTCGAAATTAAAATATCAATTTCAAGTTCAAGGAACCGCGACACTAGCCAGATCGGCAGGAGAATATCAATTTTGGAGAAAATCGACAGAACGGTTTAGAAGCTAGAGTTGTTCAGAGATGTCAATAGATTTTTTTGTTCTCAAGGATCCACAAAATATGGATTTTATCTGAACCACGTGTTAAGAGGATTTTTCCTCCTAAAATTAACAACTGGATTTATCTACTTTTTCGTTACCAGGGCCCTGTAATAAGAGTTTTTCTGCCGAAAATTCGCCGTTTTTTCGCGCCGTATTACATAACTTTCTCTCTTCCGCCGTAGCGGTACCGAGGAACTAGAATGTGGCACCTTAGTGTCCATCTATTTCTTGCTTAATCTAAAATCCTTTAGCTCGTTGTCAACTTTCCCTTAGTTCTTCACATTTTTAATGGAATAATCGTTCAATACGTTGCATGATAGTACTATTGTGCTCCACAACACCACTGGATTGATAAATTGCGATTTTGATGTACAATTTGTAAAATAACTTTTCGATTTACAAATACAATAACAATAAATGCAATTTCAGCATTTCTACTAAAATATTGTTCCAACAAGGCAAGCTATCAATTGTCTTTCGGAGAACTATATTTTCGTATTATAGTTTGCAGTCTCCTTTTTTAATCAAACACTATCTCAGTTTTAATCTCTTTGTAACTAATGGTGACAAATAAAAAGTTGTTATAATTGTTAAGAAGAAATTTACAAAATTTCTAGTAAATGAAATTTAAAAATAAATACTAATTTATTATTTATTTATATTGTAATGGATAAAAATAAGTAAAATACATACCCAATGTTCTGACATGCTCTGGATGTCTCATCTGACCCATCATCACAATTTTTTTCTCCGTCACAGATCACAAACTGATCAACACATTGTCCTGAATTACATTGAAATTGTCTTGAACTGTAATTAAAAAAAAAATTATGACTAGCAAAAAATCTTCACATTCTAGTACATTACTTAGCAAACTACAAGGATTCATCACAAAAATATTTAGTTTGAATATTTATGAGTTTTCTTCACTTTTGAATATTTTTTCTTCAGTTAACACCTTACGAGAATGCAAGGTGTTAGAATTAATAATAAACAACCACATCGTCACATTCACTTACCTACACGATTGCCGTTTCCATCGTTTTATAAAAATTTAAAAAAATATTACTTAACATAACAGTAATCAAAATATTTATAATCTAAATAATGTCGCATTAGACACTTTCTGCCACGTTTGACATTTTAGATACCATCAGAATAAAGTCCCTACTTCATGAACAATGTGTTGTGTGCATAGCAAATTTAGACTGTAAATGGACAGAGTGGAAGTCTCACATGGACACATGGAAAATTCTTGTATAAAAAAAATCGTCATTAGTTTCTTTTTTAAAATAAAATAGAACTAAGTATCCTTGGAAATGTAAATACAACATAAAATAATACACTTTTTTTTCAATAACACACTTTTATTTACTCTTGAAAGTACGTTAACTCCTATGTCATATTTGCAACGTTTTTGGAGAAAAGTAGTCTTTTCAACCATCTCAATATCAGCACAACAATTCATCTGGGTTCACAGCTGATTATTGCTGTGTTGTGGCTGTTATTTTTGTTATTGTTGTCATCGTCGTCATTGTCGTGGTTTTCCTTTCTACACGTTGGATAACTAAATTGTCTATAATCGAGTCGACCTTGAACTGACCCCTTGAGAGACTGACGTTTTAAAGTCTTCTCATCAGTTTGCTTCTAGTTCATTCGAAATCAGGAATGTTTTGTAATCTTACAGCAAATTAACAACTTTTGTAATTATTTAAGCGATTCAGCATTGTCAGGAAAGGGTAAATATGCCATCATTTTCAAAGTAATATTCGTTTCATTTCGAAGATTGTGATGACCTATCGGACAGTTGAAGCTGTTGTTTGCCACGATTCACAACGTAGAAATTGCAGTTTTCCAAGTCATGAAGAAAATATTAACATCAAAAAATACATAGAAATTAATTAAAATTTTTCTTTATATTTCAATTTTGTATTGAGGAGCAGATCGAAGAGAGAGCAGGTCTCAGAGAACTTCTTAAGAGACGAAGTACATTTTTGCGGCAAACTAATTGGAACAGTACAATGTTTCAAGTAAGATTTGGACTCCAGCGTACGTTTACTATATTAATTTTTCATTTGGATTACGCCCTTTCGACAGCGCCATGAGTGAATGTTGATTCGGAAGAAGTTAGAAAAACATCACATTAAAATAGGCGCAGAGTGACAAAATCAAATGGGTTTACAGTAGCAAGAAAGCACGAATTTTTCGAAGTGGTTGTCGGCGAATCGTTGTTCCGAATTTAAAACATTATTACTATCCTTTGCATAATTAAAAACGTGGATTCTTTAAATGCAGATGAAGTTGAATATCAACATTCAGAACTCAAAGGCATTGAGTGAACTGAAACGCCCGCGGACGAGAAAAATATTACTACCCCCGTGGTTGAAGTTAGGTGCCTTACGTCAATAAGGAAACTTCCCACTTGGGTTTCTGCTACAATGAAATTCCTGGAAAATTCAGCCTGGGAAGACTCATCGTGACCTATCTTCCCTGAGGCTCCTCAGTAAGAGTGTGTCATGTACGTAATGACGAGATTCTGGCTGAAAGCAAAGCTTTCTGCATTCCAGTTAGAAAACCTTCTGTCAGAATTTCAGATTGGGATGTTTAGAAATATGTCAGATTTGTTTTTCTTTCTTCCTCCATCAGGTAGACAGTCTATAGTTTTCCCTCACTCTACTTCTTTGATACAGTCTGAAATGACGCGAAGACACAAATTTTTAGAAAGTTTGAAACGTTTTCCTCTCTACGAAATGTGTAGAACATTTCCATTTGTGGTATTTGTTTAGTATGTAAATATTACATTCAATACAATCAACATGTGCACTTGCCAAATGACTTAAATAACGCCCCAATAATGACTTAAATAAATAAAAAAAATAAAAAACGCATCCAAAATTATACTTTCTTTTGGGAAGTGCTATTGCTGACGTCCTTTCCCTAATTCGCGGCTGTCCTGATAATGATAACATCAATCCCTTTACCGCCTCGTACACCCGAGTTAAGGTGAGAAACAAAAGAAGTCGTGTATGTTTCGCTCTCAACAATTGCCTCTTACCTGAGAGCAGCAACAGTTTGAGGAAAACGCAGCCGCTCGTGCGCGCGGGGGCGCACGCGCCCTGGGACGCAGACATCCCGTAGTCCAGGTCGCCGTGGCCGGGGGAGGGGGCGGCGAGGGGCGACGCTGCTCGGCGGGCGATCGGAGCCGACTGGCGCTGCGGCCGCGAGAGCGGTGGGGGGCAGGAGCGAGACGTCAGCAGGAAAAGCCCGGCGGCGCGGGGCGGCGCGCCCAGCACAGCGCGGCGGCCGCAGCCGACAACCCCCGGGGGGGGCGCGCCCCTTGGCCGAGTCAAGGTCGCCCAACGAGTTTTGCCTCGTGGCGCATGAGCGCGAAGAGCCGAGAAGAGCGTTTCACGGGCACGAAACTAGAGGCGGATGACTTCTGCCCGTCCGTCCTTACATGAGACACGCCCATCCCACCGTCCGTTCTTGCGGCCTGGATGAATAACTCCCTCCCTCCGAGCGTCACATTTTTCGTCCGTGCGTCCCTCCCGCCGTCAATCGCTCCCTCCTTCCGTCCGTCCGTCCGTCCCCCTCCCTCTTTTCTCGCCACCTGGATGCATACTCCCTCCGACCGTCTCTCAGTTCCTTCATCCGCCTGTCCGTCAGTCTGCCCCTCCGTCTTTACGTCAGTCCTTCCCTCCGTTCCATCGAACGCCTGTCTATCTGTCCGCCTGGCCGTTCTTTCGTCTATGAGCAAGACTAAAGCTATTCGTAGTTTGTTCCAAAAACGAACATTTGCCAATTTATCTGGCCTGACTTGACGTCATGCAATTATAGAAAAAAATATTTTGGAAGTATTTCAAATGAAGCTTATGTGACAATGAGCTAAAAAAGCACATTTTCAGAAATGATGAAAACGATATTTTTTCAAAAATTTTGGAATAAGAATTTGTATTTAGAAGAATACTTCAGTCTTCTACATTCTTCAAATCGAATTTCCGTTAAACTGTTAGGGGATAGAGAAATGGAGAAAATGAAGAAAAAAGTATGTGGAGAAACATAAATATTATATGAAAGTAAAGTAAATGATATGATCTGTAAATATTATGCTCTTCAACTTTTTGTGTAGATGGTTACATATGAGAAAATTATTGATTACTGAATGCATTGTTTCTAAATTTTAATGCTAAAATCTGTGGTTGTAATTCTAAAATTGTTTACAGTGGGATTATGGAAATGATATAGAAATGGTTTCAGAACGCTTCAACTACATAGATTCAATATTACAAAAACCACATTGAAAGCGCCGTATACCTTCAAATGTTAGTTTTAGTTGCGTTATTGGTTTTATTTATATCTCAAAATTTTATATTTTATGGTTTACTAGTAAATTGCTGTGTTTACGGACCTCAATGAAAAAAAAACACGTCACTCAAACAAAACACGTTACGATATTGTTAATACCCTTGCGGGTCTTTCTGATTCTTTATGCCCTCGGGCCTTTTGAATACTTTATGATCAGCTCTAATACCAACACAACACCTACATTTTTATGAATTCGATTTATTAAAGTTACGATGTAATCAAATGCAATAAATAAATAACATAATGCTCAAATATTTGAAAGAACTTCTTTTGCCTTTTTTTTAAGAACTTTTTTTTGCTTAATTGATCAGAAATTTGCAATTTTTGAATGTTCCCGCTAATATGCAATTGCCACCACTCATATTTCACTGTTACGTATTACCTTTCTTAAAGACATTGTATGTGCTTCTTGAGTAGCAGTACTACAAGTAGTAACAAGATGTATAAGGCACATCGGGTAACATACTCGAAATGTTACTTTTTTTGGTATTATAATATATTCCAAATTTCTTTTGGCTATAGAAGCAAATAATCTCAAAGTAGCGTTTCATCAACGCAATTTACACTGATATTCACACTGTTATGTAACTCTGAAATACACCGTAAACATTTTCATAAAAATTTTACTGAAAACCACTTTCTGTAGATTTCTTAGCTTTCGCGAGAATGTCCGCAATAACTTCTCAATATTCTTTCATTTTGTACGAACAAATCAGTCCAATAACAATTATGCAATGGTAAATAGATGCAAACTGTTTCTGACAAATGACGGTTACAAAGCATCTTTTCACTTTAGACGTAAGAAAAATTATAAAATGATTCGAATTTTCGTTTAATTCAGCAACGAACTAGTAAACCATAAAGTTTTGTATGCACCACGGGGGTTACTAGATGTTTTCGCCCCGAAGGTGACTTCCGAACCTGAGGGTCTCTGGCTCGAGGGTTGGCCGCCAAATTACAGGGCTAATTTATTCGTCGAGTTCCCAAAATATCAATTGCTTGTGACGTGCACACCCCTGTCTTCGTATTAATAACAAAATCTGTTTACATACGGATTGCAAGTATTACTTATTACTTTAAATTTAAATTTTGATCCAGATCGCAATGACTCCTGTATTGAATCGGTCTTTGTCCCATTACAGTACAGATTTATATTTTGTATGTGTTGGCGAAGTCGTGCCTGTACAGGTAAAGAAATAATATTATAGTTTATTTTGGGAGCCTGACTCTCTATCCTATTCTTTTCTCTGTCATTTAATTTCTACTACCTACTGAAAATAAAATAACACAAATTTCACAATGTTGCCGAATCGCGATATCGGCATTTATTTATTATATCTATTCTCTTCTCGACATTTTAATGCTCAGAGAATCCAGTCCTCATTCTAATACACAGAACATAACAGTGAAATGCATGTATAGACCCATTTGACATAAAAAATTATTTTAACAAGGAAAAACCTGTCCACGCCTCATTCCATACCATTTTTCTTCGATTTCGAAAATATAAATCAAAAACACTTCCGGACTAATGTTTCACCAATTAAAACATCATTTTTCGAAAACCTTTACACTTTTTAAAATATTTCTAATGAATCAGCAACTCAAATTACGTGATGATGTTGCCTGTCCAAAATCACACAGTCATCTCTCTCTTATGTATTGTTGCTTACCCCTTCTGTACCGCGCAGTTTCAAACAAAGGGCAGCTGTTCTCTTTTCTCAACCCGCTGTACTTTTATAATTTCTATTTACAAATATCTTTATATTTCACATTTTTTGTTTGTTATGATAATTTCTAAATAAAAACTAAATAAAAATATTAATAACTTTTCGCTTTTCAAATTCCAGATATTGTTAAATTATTAAATGTTTACATGATCGCTCATCCCATGTCAAACACATTCAATTATCTTTGCCTTATATGAAAATTTTTGTTACTCCAAAATAATATTAAATTTGTGACTGTTTATTTATTTATTTATTTATTTATTTATTTATTTATTTATTTATTTATTTATTTATTTATTTATTTATTTATTTATTTATTTATTTATTTATTTATTTATTTATTTATTTATTTATTTATTTATTTATTTATTTATTTATTTATTTATTTATTTATTTATTTATTTATTTATTTATTTATTTATTTATTTATTTATTTATTTATTTATTTATTTATTTATTTATTTATTTATTTATTTATTTATTTATTTATTTTCACTGGTCTTCTAACATCAGTTTCTTAGATTTTTAAGAAATAAATAGGTGTTTCTGCTTTCACCCTGGCATCTTCGACTGTTAATTACGTTTCTCAAAATATCAAATTCCATAAAATTTTGATAAATATGATTATTTATTTGAAAAGCTGTTGATAGGGTCTTAAAAGCCCTGCATACGCATAGAGAGCATAAAATACAATTTCAGTATGTACTAAATACTTCTGAGAATTTTTTTCTTTTCAGTGACTGAAAAGAAAGTAAAAGATAGAAGAAAGTTTACACGGAAGACAAACTCACAAAAATGTAGAAGTACAGAGAAAACAGCGAAATAACATGCCTAAGGGTGTCGGAGGCCTTGCATAAGCATCCCAGGGTTAAACGATGTCTAGCTACAACTGTAAACAAAGCCGTCCTAAACTGTACCCACATATTTTTCTTCAAGATCAGTATTTTGATATCAAACTGGTGCACCATGAGGAAAAATAAAAACATAATCATTGAACTTTATAAGAATATTAGGGTGTTTAGATGAGGGATATCTTTTTAGTTAAACCTTTCTGATGTCTTTAAATAGAAAATAATTTTAGCATAAAATAACAAAGTTTAATTGGTTTTACATGTCGTGGATTGATTAGTCAAATCATCAGGTATCTTCTAAACAGACGGATTTGTAAAATAATTAAATTCATTTAATGAAACTTTTTGAAAATTTAACAAGTATTAATTTGGCCTATGTACAGATGGATATGTGTAAATGTATCCAATAACGTTGGGCTCGTGGCACATAGCGAAGTCGCTGCCTTTACCACTGAGGTCCGGGTTCGTTTCCAAATTTTCCCGGATTTCATGTGAAATTCGTTCCAACAAAACGAGTTTGGCTGCTTCACAAGGGCTAGTCCAACCCCTGTGAAGTGTCCTAAACCCTACCCCTATTCTTATTCCTTCCCAATTCTGGCCGCTGGGTAGTGACGCAGGAGCGCGTTGCAAGAAGCGCGTACGCGGAGATGCTACCTAGCGGTCCCCTTGACAACTGACTGCGACGTGACGTGACATGACTTAAAGGTAATGGAGGATTACTCCCCAGCGCAAAGCACTCAACGCCCCTTACGGAGCTTGGAGACGCGTTGCGTCAATCTGTAAGACGCAACAAATTAAAAAAATTAACAATAATTATTTACGTTTTACGTTAAGAAAGAGAAAACTAAAAATATATTAATTCGAAACCCATGGAGAGGACTTGCCATGTTAAAATGAAATAAAACTATTAGTATAACAGTATTAAAAAACAATTTTAATAAAAACTGAATAATATTATGATTGAATTTTCTTAATAACAAATGATTATGCACCAATAACGAACTGTAGGTTTTTGTAATCTTTTTGAAGATTGAATTTAAAGGAGCCTCAGAGTTAAGTAAAATTATTTTTATACAGCAGTTCCCTTTGCATTTTCCTTTATGTGCGTTTCGTGACCATTGCTGTCCAGGAGGATGTCTTCTAAGAGTGTGGAATGGCGTGAGCGAAGCCTGCCACCGGCGCTGTTGTCCTCCGCGTGGAGTCCCTGACCGGCGA
Source organism: Teleogryllus oceanicus (assembly GCA_964035755.1). NCBI lineage: Eukaryota > Metazoa > Arthropoda > Insecta > Orthoptera > Gryllidae > Teleogryllus > Teleogryllus oceanicus. Next base: position 225,634,147 of record CAXIVR010000002.1, on the reverse strand, counting down.
CTGGAGGCGCGGATGTGCGAGCAGAGTCAACGACCCCTCCAACTCCAGCCAGGCCACCGTGCAGAACGGCCAGGACATCTCTAGATTCCTCAGAAACGGGTTTCGAAACAGTAGTTTCGTCTGCAGCGCCTCTGACCGGGAGGTCCTAGGTACGAGTCCTGACGGCGGCAGGATTTTCGACACTGGCTTTTCAGCTATGTCGAATTCAGTGGCTGTCTGGAGGAGAATTCTAGCGCCCGGCTGCTCTGATCGGTAGATTTCCGTGGTTTCTCCGATCAACACCAGGCGAATGCTGGAGCAGTACCGTACCAAACGGGCCAAGGACCGCGCGCAATCTGTCCTTCCCTTCCTTGTCCAATCCTCTCCCTTTACACACACTTACACTAACATGCACTACACTACTACATATTCCGGGAGACCGGTCGGGAGCGTAGAGCTTGTTCCGGCTGGGGCGGTGCCCCGCTGGTGGGAGAGTCCTGGTTACGGAGAAACCCCACTAGCCGACTGTAGGTCGGTGCCGGATCTCGCCATCCAGCGAGGGGAAAATCACCGCCATCTCCCGAGAAAAAACATGCACTACACTAACGGGACTAATGACCAAAGCAGTTGACGCGCCCGGAAACACGAAAAAATCAGTCAATCAATCAGTCCTCTCTCGTACTATCTTTCACAGTCTTCTGGGTTGGGTTTTCTTAGATAATTTTGTCCAGTTTCATTTTTGACAGTTATACATGGGTACATATTGAAAAACAAAATGTAATAACAAACTATTTTAGATTGACTTTTTATTGAAATAATTGAACAATACACTTCAATAAAATTGCAATCTAAAATGTTTTTTATTAACTTTTGTTTTTCAATATACAATACTGTAATATCCTATTCTCCCTCTGGTCCTAACAAACTATTTTAGATTGACTTTTTATTAACTGAATTCAACAATACCTCTCTGGTACCACGACGCCTCACGTCGCGGCGCCAATGTAATTATTATTTGTTTTTCTCAACCTCCTTTGGTACCACGACGCCTCACGTCGCTGGTGCCAATGTAATATTTGTATATATTATATATAATCCCGCTTTTAATTACTCTCTTATAAAATCTCATACCCACTATCTTGCTCTGCCCTGGCCCTAAATTATAATTGGGTGCCACATTATCAATTGCCCGTACCTCTGCTAGCTCGTACTATTATCTGTTTCTTACCGTGTCGTAGTTCGCGCGCTCACTCCATACGGAGTTGAAGTAAGGGTCCGCTTTGTTCGTGCCTGGTCAACATTCATACCATTACAGAATAAAAGACATGGAATCACGGCAATTATGAGCCATTGGGATGCTCATGCATTTAATTTGGGACTTTTCTTAGCTGATACCCCTTCGTGAACACAATCTGCCCTCCAACTTACAAAACATAACAACACAAATATATATAAACACCCAGGAAGAAAACATATAAACATACACTGAAAATACAATACAAAGAAACAAATCTCATCCATCCATCAGAATGCGCATTCTGTCGTGACCTTATTTATTATCCTTAGCCTAATAGCATAACTTGTCTTCGACAGAACTTTGAATGGAGCGTAAACGAACCAAAGAAAATACAGTTTTTGCACAATTCGTGCACTTCCTCTTTTGCAGCGATGTCACCTTCCATCAGCGCCTGTCGCTGGTAGTTGTCACGTGCATTATTCACGCACGCGGTTCCCGTTCAGCTGCCACCAGATCCTCGATGGTTCACTCTCCGTTTAATACATGCCAATGCATCCACGACTATTGTTTTTCTGTCTTAATCGCGTCTTCCTGAACGTTATTTCTATATCTCGCGATATACCATATATCTTTCGACGCTTCTATTTCCTGACACCTAATTTGCGTAAGTATTTTCTATGCAGATTTTTTTTCGTGAATTTCTAACTGAATTTTAATAAATTTTCGATATACTCATTCTAAACAATTGTTTCTATGCAACCAAAATAGCCTAATAACGTTTTGACGACACTTCCGCGAAATTTCTAAAACTCAACACAACATAAAAACGTGTGTGATCATCCTCAGATCCGAACTCATTCTGTCTGTAACCCAGTTCACATTGTTGGTCCCTACAATCCAAGTGACTGTCTTTTTCCAAACATATGCCCATCACCATAATAAATGTTCAAAACTCTTACATTTTGCTGTTTTCGGGCATTTTGTCTTACATAAATTCCCTGCACCGTAACTAATTTTGCCTGCTCTAAATATTTTTCCTATAATTCCTGTAAGTTTGGCCAAAATCCACCCAGGCATTCACTGGATATTCAACAAAATTCTTTTTGTTATATATTTCCAGGAGTACAACAATGAGTTCCGTCTTCCATCTTCGTCATGTTATGCATGCAATTTATACCATTTATAATATTTACGGAACCCGTGGCTCGAATAACGTGGTTTTTGCTTTAAAATGTTTCTAAATTTAAGTTCTGTTCATCGTTCATCGTTCATCACACCTATTTCCGCCCCTTATGCTTTCTTGTATCACGCTTTTAATTATCGTTACGCGGCGCTGTTGTCTATTGTTTCTTTCATTTCTTTTAATTCCTCCTTGCTCACATAAAAGTTCCATGCCTTCTTGCGGGCTCGTCCCCACAGATCATTACAATACATAACTGTCGAAAATGCACTGGACAAAAACATCTCATACTCCTCTCTTATCTCGTCTATGGTGTTTCAATTAGAAACTCATTTAAAAAGTGTGGAAACGACTTAAAATGTAAAAATACTCTTGAAATAAAACAATAATTTCAAACACACATTTAGTCTTTCGATTCGTCAATGACTTTACATGATTGTCTTCTCGTTAATATCTAAATATAATATTCTACAAAATTACTTGTTTGGTTAGTTTATTTTCAGAGATGTCTTATTAATGAGGTAGAGGATGGACTTATTAGTTACGATCTATCTTAGATATAAATTGGGCTTTGGAAGATACTAGAAAATGCACTTGGTGTGCTGTGATTCAATGGAATTGGCTCATTGGTAACGTACTTTACGATGCAACGTGAATCAACGAGCTCAGAAAAACGTTGGATCCAATTATTTTCATAGAAATGAGTGATTTATATATTAAAACAGGACTCCTTAATATAACAAAAATTATTTATTGTTAATCTTTTTACTTATATATAAGATTTATTTATTTTATTTATTTATTTTACGTCAGAAAAGCAGTTAAAAACTGCATATGACGTGCTATGGGGAAAAGTGAATGATATCAAACATATGTGTTGGACGGTAACCCGTAGGGAACATTGTTTACTTGTACATGTTCATTACTCGTACAGACGGACGACACTTTCTGTGCAATCCTATTTCTTTGCAATTTGTAGTCGAGCCAAATATTCTGCTACTTCAACAATAAACATCCGTCTGAACGTATCTTCAGGAGGATGGACTTTTTCCCGGCGTATGTGAGTTGTGCATGTTCACGAGGAGAGACTTCTTCCCGGCGCATGAAAGTAGCGCATTGTTTTGACTCCTGTACTAGCCTCGATAGCTAGGAGGTCTGAGCTGGCAGGGTGGCAGCAACCCAGGCATTGTATGGGGAGGTTGCCGTGAGGGACAAACTGTGTTCCGGGTACCAGCCTGTTGGCGTACTTGTGCGTCGGCGGGGGATAAATGTGAAAAGCTTTCGAGTAGGTGCCACCCCGGGTATAGTATGCTTCCTGATAGAACAAGGAATTGTGTGGGGTGGTAGCACACGCATTGTCAAGACTAAACGTATGTCTTTGTATATTTCACTGCGGCGCCTCTGACCGGGAGGTCCTAGGTTCGAGTCCGGACGGCGGCACAATTTTCGACACTGGCTTTTCAAGTAGGTCGAATTCAGTCGCTGTCTGGAGGAGAATCCCGGCGACCGGCTGCTCTGATCGGTAGTTTTCCGTGGTTTCTCCGATCAACACCAGGCGAATGCCGGAGCAGTACCCTACCAAACGGGCCACGGACCGCGCGCGTTCTGTCCTTCCTTGTCTTATCCTCTCCCCTTACACGCTCACTTACACTAACATGCACTACACTACCACATATTCCGGGAGACCGGTTGGGAGCTTAGAGCTTGTCCCGGCTGGGGCGGTGCCCCGTTGGTGGGAGAGACTTGGTTAGGGGGAAACCCCGCTAGCCGACGGAAGGTCGGCGCCGGATCTCGCCATCCAGCGGGGGAAAATCACAGCTGCAGCCCGAGAGAAACACATGCACTATACTTACGAGACTAATGTCCTTAGCTGTTGACGCGCCCTGAATCATCAATCTTCTATGCTATATTTTCTTACCGTATTACATATTATATGAAAAGTCAAATTATGTATGCATGTATGCATTTGTGTGTGTTCACAAAACTTATGAAACACTCAAAGTTTTCTCAAATTTGGCTCGAATACTTTTGAGCGTCCGGAAGGAATATAGTGGAGGTTGCACTAAAATTACAGGATATTAAGGCGTTCAATCTACTAGAAGACTGCGCGCTCTATCTAGCGGCAAATCTAACCACCACGTATCGTGGTACAATTTTAAGGAACGCTAACACTTTTGTTTAACAAAGAGGTTAAAATTTCAATACTAATGAGATCCTGGAAGAAATACGTCGGTGTCTTGCGCCAATGTACAATTGAGCTTTTGAAATTCTGCCCTGTTTTATTTCGGTCAAAACAGTTATTCCCTTGCACATTGAAACTTATTGTTTTAATAATGAATGTTTTCCTATTTGTCTGCGAGAACTGCAAAATTGGAGGTATTTTAAAGTTGACTCCTGACTCTGCCGAACGTCCATGTAACGCTCGGCTTTTACCCCCCCCCCCCCTTTTAATACAGTAACTAGTGGTGCTACAGAATGACACAAACATTCTCGTATTAGTTTTCTATTTTCTTTGGTCTGAACTAGATATTTGGACTTGCCACAACTATTGGCAGCTGCCACCTATCACCGCCAAAAATATATTGTTATGAATTGTTTCAATTTTTCGAATTTTTCGTACCGAAATATTACTTTAAGAAGATTAAGGAAGAGTAAAATCTCCTCCTAAATGGAAATTTTTAGTGAACAATTTGGAGCCGTTTTTAGGAAAATGGTGTTTAAGCATTACTGTAAATGCAAAATTTGAAGCTCTCTCTTATTTACAGAAAACTATTGAGTTTTCGAAAAGCTTCATTTAATCTCATTTGAAGCACTTCTACTAGCAAATGCAATTGTGTTGTTAAATAGCTAGAAATGTGTATATTAACGGCGTGACAGGTTTTTCCAAACAATTCCATTTGTGTATTTTTTTAAAAAAAGTGAATGCAGCAAAATTAATTTTATGCCATCTTAAACAGTGCAATTAGCACTATCCATCAAAACGTTTGAAGAAAAAATTGAAGCCGTTTTTGAGAAAAAGGCATTTCGGGGTTTCTGGAAATGCGGAATTTTGAGCTCATTTTCACAGAAAACCGTTGAGTTTTCGATTCGACAAACTAATATAAACATTAATGACATGAGACACACATCAGAGAAACAAAAACAATCACCTCCTCATTTGTACAGTCTTCAACTTCCTCAAATTCATAGCCAGGATCATTAATACTATAGTCATACTCATCAAACATCAACAGAGATGTCACACGACTACGCAAAATCTTTTTCTTTTTCTCAGCCGCCCTACCTGCCTCGCAACCATCTTGAAAAAGTGGGATGTCAATGTGTTCTATGTTAAAACAGCTCCATGTGGAATATCGACATAGGCGATAACTTCATATATCGATAACTTCATATAAAATCGTCATTTATTGGCTTTCAATAAAACTTGTTAACTCACATGTAACATTGCAAGGATGTCGATGATGCAGGTTACTCGCTTTTCGTCAAAATGTAGGTTATCAAGTTTTTCGACCACACCCTCAATTCTTGATCACTTGAGACGGTTATTTTTAATCTGTTATACCAAGTAAATGGAGACGTGTATTACACGCGAACGTTTTCTTATGACTCAGAGTACTACCCCCACTCCTTTAATAACATTTGTTGAATTTAGAATAAATAATAGTAACGAGGGTTGTTAAGAAAAAATGATGACCAGAAATATTTGCATCGATGTAATAGAAGCTATTGTGTATCGAAAACAAACTACAGATTTGATATTATAGCCCTCTCGTCAAAATAACAGAACCCTCCACGCCTCTCGTATTTAGGAAAGTGAGGGCTCAGGAATACGTGAGCGGGTAATATTAAAGTATTCATGATACTTTAATGGTCAATGAGGTATCTACCTCAATAGTATTAATTATACTTCTAATATGATTACATTTAGCCCAACACGTGTTTCGGGAACATTCTTCCCATCCTCAGTGTAAATATCTTGTACTTTAGAGGGTGGTTTATATTAAACATATCATGAATTCCAAATCCACTTTTAATGTAAAAAGAACTTAATTAAATTATTATATTTATGTATTGAACATAACTATTTTAAATTTAATAACACAATTTACAAACAAACTGAAGGTTTGTCTATGGGCTCTGTCTCCTTTATTTGCTGAAATTTGTATAGACCATTTTGAACATAACTTATTTAATAGTAATAATCCCTTGCTAAAGAATATCATGTATTATTTTAGATATGTCGATGACATTATTTGCCTTTGGACAGGTACAACCAGACAATTAAACCAATTTTTTGATTTCCTAAATTCTTTTCACCCACATTTAACTTCTAAAATGGAATTAGAACAGAACCATACCCTAAACTTTCTCATTTATATAAAAACAATAGACATAATTTTAAAAATTTAGAAAACCACCCAAACCCATTTAATCATACCCTACAACTCAAACCATTGTTATCAACATAGATTTGCAGTTTTCCATTCATGGATTCACAGATTATTCAATATCCCCATGTCAAAATTAGAATTTGATGAAGAAGTGAACACAATTTCACAAATAGAACAAAATAATGGTTATAAGCCTCCATAATTAAAATTTAAAAAAAATTAAATTATTAATTAAGAAGGCTTCCCACAAAATCTATCCACTGAAATTAAACAGTTTGTAAGCATACCATATATAAGTCCCATATCTAAAAAGATAGGAAATATATTTAATAAATTTAACTTTAAGGTAGCTTACAAAACTCTCAACACACTACAAACTTTATTTCCCAGCAACAAACCCCCTGTGCCCTTGAAGGAAAAAGTGGAGTCTACATATTAAAATGTAATAGTTGCAATTCTCCATATGTGGTACAAACAGGTAGGAAGTTTTTCTGTAGGCTAGAGGAACACCTCATATCCTGGAGACTGAAACAAGATCATTCCACATTTGCCAACTACCTTATTCAAAATAATCACTCTTTCGACCCTAATACAAATTTCAAAATTCTACATTTCGAAAAGAAAGGTACCAAATTGAATATTTTGGGAAATTTAGAAATCTTAAAATTATGCAACAATCCCAACCTTTTATGCCTCAATGAACAATCCATAGTAAAATCCAGCCCCATCATAAATTTATTAATTGACTAGCTTTACTATCCGTTCATTTCCTCCCTAACCTTCCTGCAGTCTGCATTCGTACAGCGTACGAACAAAATGGCGTCATACTTTGACGACTCTCTATGAACTTATGTGTTTAAATCTGTGTTACTTGGGTAAGTACTAATTTTAAATAATTATTTTATTGTTCATTAGTTGATATATGATTTTGTATTTAGGTTGATGTTGATAATGTGTAATTTGTTTATGTACTTAAAAGTGTAGAACCACTGAGGATGGGAAGAGTGTTCCCGAAACACGTGTTTGGCTAATGTAATCATATTAAAATTATAATTAATACTATTGTGGTAGATCTCATTGACCCCAGATAGTTATCATGGAGTACCACAAAATCTCTGCTGCCACCACAGAATTTATTAAAATATTCATATTACAAGTACTATTAAAAATTGTAAATCAAGAACCGGTAGTGGTAAATTCACCAACAGTATAACACTCATGTTTGACTTATCTTACACCCGCTAATATTCAAAGAAATTCATTGCAAAATGATGTACGATTAAGGAAATTTAGCATCTTATACTCTACGAGTCCTATGACTGATGTTAGAAGTGGGTCAATCCATTTTATGTGGTCCAGCACTGGTCGCTTGACCATCTCCAAAAGAAATCATATTTTATACATAAATTTTCTTTAATTTATTATTAGTAAACACAAAAGTGTGTGGAAAATTTAGCAAAATAGCAAGTGTGTGGCAAAAGCGGAAAATTTAAACGCGAAAAATAAACAAAACGCTGAATTTAATTATTTGTTATCATTTATAAACTATTTTTGTTATCCAGTTCAGCTTTTAACATGAAAATGACCATTTTTCAATTAAAATTTTTTAAAAAAAAAATATATTAGGAATTTTTGTGTTTTTAAAAAAATAATAAATTTTATTTAAAATAATTAATTATTTTGAATAAAAATAACTTTTCGTTTAAAATAGATTCAAAATAATATGATTGTCACTTGTCACAACGTATCTTCAATGTGCACTTGCAGTCTTTTTTTTAAACAATACTTGGAGTTAACTGTAAAAGTTGAAAGTTTTACTGAAGTTTGGTATCATAGCGATCTAGTATGTGTGCAATGTTCAATTTTTATCTGGTACCCCTACAGTGATATTACATTTGCAATTTTGGAAACAATCCAAAATTGCAATTTTTAAGAGGGTGTAATTTTCAAGGGGTGCGTTACTTACCAATGATATTTTACAAAATATAACTATACTATTATGTGTAAAAGAACAGAAAATAAGGCTGAGATTCTATTCTTTCTGTGAGAAATTACACTCGGAAAATCGAACTTGGGCACACGCGTTCCATGGATTTGGCTGCCAATATTTCTCAAAAAAAAAAAAAAACCAACAACATAGGAGGTAGACCAATAATATTTCTATTTGTAAGCCAGAGTATACTGAATACAATGTCTTTTATTATAGAATGATAGAACAGCTCAGAGCTGAATAATTTTGAAAAGAGTAAATGTCTACAAACGAGAAAAATGGCGCACGGCGTAAAACAAACATGGCCGCCATTTGTAATACAATAAAAATAAATCAAAGATGTTTTTGAACAGCCAAAACATAAGGAAATTTATGTACAAAATATGAATTTTTTTCGAGGTAGTCGAGTGACCAATTTATTTAATTCTGTACCACTTAAAATGGATTGACCCAATTCTAAGGTACTACCTTCCGCTTCACGTTTTCGGGCACAGCTGAAAAGTTAATCTTACACTAATCTCTTCAAATTGGATGACCTGTCTAAGAAGCCGCAGCATGAAAGCGTAAGATTTATCGCAAATGAATAAATGTATATGAATGCAATGTTAAATCATGCAATTCTATGCTAGTCATATGGATGCAATGATTGTAGTTTAAATTGATAATTTCTATATATTGTGCCCGGCTTCTCTAGTATTACAAACTACCGCCTCTAAATTAGTAAACGCATATGTGTCGTCACAATCAGTTGCAGCAGTCAATTATTTTAAGTACGCATAAATTACGGTGCAATGTGAGCCACATGTTGGTGCAGCGAATAAGAAACTGTGATGAAACGAAGTTTCATCTTTCTTCGCATATCGCTTTTATTTTGTCAAAGTGTGTCCAGTCAGTGCGCTAAAACTCTATTTGAACTGTAGTGTTATGCAATACTAACGAATGCAAAACGTGGTAGAAATTGTATATTGCGAAATTGGGTTTATATATCACCAATCTGACGAATTAAGTCGTAATGCGTAGGAAAGGTATACTATTAAAGAAATTTTCAACACTGTAGGTTTCCTTAAACCAATAAACACAATTTATTTCGAAAATCATCTTATAATACCCTGGAAGGGTCCAAACAATTGTTCAATACCCAAAGAAATGCATCGAATAACACCTCACTTGTCTTGAAAGATGGAGCAGAAAAAGTCTACCTATAAGAAATGCACAAGCACACACAAATTACTTGTCCCCTTGCATGAACACATTTTTTTCTGTTTTTTGACTAAATAAATCAGGTTAGCCGATAACTAAGCATAGGATTTTGAAATTGAAAAGGGCTACCATACTGGTTACATTACCTCCTCGCAGAGAGGGACTGCGGTCGAGTGGTCGGCCACTCGCTGACCAGCCATGCGGTTTGCCAGAAAGCAGTTGACCGCAGTTGGCACAATCAACAGGAAGCCGAGCGCGCACAGGAGCCTCCGCCACACATCCACCGCACCAGCCACAGGCCTTCTGTGGAGTTTGCTCAAAGCGTCCCTTTCATTTCTCCAGCGGCATTTCATTTCTCCTACCTGTTCCTCGGTAGGTCAAAGGTTAACTTACGAGCCTCGGAACCCCCCAGTGAGTAGGTTCTATCCCGGCCCATTGGTTTGGTTTGGTTTGGTCTTTTCGTGTTTCCGGGCGCGTCAACTGTTTTGGTCATTAGTCCCGTTAGTGTAGTGCACTCTTTTTCACGGGAGATGGCGGTGATCTTCCCCCGCTAGATGGCGAGACCCGGCGCCGACCTACCGTCGGCTAGTAGGGTTTCCCCCTAACCAGGACTCTCCCACCAGCGGGGCGCCGCCCCAGTCGGGACAGGCTCTAAGATCCCGACCGGTCTCCCAGAATATATGGGTGTGTAGTGCATGTTAGTGTAAGTATGTGTGTAAAGGGAGAGGATAGGACAAGGAAGAGGAACGACAGATCGCGCGCGGTCCGTGGCCCGTTTTGTAGGGTATTGCTCCAGCATTCGCCTGGTGTTGATCGGAGAAACCACGGAAAACTTCCGATCAGAGCAGCCGGTTGCTAGAATTCTCCTCCAGACAGCGACTGAATTCGACCTAGTTGAAAAGCTAGTGTCGAAAATACTGCCGCCGTGAGGAGTGGGAACCTAGGACCTCCCGGTCAGAAGCGCTGCAGTGACATCAGTTGATGCACTGAGGTACCGCTACCGGTCATCCCGGCCGAGGTACGTGGATTTTCGAAGGAGGGTGGAATCCACAGTAGCCATGTCACGCTTGTGGCATGTACAAGAACCTTGGCGGATGCGCGGCAAAATTAAATAACTCCTCCAATAATCCCGCCCCAACGAGACCTCTCTTTCTCCCTACCAGACAGTTTGGATATAATTATCTGAGCCTGATATCTGGCGGAGAAAGTGAGAGTCACACCTCAGGTGTATCAGAGGACCGCCCGCAAGGTGCGCCAGCTTGAAAAAGGTCCCCAGACCCGCGTCGGGGGTAGGTTTCCAAGAAAGGTTGGGTCCAAAACAGGGGTACGGAACAACTGCGTAAGGGCAGTCTTCTCCCTAATAATCCCATACAATAAATAAATTTCCTTAGCAACGCGAATTAGCACTTCAATTACATTAAATTATTTTGGCTTTTGAAAAATGTATCTTTTACATTCAATGTATCGAAAGTGACCTCTCCCAGTAAAGTTCGCCAACGAGTGCGGCACGCCAAAGCCAGCGCCAATGAGAGATATCAGTTTTACGAATGTTTCTGCTATTATTTAAGCAGCTTGTGTTGGCTTAACATCCCTCTTCATTCCTGCCATCTGAGAGTCAGAATTTGAATACTAACAGACGACAAGAATAATTTGGCTAACGCAGAAATCCATTATTCCAGAATTCAACAATTTATTTGATTGACTGATGTTTCCTGGCACGGCATCTGCTATGGCCATTAGTCCCGTTAGGTGGAGTGAATTTGTTATCCCGGAAAGTGGCCGCTCTTCACCGCTGTATGGTGAGATTCGGCGGTATTTCGAGGGATTTCCCCTTCGAGGTATCCCTCCCAGCGGGGCACTGTCCCAGCCGGAACAACTCCTAAGCTCTCCACTGGTCTCTGATATGTGTGGTAGCGTAGTTAGTGGGGGACAGGACAAGTATTAACAAGGACTAATCGCGGGAAACTACCGATCAGAATAGCCGTCCGCTAGAATTCTTCTCCAGAATACGACTAGTTTTCAACTCAGTGACATATTTGCAAGAAGAAAAGGGATGACTTGGGTGACACCAATGAAAACAAAGAGTTGAACTGTATCATTGAATGTTTTGTTTAAAAATACACATGAACCCATTATACCTAATTCGACCTTAATTTATTTCGTTATTCTTTACAACTTGAACCGGGAGCGGTAGCTCAGTGCATCAACTGATAGCACTGCAGTGCCTCTGACCGGGAGGTCCTAGGTTCGGGTCCTGACGGCGGAGCTTAGAGCTTGTCCCGATCTGGGGCGGTGCCTCGCTGATGGGAGAGTCCTGGTTAGGGGGAAACGCCGCTAAGCTGCTGGCCAGCTAAAAAGCCGAACCAACGGGACAACTTTTGAAAAATGTCACTGTCGGATGAGAACATACATTTATACTCGATTTAGGGTAGTTTCGATTCGTTTTATGTTGGCAAAAGTTGTTGCCAAACGTCACACAAATACCCTGTATGTATTACCTTCAAGCGGTAGGGACATTTTTTAAAATTTAAGTTTGCAATGAAACAATGACTACTTCCGTAGATTCCGCCAACATTCAAACCCATCCAAGTGGAGTTGTGTTAGTTTACGAGTGTTGCTAAAGATTTGCGTTTTGAGTTTTGGTACTCTTCGTTCTTTGCGTTTTATCGTTCAATTTATTTATTGAGTAATACTAGGCGTTTTTGAGTTTTATTTATTATTTTACATTTTTTTGTATTAAAGTTAATTGAAATAGTTATAGTAGTTTGTTGTTGTTAAGTGTCCCTTTAGTATTTCTTGTTTTAAATTAAATATTTTTATTTTTTCTGAATTCATTTTAATTATAACTGGAAAATAATGGATATCCCAACAACATCTGGGTCTATACTTAATATTGAACCTTTGAAGATAACACGTATTCAAAGACTGTCTCTGGTAAGAATGGATAAGTTATTGAAGACTTACTTACACTAATGATGATTTTCATTATTTTTTTGAACTTACTTTTAAAAGCTAATGAATAATTGAACAGATAAATTAAATGGATGCATTTGCATTGATATTGACATAACTGGACTGTTACGAACAAACTTAGATCACTTAAAAAATATCACGTTAATTAACTTGAATAATTGTGGTATTTATTTGCGTGCAATAAAACTCATTACTACCCGTTCAAAACGTGAAGGAACTGTTGACACACATCTCAAAAGCATTAATAACATAGAAGTATGACCGCAGATAACTTTGAGGTTGTATTTTTCATTTGCACTTGACACTTTTTAACACTTATTAAGCTCGCAATAGTTGATAATGATAATTCTTAATTAACTTAATAATTATTCACAGAGTTTAATATTCGTTTATAGATGAACATCTCTTTTTAATTCTACCGAAAAACGAAACATGTATTATTGAACAGTGGACAAGACTCGAGACCGCCCAAGGATTGTGAATGAGACAACAAACAAAACAAAAGCGAGAGACTTGATCAGAGTTATAGTTTCATAACTTGGCTATTCCGACAGGAAATCTTTCAAGCTGCCATATTGCGAATTTAGTGCTGCCTAATACACGGCCTGGAGTCTAGCCGACGATCGATCGGCGCTGGATCTAGCCTTCCAGTGGGGAAAGATCACGGTCATCTCCCGAGAACGAATATGGCGATGGTAGGTCGGCGCCTGATCTCGCCATCCAGTGGGGGAAGAGCATAGTTATCTCCCGAGAAAGGAAACATACACAACACTAACGGGACTAATGACCAAAGCAGTAGACGCGCTCGGAAACAGGGAAAAATCAATCAATCAATTAACAACTTGAAGTGTTACGTCGGTAGCGTTTCCCAACTCCCCGCAAGCGCGTGGTGTTGTCACCATGGGACGTGACCCTGTCCCTCGGGACTCGTAGTCTCAAGAGAGTGAAAGTGTCGGCACGGAAGAGCAGAACGTAGGCCTTTCGGGGTGCACTCAGCTGCCTTAGAGATGGAGTGATTGATTAGTGATTCCGGATACGTCAACTGCTAAAGTTATCAGTCTTGTAACGTAGAGCACGCTCATCGCCCTGCATGGAGGTGACATCCGGTGCCGCCGGTTTTTTTTGTGTTTCCGGGCGCGTCAACTGCTTTGGGGGCGGTTCCCCCGATATCCGGTGCCGCCCCCGTCGGCTAGTGGGGTTTCCCCCTAACCAGGACTCTCCCGCCAGCGTGGCACCGACCCAGCCTGGCCAGGCTCTAAGCTCCCCACCGGTCTCCCGGAATATGTGGTAGTGTAGTGCATGTTAGTGTATGTGAGTGTGTAAGTAAGGGGTGAGGATAGGACAAGGAAGAGAAGATTGCGCGCGGTCCGCGGCCCGTTTGTTAGGGTACTGCTCCGGCAGTCGCCGGAAGTTGATTGGAGAAACCACGGAAAGCTACTGATCAGAGCAGCCGGCCGCTAGACTTCTCCTTAAGACAGGTACTGAATTCGACCTAGCTGAAAAGCAAGTGTCGAAAATCCTGCCGCCGTGGGGAGTGGGAACCTAGGACCTCCCGATCAGAGGCGCTGCAGTGACATCAGCAGATGCACTGAGCTACCGCTCCCGGTAAGCTGTAGTTTCCCTAACCAAGGATCTCACAGAGTGCGCGGTGCAAATGGGACAAATCCCATTGACATTGGTCTCCCTACATGTGTAGTAGTGTAGTGCATGTAAGGCTGTGTGTAAGTAAGGGGAGAATAGGAGACGGGAAGAGAAAGGAAATATGGCTCACGGCTCGTAGCCGGTTTGTTAGGTTATTGATTCGGGATCCGCTTGGTGTTGGTCGGAGAAACTGGCTGGTAAAACTCTCCTCCAGACAGTAGCTGTATTCAACGCAGCTATATAGCTAGGAATTAGTCTTTTACCAGCGCTGAGCAAGCTATTTTGTAAAACACTCAACGGGCGACTGAGTGAATGGGCGGAAAAGCACAGTAAAATATCAGAATTGCAAGCAGGCTTTAGGAGAGGCTTCGCGACTACCGACAATATCTTTGTGTTAGATACCCTAGTAAGCAGGCCTTGCGCAAACGCCACTTATATTGCAGTTTTGTAGATTTCTGAAATGGCTTTGACTCTATAAATAGGAAAGCTTTATGGCAAAAACTTAATGAGCTAGGCGTCTCAAGTAAAGTTTAAAAGTGTTGCAGAGCATATACGAAGACGTAAATTTCTGTGTCAGGGTGATGGAAGTACAACGCGAAAATAAAATCGACAGTAGGAGTAAGACAGGGCTGTCCTCTCTCACCGCTATTGTTTATCTTGTTTATAAACGATTTATTGACGTGGTTACAGGATGCGGATACATCTGCGCGGAAATTGAGGGCCTGAACATTCCCGGACTACTATATGCTGATGATTTAGTTTTATGTTGAGACTATTGATGGCTTACAAAAAGTTTAAATATCCTAGAAACGTATAGTGAAACATGGGGATTAAAAGTAAATATTCAAAAACCAAAGTAGTTGTCTTCAAGAATGGATTTATCTGGGGTAATAAGGAGAAATGGTTTTACGCCTCTGAGGAGATTGACCGGTAAAACATTTACATATCTTGGGGCAAAATTTTCCATGAATGGTGGATGGAGTAATCACATAGTGGCGGCGCACAGTAAAGGAAGAATTGCGCCTAAAGAAATCGTTTGCGCAGTGCGCAGGGTTCCGAATTGCCTTTAAAGGTGTGCGAGACGATGTTTAAATCGCTAGTTCTCCCAGCAATGAATTATGGGGCAGAAATTTGGGGAGTGGATAGGATAGATCGACTAGAAAGCGTCGAAACAGATTATTTCAAATTAATTCTGGGAGTCTCTAGATTCGCAGGAAATGTCGGAGTCCTAAGAGAGGTCGGTAGTGTAGGAATTTGGAAAGATTTTAAAATGAAACCCATTAAACTTTGGATTAAATTAGCAGGTGAACAGACTGACTCACTTATAAATAGATGTTTCGGTGCAGTTACAGGGAAGCAACCAACGCTACTGGTCGTATAAAATTAAACTGCTACTGGAACGTTCAGGTCTGGGAGACGTTTCTCCGGAAATGGTGGGAGATAGGGGAACACGTGACATAGAACGGTTAATTTCGGATAGACTTGCGGATATTAAAAGGCAAGAGATCCTGGCAGCAACGGCCGAAAAACGTTCGCTAGTTGCGCAAATTCACGCGAGTCCGTTATGGGGTTGCGAACGTTACGTAAACACACGCAAAAAGGACGCAAGAGGGGATACGCTTGGTTCAGGGTCGGGGTGGATGCAACGTAGATTAAAGGACTCGAATGGTAATGGCATCTGTGTGCTTTGCGGTGATAGGGAAGACTGGATCCATATCCTTTAATTTGCAGTGCGACGAAACTTGAGAGGAAAATGGATGGAATGGAAATTACTACTTCCAACATAGGAACGTAACGCTCGCCCAAAACATTCTAGGGATAAAAGAGCTAACTTCATGAAAGAATTAGGAACATTTCTCGGAAAGGTTCGACCACTAGAGAAACGGAAATTAAGGAGTGGGAAAACAGCAGTGGTTAGTACGAGCAGAGCCTAGACTGGAGAGAAATATGTAATAAATCAATAAACTAACAATAATTAAGTTAGTCAGTAAGTTATGTTAGGTTAGTAAACAGTACAAAAAAAAATAAAAATAAAAATAAAAAAAAAAAATAAAAAAAATAAAATAAAATAAAAGTTATAAATTGTAGTCAATTGTTAAGTATAAGTAGATAAATAAATAAGTCAATAAAATATATATATATATATATATATATATATATATATATATATATAATTAAAATAAAATAAAAGGAAACGGCTAAAATAAAGCACATTAGGGGCGAAGGAAGTGGAATCGGAAATGTTAGGGCAGAGGCGTTGGTGCGGACGATTTTCTGTGGTGCTGTTTGTTTTCAGGTGCGGTGAGGCCAAACACTGGAAGGAGAATGCCTGACGCCCGCGCCAAATAAATAAAAGTCTAAAAACCGATAGAGTAGCATGTACTCGGCTTCTGACGGCAGGTTTTTCCCCTTCAGGGTTTTTCCTCAGTTGTACCTTATGGTCTCGTTTCCAGGCTTTGAGGCGATGGAGAGACCATTGTGGGTAATACCAGAAGGCGAAAGGTTAGAACTCGGTAGAATGTAGGTATTGTAATGGCTTAAAGGCCTTCGGCCTAGCCACATTGGATCAAGTTTCTAATTTGTCTGTAATAATTACCTATTAAATAAAATAAATATATAGCTAGTGTCGAATATCCTGCCACTCTCGGAATTCGAACCATAGAACCTCCCGATTATAAACACACAAAACGCCGAATTTTCTAAATATTACAATACTTTCTCTATGCTACGTAAGAGGTATGCAAATAAGTACGAGTGAAAGGCGGATTTTGATGTCCTAAAACATCGCCAAAAAGGATCGATTAAATGCCCTGAAAATGTTTTCAAATGCCCTAAAAGCCAAAACAAATTACGTAAAAAGTCTTATCAAACGAGTTCGGAAAAACAGCTCAAGCTGTTGAATTTGTTACTGATGTAATCGAGACTTTTTCTATTTGTTGAAGTGAACTCAGATTGCAAACGTTTGGTTTGGAGTGTTCTTTACCAGGAACTCTCTGTCTTTTGTTATCCCAAAATCGGCTGAACCGACAATGGCCCTGATAGATGTCAGGAACCTTAGATTTCATACTTACAACGGCTGACGTTACAAATTCAGTGCGAAGAAATCGAATAGGCTGCTCAGAAATTATGTTGAGATCATTTGTTAATCTCGTAATTATTGTTTAAAGCAAATACCATTAAAGGGAGATTAAAATTGATTAAATCAGCGAAAACTGCTTAAAAATACGGCAAATGGTAAAAAATGACTTATTAGACGAAATCGACAAAAAATGCAAAACAAAATGACATTTAAAAATGGGTCACATCCTTGTGTCATAATATAAAATTAATTTCTATACTAAACAACATTTTGGTAAAGGGAAAAGAAAAAAACGACATTCCATTAAAATCCGCCCCCTACAGATAAGTAAATAATATGTGAAGTCATCTTCCAGAGTATTCTAAAACGGTGTCTTCTCCTGGTGTTATCCGCGCAACTTTTCTTGAACGATGACCTTGCTTTCCCCTCCCTAATGCAATGAACATTTGAAGACCAAAGCTCGCAGCGAGCACTGATGTCAACATTCCAAACACATCTTCATTGGCGCACAAAAAAAATATTTACTGTTGAAACCGACAACTCCTGGACGTATTATTCTTAAAAAATCTAAAGAAATAGCCAAAGCAGATCCAGATCAATCGCAGGATATTCCTCGAACTTCTGAATAAATTAGAACTCAGTTTGTTGAGAAAGTTGCGAAGGTATATCTGATATTCCAGAGTTTGGCATTGCTTCATAAAATCTAGTGGCCGATGTCGTAACTAATTCCCCCATTCTACCCACATTCCTCCACGCCATCGTTCAAGAAACGTTGTGCTCCCGCACACGTATAGACACTCGCGCCTGAGACCTAAATTGCATTAGGCAACGACATTTACATTCGTGTACGAAGGGCTGCGTTCAAACAGGCGCGTCAGGGACTTAATTGAATGATCTCGCGGACAGGAACAGTTAGGACATTACAAGCTACTAACTCGTCTCCCAGTCTCAACACAATCCCACTAACTCGTCTCCCAGTCCCAACACAATCCCACTAACTCGTCTCCCAGTCCAACACAAGCCCACTAACTCGTCTCCCAGTCCCAACACAATCCCACTAACTCGTCTCCCAGTCCAACACAATCCCACTAACTCGTCTCCCAGTCCCAACTAATAGGTATATGACATAAGTGGTGATCATAGGCAATGATGACCATATATCGTCCCAACTGTTATTTTTTTCATATACATAAACAAAACAAAGTAAGAAATGAATAAATAGTACCATTAATCGTTTAACTAAAGTATCCAGATTCTTATGTTTTGTTAAAATGTATTCTTAATGTCGTCTTGCATGTTTCTAATTTCATCCAACAGGTAATATTGAGTTCAAAAAAATTAAAATGGGTATAACACTATTGTGATAAGCCAAGAGCTCCGAGTTTAATTCGAATGTGAAGATCGGCATTAAGCATTAGTAATAATGGGATTGTATGCAGGCTCGGGAATCAAATAATATACGTTGTTAGAGCAACCCATAAATAAAGTGCGTGCTTGGTGTCATAGCGCTATTCATATGGGGAAAGATGGCCCCGGAGATATTACATGCGAAAGGTGTAGGGAGGGAATTGAAAGCCGTGATTTAGTAAAAAGGTGGAAATGATCATTCTCTAAAAAAACTACCGAGGTGAACACAACGAAAGCAATCGGTGCGGACCGGGAGCGGTAGCTCAGTGCATCAACTGATGCCACGGCAGCGCCTCTGACCGCGAGGTCCTAGGTTCGAGTCCTTCATTTAAGAAAAAACTGTTAACATCAAAATTGAATATTTGTAATGTTAATTTTTTGTTGTTGTTTGCAATTTTCGAAAAAGTAAGAAACTTCAGTGAAAATGCGATCAGCACCACTTTCTTTACCATTTTAATTAATATATTTATGTCTTATCTTCTTTCTTTAATTGCAGTTTCTTTACCATAATAAAAGAGACGCTGTAGCATTTTTAACAAAATACTTTTTTTTGACGTTTTGATCCTTTTTAGAGTTTTCCAAAAATCTAAAAAATAATAAAATTACATTGAAATGAAGGAGATTATATCAATAAAATAATAAAACTTATCTAATAAAGCGATGCATTAGAAGGTAATCAACCATAAAAATAAAACTAATTATGACACACCTATCGTCCAGGTATGTTGAAAATACATCATAAACTAGAGGTGCTACATAACTGCACAGCCACCTACCATCTATGCTCGCCAAAGCACTTTTTTTTGACATTCTCTTAATTTTTTGCTTTCCTTATACTACAACCACAATATTACTTCAAGAATATTAAAGAAGAATAAATCCTCGTCCTACACAGAATTTCTCGTTGGAAAATTTGGAGCAGTTTTTAAGGAACTGACGATTAAGCGTTACTGTAAATGCGAAATTTGAAGCTATTTTTCACAGGAATTCATTGAGAATTGGAAAAACTTCATTTAAAGTCATTTACAGCTCTTCCACTCACAAATCCAATAATGTATACAAATCGATACAAATGAACATATCACTGACGTGAATGATATTTAAAAAAATTACACACGGTGAATAAACGATTTAAAACTAGATTGACACAATTCTACTGAAAGAAAAATAAGTATAAATATGTATTAGTAAGCAGTACATATCTTTTAGTTATTTACAACATATTTACATAAACGATAATGTAATATTTTTTCTAACAAAACTCTGATAACACTTTCTTTTTCTGAAATTTTGCCTCATCGGTCGTCTTCTGTGCAATTATACACTTTCTCTTCAACCCTTCTGCTACCGATGGGGGTAATTGAGTTACCCCAATGCATATTGTATTATTTTTTATCATCTTATAATTATTTTTAGAATTCTGATAAATTGTGTAGTTGGTTTTTACTTATCTACCTAAAATATAAAAAAACCTGTTTTTTTGCCTCTAGCCATTTCACGGCTTGAATTTATACCTGGAGGTACTACCTTATCCCCATTGATATTGGATGTGCTGGATTTAAGAACATGGTTTGAGGTTATGTTGTAAGTGGGAGATGGTGTTATGCACACGTCCACGAAGTGTTATTACAGTACCTCTGCTTAGTATGTGAATATGTTGAAGGATTACTGTCTTGAAGGATTTAAAATGTTATTAAGTATTCACAAGCCAGACGATTTGTGTGAAGAAGATAGTGAAGTGTACGAAAGTAACCACGTGTTAGAGAATTTTGTTCTAAATTTAGCAACTGGAGATATCCACCTTTTTGTCACGAAGGCATGGCAATCAGAGTTTTTCTGCGGAAAATTCTCCGTTTTCCTGCGCACGATTACATATCTTTCTCTTCTTCGAAGGTCCTTCGTAAGGCGAAAAAGTAAAACATTCTTTAAAATTTAAGACACTTTACATAAAGCTCCACGTATATTTTCAAAATTTTATAAAAAATGGCTCAAAAATTTGTCTTTAAATTTCTTGTAGATATTAAGAGTAGAGTAAATTAGAGTATTTAAGAGCAGAGTAAATTATACTCTGTTAAAGGTAGCATAAGACCGATTTTCATTGTCATCTCCGAACTGCAAAAGTTTGAATTTTCTTCGGCGTCTTCCTACAACTACAAAATTGAAGATGTGAGGGGGTTACCAAAAAATATTTAAATTTTCTCAGGGTCTCAAGAAAGAAGTTTGATTGATTTTTTAATTCTTTCAGACGTGTCATTATTCCTGTAAGTATAGTGCATATTTTATTGCTAGAAATGACAGTGATCCATTGAAATGTACATATTAACAATGTGTGAGATATTGATAAAAAATACATTTGGGTAATTTTTGAAAAAATAAATTAATGCACCAAAATGAACTTTACGGCTTATTACAGTGCCATTACCACTATCCGTTGTAAAAGTTGAAAGAGAAAATTTGGAGCTATTTTTTCGAAAATTGCGATAGAGCGTTTCTGAAAATGTGGGGTTTCGCTGTTTCTAAAATTCTGTTAGTTACAGTGATGTTTCCTCGCTGAATGGCAAGATCCAGCGCTCAACTACAAGGTTACCGGCTTTTTCCCATCCAGGAATCTCCCACCAGACGGGGCAAGTTCCAACCTTCTGACGGGTCTCTCTACATGCGGAAGTGTAATGTGGGTAAGTGCAAATGTGATTAAGCACGAAACGAGGATACGAGAAGGAGGAGGAAGGAAAGATTTCCTGCAGCCCCTTGCCCGTTTGAAAGGGTACTGCCCTGGCATTAGCATGGGGTTGATCGGAAAAAGCACGGAAAATTACCGATCAAACCGTAGATCCGTAGAAACCGTAGAAAGTTTTATGCAAACAACAGCTGAATTCGTCCTAGCAACCTAGCCAATGTCGACAATACTGACACCATCGGAAGTCGAACACTACAACCTCCCGGTCAGAGGCCCTCCAGTGACGTCAGTTGCCTGAGCCCTCTCAGGCCTGATTCAACTGAGGCGATGATTAATGTGGTCAGTTGAGTATTCTTCTGCAAAGTCTACACGTTGTGTATTTAATTCCAAAATCTGGATTAAAAAGGGAGAAAATAGGTTGTAGTGTAAAAATGTAGTCATCGAATCAGGGTAAATATGGATGTCTGTTACCGGTAGCGGTAGCTCAGTGCATCAACTGATGTCACTGCAGCGCTTCTGACCAAGAGGTCCTAGATTCGAATCCTGACGGCGGCAGGATTTTCGACACTAGCTTTTCACCTAAGTCGAATTCAGTCGCTGTCTGGAGGAGAATTCTAGCGGCCGGCTGCTCTGATCGGTAGTTTTCCGTGGTTTCTCCGATCAACACCAGGCGAATGACGGAGCAGTACCCTACCAAACGGGCCACGGATCGCGCGCGATCTTTCCTTCCTCTTCCTTGTCCTATCCTCTCCCTTACACACACACACTTACACTAACATGCACTACACTACCACATATTCCGGGAGACCGGTTGGGAGCTTAGAGTTGTCTCGCCCGCTGGTGGAACCCACTAGTCGACGGTAGGTCGGCGCCGGATCTCGCTATCCAGCGGGGGAAGATCACCGCCATCTTCTGAGAAAAAAACGTGCACTATACTAACGAGACTAATGATCGAAGCAGTTGACGCGCCCGAAAACACGAAAAAATCAATTAAGCAATCAATCGATGTCTGTTGCTGTTAAGCTGAAGTTTTAAATGGCAGATCACAGTGGACTTTCATGGTTTCTACCAATAATGTTCATCTTTTCGAGTTGTTGGTCGAGGTCTAGCGCACTTTCGGTTTCCTTTATAAAATTATCTTTCACTCCAGTGTGTAACCGGGGGAGATGTTTCAGTGCATCAATTGATGTCACTGCAGTGCCTCTGACCGGGAGGTCATAGGATCGAGTCCCGACTGTGGCAAGATTTTAGACACTAGATTGTCAGCTATGATGAGTCGCTATTGGGAGCAAAATTCCAGCTTGTGGGAATTCTGATTGGATGTTGTTGACGTTCTTATAAGAAGAAATAAAAGAAGTCATCTTCGTCAACATATCAGCTTTATTAAGATAGCCGGCTTTCGACGGCTTTGCCGTCATCGTCAGTCTAAAGAATACAGAAAGATACAAAACATTTTTATAAATATATACACAATAAGATAGAAAAAATGAATTAAATTACAATTGATGGATAACTCTAAAATATTTAATTACAATTGATTAATTAAATTACAATTGATGGATAACTCTAAAATATTTAGTTACAGATAAAATTTCAAAAACGGTAAGGGGGGGAATGCAACGGGAGGATTAGTGGCAGTTCAAATTAAACAAAAAATCAATACAGAAAGACACATTGTATGGTTGCAAAAGTTAAGGAACATATAGCAGATAAAATTATAAAATTAATTGCAGTGGGGCGGAGAGGAATTAATACTATACAAGCAGTTCAAATTTCAGGATTATAACTATTTGTGGAGAAATATACATTCTCATATTCAAAAGAAAACAAAATATATATATATATATATATATATATATATATATATATATATATCATATACATATATAAGAAATGGGAATAATAATAATAATTCATATTAATGTTATTACAAAGATGGAATAATTGAATAGCAAGTTGAGCGTTTTTGCTTACTCGCTGCTGTCGGCAAAAGTCGAGCGACTGTGCCCACAGAGAACGTGACACGGGTTTTTATTGCTTTCCGAGATCGGCGGGGTGGTGGGTCGGAGGTCTGTTTAGTGTTCTCTTGGAAATGTCTTAGGAGGCGGGGAGACAGTTAGGGACGTCGGGTGTGTAAAATTATTAGCAGAGGGACAGAGGGAAATTAGTTTGTTCATTGAGAAGGGCCTCAGATTTCTGTTTGGCTTGAAATATATGAAAGATTTCTAAAGCACTTCTGTTCCAGAATTTATTTTCTATTTCAAGAATTTTGATGTCTGAGTCTGGGTGGAAAGTATGGCCTGCGTTTATAAGATGTGTAGCAAAGTGCGATTTGTTTGTGTTGTGCTTCCATGCATGTAAATGTTCTTTAATTCTGGTATTAAAGCTTCTACCAGTTTGTCCGATGTATTTAGCCTCGCAATTGTGGCAGTGTAGTTCATAAACTCCTGATTTCGCCATGAGTGGGGTGGTGTTGGAGGTGAAAGTAGTTGTTTGAGGGATTTGTGTGTGTAAAGGAAACGTGAAAATTGTATTTGTGAAGAATATGGGCTACCTTCTGGGTATTTTTCCAAAGAACGGAATAGAAATAAATTTTGATGGTTTCTGGGTGAATGGGGTGAGGCTTGTATACGTTTTTAGTTTCTTCTTATTTAATTTGCGGCGTAATATGTTGTCAATGAGAGTGGTACTGTATCCATTGGCGGTAGCTATGTATTTAATGGTGCGTGTTTCTCTTTTAAAATTGTCTTGTGATAAGGGAAGGCTAACAAGTCTGTGAATCATGGCATGGAAAGCTGCGTGTTTGTGAGCAGATGGATGTTGGGATGTGTTATGGATGACAGTGTCTGTGTGTGTGGGTTTTCTAAAAACATTGAAGATGTGTTTATTGTCCAACCTAGAGATGGTTAGGTCTAAGAAATTAATTGATTGGTTTTCATTTTCTAGTTCTTTAGTTTCTTAATAAAGCTGATATGTTGACGAAGATGACTTCTTTTATTTCTTCTTAAAATTCCAGCTGCCAACTGATCTGATCGGTAGTTTTCCGTGTTTTTTCCGATCAACGCCAGGCGAATACCGGAGCAGTAACCTAACAAACGGGCCACGGAATGCACATGATCTTTATTTCCTCCTTCTTATCCTCAATCGTTACTCCAACTTCCACTTGCTACCACACATGCCGGGAGACCAGTCGGGAGCTTGTCCGGCTGGGGCGCGGCCCAGCTGGTGGGAGATAACTGGTACGGAGTACCCCAGCTAGCCGACGGTAGGTCGGCTCCGAACCTCGCCGTCCAACAGGGGAAGATCACTGCGAACTCCCAAAGAAAAAACTGAACTACACGTACGAGACTAATGACCTTAGTGGTTGACGCGCCAGGAGTCTTTAACAACCAATCAATTGAGTGAAAAGGGATGCCCTACTGTTCTCTTGAGAGAGAGAGAGAATGTGAGAAATAGAGAGAAAGAGAGAGACAGAATAACACAGAGAGAGACAGCAAGAGACAGAAACAAAATCCCGCCTCCTGTGATGTTACCGACGACCAGTGCGACGACCATGGTGTTGGCTAGGAACCTGGAAACCCACCTAGCCTCGCCACGACCCGGCACACCCCACCCCACCCTTTCCGGCCCGTCCAGCCTTCCTCTTGCGCTCCGCACTGCCAGACCCGCCCCCTCCACTCCATCCGTTCCATTCTGACCCCCGCTCCACACCTCTCCACTCCACTGTCGCTCCTCCCCGCTCCGCTCCGCCCCTCCACTCGGACCCGCTCGGCTCCATTCCGCCCCCATCGCTCAGACTCACTCAGACCCACTCCTCTCGCTCTACTCCACTCTACACCCTCCACTCGGCCCTGCTCTTCTCCGCTCCGCGCCACTACGCCCCCTCCACTCGGCCCTGCTCTTCTCCGCTCCGCGCCACTACGCCCCTCAACTCGGCCCTGCTCTGCTCCGCTCCGTGCCACGACGCCCCCTCCACTCGGCCCTGCTCTTCTCGCTCCGCGCCACTACGCCCCCTCCTCGGCCTGCTCTTCTCCGCCCGTGCCACTACGCCCTCCACTCGGCCCTGCTCTTCTCCGCTCCGCGCCACTACGCCCCCCCCTCGGGGCTCGCTCTTCTCCGCTCCGCGCCACTACGCCCCCTCCACTCGGCCCTGCTCTTCTCCGCTCCGCGCCACTACGCCCCCCGCCCCCTCCACTCGGCCCTGCTCTTCTCCGCTCCGTGCCACTACGCCCCCTCACTCGGCCCTGCTCTTTCCCGCTCCGTGCCACGACGCCCCCTCCACTCCGCCGTTCCGCGCCGTTCCTCTTCGTTTCGCTCCACACCGCCCCCCGGGGCCTTTGCCCACCGCCCCAGGCCCCCCCCACCCCGGCCGCCCGCTCTGCTCCGCCTCGTCCTGTCCCGTCACGAGCCGGCGCCAATTCACCGGATTGGTCACGCACCACTCCCCTCCGCCCTTCCTTACGCTTTCCGAGCCGTTCCGACCTGCTCCACCCTTTCCCTCTCCACTCCACCGTCCCGTCCGCTGGCTCCAGCGCTTCGGCCCCCCCTCCGCAGTCGTCAGGCCCCCCCCCCCAGGCACCGACTCCGCTCCGCGATGCTGCACGCACTTCTGTTGCTCGCAGGTACTGTATCGCGCAGCGAAGTAGGCCTCCTTGCCCGTTACACTCCTTCTTCATACACTCTCTTTAAGACGATTTCGCCCAAAGTGTTCTTAATTGTGACTAAAGGGGAATCTGTAACGGTAATTATCATGTAATAGTCAGCATTTTAAAATTTACTACAGGAATGTAGTTCGCGGAATTTGGTCCGAGTTAGTAGAATATTCGTAAACGTCGCCAACTAAGGGTTTCATTTTTTTAATCACGCCGACCAAACCCTGTGAACTACATTCTTGCAGCAATGATGACATTGCAAGTTATTCAACGACACATATATTAAAAGGTTATTCATTGCTAATATAAATTGGCATTAATTGAAATATCAGGCGTAGTCTCATCATAGTTGTTTATTGGCGATCAAGGCTTTTTCAGCTGCATGATGGTATATTTAATGCAATATGCTGCAGCTGATGTCTTTCTGTTCTTTATTTTTTTACAACATTGGGTGGGAACGTAACACCAATTACAGATACTCTCAATATAAGCGAACCATCACACTGAAGAAATGATTTCGCTTATCAACAGAAAATTGTGTTGCAAGTAATGTTGATGACGCACTGTTTTTTTTTATCGCGTACTTATTTGATTGAACCAACTTCTCATTTTTAGATGGAACTACCATTTTTTATCTCCTGTAGATGTTTTGAAAAGATTAAACTACAACTATTGTTAGTATTTGAAGAGCAAATTTGCGTTGAAAAAGTGTAAACAATTCTATTGCAGAGTTTAGGATGGTGAGAAAGATACAGGAATCTTGAAACGGCCAGATCGTTGGCTGAAATGCTGAAGCAACATTTGCATCTGCGTCCTCACGTTGCGCGACAGCCCCGCTTTCAGAATCTCAATAACCGGCAGTCCCAGTGCTGCCAACATCGTCCAACTGAAACGCGAAATAATGCAGTAGTACCACGTGCGGTGAACGTATTAATGTGGTTGATCTGAGTTACGCTATTTGTCTGGCAATCTTTTAGTGTTAATATTACCGACTGAGTGCATTTCTGAACAATTAGATGGCGCGGCACTCATTTTGATGTGCTTTTCGTTAAGCGAAGACTATAATGCTAAAAGTTGGGAAACTACGACAATTGAACGTGCATTATTGCTTTAAATTCCCTTTGGCAACTTTCGCACATTCACTTCTTGGATGCGCTAATGTTTTTGTTTGTTTTTAGGACCCTTTTTAACAACTTGGTCATATAGCGACTACTGTGATCTTTTTAACTGAAGGGGGAACTGTAGGAAGGACTGTAGGGAGAACTGTAGGAAGGACTGTAGGGAGAACTGTAGGACGGACACTGTAAACGATTTGATAATTTTCAGAAACTTGTTTATTCGTTGGGTTGACGTTTTCGTTTGTTACTGCCTTTGCCAGACGCCCACATCTGTCCAGAAAGCCAGCCCATTTCAATTCACCAAACCATCAAAAAATAGTTACGCGAGGTATCAAACGATTTTCCAAAGCAAGTTGCAATAGTTCCAGGCACTGAGTTTCGTTCGATGTTTCCCTTATTTGTTCCATAATGGTAATTGCTCGCCAATTTACTATATGTCCTTGTTGCGTATCAATATTTATTAAAACCGTTAACCATTAAAAACCCTGCATTATTGTACTCACAAAAAATCTACACTATAAAGTCACGAATCCATATTTTGTTTGGGACACTTCTTTTTGTAATTTAAAAAACAATTTGAAATATCTCTCCACGAATAAGAAATGATAGAGGGCTATTAGGAAACGCATGGTCGTGAGAGGCAAAGAGCCGTTTTTACCGGGCAGGTGCTTAATGGTTCTTTTGAAGATAAGTCAAGCATGGTCGAGATGATTCAACCCAAAGTCTTTTATTCAGCGTCTCCCTTCAACTACAACATTGCAGATAGAGATTTTCCATTGAATGAATTCAATTGTTCAAAGATAGATCTTGAAATAATATCATGAACAAGTTGTCTAAAATTGAATAGCTTTCGCATAATTTTCTGTGAAATATAGACAATTTTTAATCAATTACACAGGCCAACGAACAAAAACCTTTTTGTGTGTGCTCATCAAATTCGTATCGTTTTAAGTGCGCTGACTCCAAAACTAACATTAAAATGCAGAATTAGCCACCATTTGCTCACATTTTAACATTTTCTCTCTACAGCTAGGCAAATGCAACTCTCTGACTCTAGAAACGTATGAGATGCAAGAAGTTAGAATGATAAAATATTGGGCTGACAAAGAGAGTACTATACACTTTGGTAAAATATTTTTACATTGTGATGCCTTCCACTACCGCGCATCCATTGGTCTGGTGGTTTCACAGTGACAGTTGCATTTGACAAGCAGTACCAGAAAACATACAATGGACACGTAAAGTCTTTTTAAATTGTAATGTTAAGAATATAAAACCATCTTCTATGTTTAAATAAAGTTCTACTGGGATTTTAAAAACCATTTACTTTTCATTTTCATTGCATATTTAACATATTTCCCAAATCTTACTAGATCAAATTCTGACTTTCTGTGGGTCATGGAATCGAACAGAGTTCAGATGCGGATTCAGCACACAAAAAACTACAGAAATCAGCTATCAAGATTTAAAAAGTATTTTCATTTTTTTCTGTTAACCTGTGTTATTTTTTCCTGGTATGCATGACATAACGGAGAACCTAGTAAAAAGGGGGTGCTGGATTCATTTTTGGTGAATTCTAGGTATTTTCGGAAGTTGAAAAGTCTGAAATTGTAAATGTTGAAGGTAGAAATTTTTGCCTTAAAATCTGTCCTAAAAACTGATATCTTACAAAAATAATGTATACTATTTTGATAAAAATGAGAAATTTTGGAGTAATTTTTGCTCAAATTAATGCAATTTATAAAAAAAAACTTTTATCAAAAACACCTTCATTTAAAAACAGGGCTCAGTCTCGTTGAAGTCTCTCAATTATGGAGCACTGCAAAATTTAGATATAATGTGACAAAGTATGTGCTGTTGTCACACCGCTAGTTAGACAATGATAGAATCAATTCTTGTGTTGGTGCAGTGGCATCTGCGTCATTGTTCAGCGGTCTACGTATTAGTGTTGAGCGTTAAAAATATGGGTGAGTAATGCGCAATGTCCTGTTCAGAAGGATAAAACAAATACTTGCGCTGGTGCACAGACATGTCGGTAATTGCTCAGCTGGCTCCGATGATTAGTGAATACAGCACGCTTCAAGATGAGTGTGAAATATTTAGAA
This sequence comes from Teleogryllus oceanicus, assembly GCA_964035755.1. Lineage (NCBI taxonomy): Eukaryota > Metazoa > Arthropoda > Insecta > Orthoptera > Gryllidae > Teleogryllus > Teleogryllus oceanicus. The sequence continues at coordinate 225,604,518 of CAXIVR010000002.1, read as the reverse complement.
TTCGCAAATACCAACACATGATTGCGCAGCGTCTTGTCAAAAATGGGAGAACCAATTCTAAGTGTTTGTGCAAGGTGTCAAGTTATTTGGTCAGTTGATTTCCATAATCAATGAGTAGAGCAGACTACTCTATAAGACAGGTTTGCAAGGTGTGAATTGATTGATTGATTGATTTTTTTAGTGATTCCGAGCGCGTGTACTGCTGATGTCATTAGTCACGTAGGTGTAGTGCATATTTTTTATCGCGTGAAGCAGTGACCATTCCCTCTGGATGGCGAGAACCGGCACCGCTCTATCCGTCGGTTACTTGGTTTTCCCCAACCACATATCTCCCACCAGTGCCCCCCCCATCCGGAATAAGCTCTAAACTCCCAACTGGACTCCCAGCTCGCGTGTGGTGTTGGTTGATTGTTAGTGATTCTGAGCGCGTCAACTATCGAGGTCATTAGTCCCGTAAGTGTAAAGCATGTTTTTCTTTCGGAGATGGCGGTGGTCTTCCCCCGCAGGATGGCGAGATTCAGCGCCGACCTACCGTCGGCTAGTGGGATTTCCCCCTAACCAGAACTCTCCCACTAGCGGGGCACCGCCCCAGCCGGGACAAGCTCTAAGCTCCCGACCGGTCTCCCGGCATGTGTGGTAGTGTAATGCATGTTAGTGTGTGTGTAAGAGGGGAGGATAGGACAAGAAAGAGGTAGGAAAGATCGCGCGCGGTCCGTGGCCCGTTTGTTAGGGTACTCCTCCGGCATTCGTATGATGTTGATCGGAGACTACCGATCAGAGCACGGAAAACTACCGTACACGTAAAACTACCGATCAGAACACCCGGTCGTTAGAATTCTCCTCCACACAGTGACTAAATTTGACCTAACAAGCTATTGTCGAAAATCTTGCCGCCGTCGGGACTCGAACCCAGGACATTCCAATCTCAGGCACTGCAGTGACATCAGTTGACGCACTGAGACACCTCTCCCGGCATGCGTGGTAGTGAAGAGAGTGTGAGTGTAGGTGTAAGTAAGGGATGAGAAAAAGACAAAGAAGCGGGAAGAATGATCGCGTGCGGTCCATGATGGTTTATTATTACTACGTCGACAAAGCGTCACTGGCTTTATCAGCGAGAGTTGAATTCCACGAAATCAGCACTAGGCCAAAACTCCGATCAGACCAGCCGGTCGCTAGAAGTCTCTTTCATACAGCGAGAGAATTGAACATTCCAATTCGAAATCAGCACTCAAAGGAGCCCGAACCCTTGAACCTGCCGGCCAGTCACCTTAGGGACATCAGAGGTTAGCCTGAGCCGTCTCAAGATGTCAATTTTGCATGTTTATTACCAACCATTTAATGAATACCCAGAAGAAGAAACCTCCAAAAAACAAAACAAACAAAAAAATATATCAAAAAAGGATCATTTTGTCAGTTACGAACTAAGAAACATGAACAGCTTGGGGATTACTTATCTGGTCTGCTCCGGCATTCGCCTGGTGTTGATCGGAGAAACAACGAAAACTACCGATCAGAACCGCTGGGCGCTAGAATTCTTCTGCAAACAGCGCAGCGCTTGAATTCGACCTAGCCAGTGAAATGTGAGGAAATCCCAATATGTGAGGCAACAGCGCCTTGTCGAGGTTGGTCGAACCAATTCGTAGTTTTCGGTGCTGTCTCCGATCAACACCAGGTGAATGCCGGAGCAGTACCCTACCAAACGGGCCACGGACCGCGCGCGATCTTTCCTTCCTCTTCCTTGCCCTATCCTCTCCCTTTACACACACACACTGACACTAACATGCACAACACTACCACATATTCCGGGGGACCGGTCGGAAGCTTAGAGCTTGTCCCGGCTGGGGCGGTGCCCCGCTGGTGGGAGAGTCCTGGTTAGGGGGAAACCCACTAGCCGACGGTAGGTCGGCGCCGGATCTCGCCATCCAGCGGGGGAAGATCACCGCCATCTCCCGAGGAAAAAACATGCACTACACTTACGGTTCTAATGCCCAAAGTCGTTGACGCGCCCGGAAACACGAAAAAATCAATCAATCAAAATCCTTGTGTTGGAGCAGGAGCGTGCGGCGCCGGTGCTCAGCCGTCTTCGGTGATCAGCCGTTATGGGCTGAGCGTAAGTGTTGTGTGCCAACGCGGGCCCCCGCTGGAGCGCTGCCGCGTGGATGGAGCCTCGCCCAGCGCATCCGCCTCTCGCCGCACGTGGAGCCTCAAAGAAGGTGATCGATTTACGTATTTTATCGATCACACGCGTCTTTAGCCTCTGTTAACATGCAACCCTGCAGGTTTGTTAAGTGCACTTGTATGTACCTGTATGTTAAGAAATTTAACATTCTTAGCCGCGGGTTTTAATATCCTTAGCAACGTAAACAACCATCCATTCATCGCAAGTCAAATGTTTGTTAACGTCAAAAATATGGCAATATACAAAACAAATCAGATTCTAACAATTCAGAAGTAGTTTACATTGATTGGGGGGATCATTATTCTTAATTGTAATATTATTAATATAGTACAATTAGAAAAAATGTATATTAGGTAGATTCATTTTCCTCCCATTCCATCAAATGAAACTACTCCAGTAATCGTATTTACTGATGATGTGGTGTCGCTACTGGAAGTCAACGCGCCAATTTCCTAAACGAACGTCGTTTCTTTAGATTCAGGAGAACTAATTTGCATTCATCTTTCTCAAACCACGGTATACGAATATTGTTTATATAGATAAATCGCAAGGAACACCCCACATATCGTACTAACATGCGAGAACAGAATTCATCTGTTTACTATCGCAGTAATTAATTTTCGCATAGTTTGTGAGATTTTATGATGACATAAAATGCTGAACATACCACAAAATGTTCAGTCTTATTTCTGCCTCGTCCAGATTAAAAATCTCGGCTCTACTACGCTCCGTGTCGCATTTTAACTTTTGGTCTCGGCAGTAATAACACTCATAACATTTCTAGGTATGTAAATAACTATAACGTCAAAAACAGTTAAAAACTGTGACGCAATAAGAGGAGAAGAGCCATATGTCCATAATTTCTTCAGCTCTGTGATGCTCTAACTTACGATGGTCGGTCAGAGAGGAATTCTTCACATTTTTTTCTCCAGAAATATTAATTGTAAAATCCTGAAAATTTCACACAATATTAATGCACGGTAATTCTACTTGCTCTATTTTTTCACATAATTTCCATCGACTTGTACAGCCTTGCGCCAGCGTGAAATAAAGGTAAGAATGTCTGACCGGAACCAAATCCTTTCCTGACGATGTAGCCATTACTTCACTTCGCGGATCTTCATCAAATTTTCTTCGTGAATAGCGTTTTACAGTATCCCAAGGAAGCGGATATATGAGGGGCTAAATCCGGACTGTATTGTTAATGGGGAAGCACAGTCCAACCCATTTTTGTCAGTGTTTCTCTTGTTGCGACACCTGTGTCTAGACTTGCATTATCGTATAACAATTCTTCTGGGGTCGAACTCGCGGGAAATGCTTCATTGGGGTATCGAAAGTGTTGATGTAAAAATCTGAATTGATGGTACTGCCTTTAGACATAACACCAAAATGAATGAGAGCATCAATGTCCCAGAGCGGCAAATCATGGAGATCGCATTCATCACTTTCTGAAGAATGGCACCTCAGCTCTTGCCTGATGTTAGAGAACTTCTGGCAACAGCAGAGGTGCCATACACTGCTCACAAAAGTTTGTGGATGTTCACAACAGTTTCCTTCTCCGCAACGAAAATCTCAATCACAGCACGCTGTTTGTAACGCACGTCGTCTACAGCCGCCATTTTAAGAGTTCGTTAAGGAAGGGCTATCTGTAGAAGAAACTTGAAACTTCATACACTAGCTCTGGAAATACGAAACTTTGATGGGTTAACATCTACAACTACCTAATACTATTATGGGATGAAGGGGAAAATGTGGGGCATTACTTTCTGACCGAACCTCGTATATTAAATTGAATAATGAATTCATGTATCAACGATTCTTACTGACAAGAGTTGATACGGAAATATATTGAAAACTATTTGCAAAGGCAAATTAGCTACATATTTAGGCTATTATCGCCAGGTGTGAAGCCAGGAGCGGGAGATGGCGACGGCTGGGACCAGTGCGGCTTCTCCATTCAGAAGAAGGCTGCGAACGAAGCTCGGGGCTTCCGCTGTCTCCTGCGCCTGCAGCAGCAGCAGCAGAATGGCAGCAAGATGGCGGATGTGTTCAAAATCATCGTCCAAAGTACGCGGCATGTAAGCGTATTCCAACGTTGGCTGGTTAAAATCTTACTCAAACGTTCTCTCGTACTTTGTTTTCCTTTTTCCCTCCGGGTTCTAAATATTTTTCTTTCATCTCTTTTTTATTCATTTATTCAAACTCATCAAGAAGTCCCACAGGAAGTTACTTTTCGTATTTACTACATACAGAAAAAATAATAATCATTTTTTTTATTAAAGACTAAAAGGCTAAAAGAGTTTCCCGTCGAAAAATCGCTGTTTTTTGTTTCATGATTTTGTTCCTTTAATAGCACTTGTTTTTGTCATACCTCAGTTCTTTCTCTTCCATTTCTTTTCCTTGCCTCAGACTATCCGTAACACGGCCTGCCGGTTCACCCCGGTGGCAGGAAATAAATACTCTTCACTAAATGAAGAATCTTAAGGGTCAAGCAGGCCTATCCCGAATCCAGGACCTGATTCGCTGACGTATTACATCCTCAAAAAATATTTTCAAAATTTTCAAACAATGGCTCGAAATTTTTTGATTAAACATTGTTCTTGAAAAGCGTAAGGAACGCTTAAATAAGTGCCCCGAGTCTCAAGGTCATTGAAATCCCTTGTTTTTCGAAAATAGCAAGGGTTTAGTATTTTCGGCGTCTTCTTACAACTACAATCTTGAAGATAGAGATTTTTCTCTTGCTTTCAAAGACAGGTCTTGAAATAAGTTCATGTACAACTATCCGAAAATATGAGGATTTTTTTAGTATTTTTTGAAAATGCAGACATTTTTCAAACAATTATTTTCTCAAAAGCGGCTCAAAATTTTTATTTAATGCTTTCCACCAATAGAACAAAGTATGCCCAAAAAATTGGAACAGACCTCATTTTAGTTCAACTCACTGAATTTTTGAATATTGCAAATATTATTTCTTCTAAATTCTTACAATTTTCTCCTCTGCCCCATTTTTAGTGTCTATTAGTTCTCTTTTCTTTGAATGTACCTCTTCACGCCTTCTTTTCTTCTCTATGCACGTACTTTTTTATCTTTCTTGAACAATTGCATAATTTTTGGAGAATATTCCTCTTTCAAATCGTAAAACTTTTAAAATAATTCCTCTTTGATTCCAATTTAGAGTCTTCAAATGATTCCAGAGTGTATGTTTCATCCACGGGTCAGCTAACAACTAATGGAGTTAATGACAGGTTTCCGAATGATGAAGAATTTGTATTACATGATAATGATACACTGACTGCTACTTGTGCGGTTCCTGAATTTCCACTACCGAGCGATATGTCTTGGAATTTGGGTAAGAATATTTGTTAGAAAACATCTTGATATTTGAAAAATTAAAGGAGTATACTAAGAGATAAATGAATAGCTTCTTTGCAAAAAAATATTGTTCGACGTGAAATGTAATTTATTGGTTTCTTTAATGTATGATAAAATCTCAATTAATTTATGAAGGAATGAAATATAGTGTGTGAGTATTGTTTTCGAATTCTGATTCCATAATAAATGAACTTTAACAAGATAGGAAATTTTCTAACCTCTTGGGACGTCCTACAAGAAAGTTTTACCTCACAGTTAACTGCACTATAGTAATTTACAATGGAATAGTAGAAGATAGTGAATATTTATTATGTTCAAATCATGGACTGATAATTTTTTAATATATTTCTGATTTTATAATTTGTCCATTGGAGAACATAAAATATAATGAAATTGAGAGTCAAATGGAGAACCATATTGAGGCTAAATTAAAACCTGGAAATAATGTTTTCTTTACAGTTGACCAAAACCTGACACATGACCTTACGAACCGTCAAACAAAGCATTTACATAGAAGAGATCTCTCCGTAAATCAAATGAAATCTTCTTTCAGAGTGAAGTGCAGAAGAAAATCGAAAATGTTTAGCTGTGATGTTATATTCCAGAGCGAAGTATCAGAAAACATGGAAACAACACCCTCAATGCAAGTTGAATGTATGTAGCCATTACATTATTATTATTATTATTATTATTATTATTATTATTATTATTATTATTATTATTATTCCAAATTTTCACTCTCTTCACTATATGCAAGAACATTCACCTGACCATTGCTGGTCTAGGCTCAGTCGATCTCGCAGAGATAAGACACGAGCGAATGTTACTCTAGATATTTCAATCAATCGTTTCCCAATCTGAAGTACATTTCAGGAATTCTTACTATTCTGCAGCTGTCCAGAATTAATGTTGCTCTATGCATGAAAAGGGTAATTCCAACACTTGAATTGCATGCACTGTGTTTTTTGGGATTAATCCTGTGGGGGATATGATTATCGGTTGTATGTCAGTATTCTGAAGTCTCTATTGATGACGTATCTCTTGAGCCAGCGGTACATATTTCCTAATTTTCAAGTTCAAAACCGATTCCAGATTGTTATTGTTGACGACTGCAAAATCGATTATCATGGCTATTTTCTTCAGCTTGTTTAGAACAACTATATCTGGCCTATTGTTCGAAATTGTGGTGTCTGTAATTATCCTTCTATCCCAGTATAGCTTCCAGTCTTCATTTTCCAAGACTGTAGAAGGATGATATTTATACAATGGGACATTACAGGACTCAAGTCCGTATTTTATTATTTAACGCCTATGAATTATTTTACCCATATTATCGTGCCTAACTTTATAGGCGGTTGATGCCAACACACTATAACCGGCAAGGATGTACTGGATGTTTTCATGCTGTGTATCGCATCTTCTACATTCATCACTTACTATTGAGGGGATTACTATTGATTATATAGCGTAAGTAATTTCTTGTTTGGATAACCTGATCTTGAATGGCTATCATAAAGCTTTCTGATTCTGGATACAGTAATCGTTGTTGTTGTTGTTGTTATTATTATTATTATTATTATTATTATTATTATTATTATTATTATTATTACTATTGCGAGTATTTTACAGCTCTTGCGGCCGTCTCCCGTATGCTAGTCTCCATACCTCTCTATATTCCAATCATTGTCTTTTAGACATCTTCTTTGCATATCTTTAAAAGCCTGCTTTTGTCATTCCTCTCTGGGTCTACCTCTTTTTCTTCAATCTGAAGGAAACCACGCACAAACCTTTCTGGGCAATCTCCCACAAGCAAGCCTTTTCACGTGACCAAACCATTTCAGCCTTAGTATTTCCAATTCATCTATAATTGATTTTTGAACCTGCATGCGCTAAACAATTTTATTTCTAATATGTTCCATTTTAGATACTCCACAACTTCTCAAAAAATCCATTAGTTGCGCATTAATTTTTCTCTTTCCAAATTTTTTTTTCTCTTTCTAAACTTCCTTAATTCCCATGTCACTGAGCCAAACAGTGTTATACTTTGTATGGTCTTTTCTTAGTAGATTGGATATTTCTTTTCCGCAGAGCAGCGAGTTTAAATCTCTAATAGCTTGTCGTCCTTGTGTGTCTTTTGATACAATTTGTACTAACAGATGATTTGGTCAATATGTGCCAAATTATGACGTAAATTAATAACGTTCTTAAATAAATTAATAAATAAAGAGCCTAAACGTTCAGATAATGTTCTTCAAAATTGCTGTTCCTCAATCTCTTTTTTAGATACGCAAGACCCCAGGAGTTTGAAACGGATATTTTGATAGAAATCAGGTGAGAAAGCATATGTTGTTGTAGCACCTCTAGTTGTCAAAAATGACAGTTACGTCTTTTAAATTCATCTCTTTTCCAATCAGAGAGCCTTGCGGAATAAGTATATTTTGAGAAAAATCAATACTTTAATCTGTATTCATGTCTTTTACAGTGCTCGGACAATAGAAAAGAATTTCAATATTTATATTTCGCAGCAGGTCTTGATTCGCAGTTTAGGTGGATTCATGGGGGGAGCGTATTCTCTATTTTCACCAACATTTCAATTACATTTTCGGAAACATGTCTACATGAATCTGTATTCTCAGCAAGTAGTGTTTGTATTTTTTCCAGAAGGTGTATCTCTTTGAAATCATTTGTTTTTTGTTAGTATCCTATAGCGGGCGTATGGAATTTACCAAGTGTAAGTATCTCAAGCGTTGCCGGTGAGTTTCCGGCACAAGCCCTTAGTTCCACAGGTGTAATACGGCGCTGTAATGCGCAGTGCTGCTGTTACCCACTGCAGGCATGACTTCATACCGCCTTGGGTCTGAGCGCGAAGGACAACCGGTTGGCAGCCGCCCGGTGGCACCGCTCCGAGGTCCTTGCACTTGAGCCCGCCGCACTGCGCGTCTTCTCTTTCACTGGTCAGTTTTTTTTTGGGGGGGGGTATTTAAGGTTGCATCAACATCTAGGTCATTAGCGATCACTATTGATTGATTTTTGATTTTTTCGTGTTTCCGGGCGTGTAACTGCTTTGGTCATTAGTCCCGTAAGTATAGTGCATTTTTCTCTCGGGAGGTGGCGGTGTTCTTCCCCCGCTGGATAGCAAGATCCAGCGCCGACCTACCGTCGTCTAGAGGAGTTTCCTCCTAACCAGAACTCTCTCACCAGTGGGGCAACGCCCAGCCGGGACAAGCTCTAAGCTCCCGACCGGTCTCCCGGAATATGTGGTAGTGTAGTGCATAGTGTACGTGTGTGTGTGCAAGGGGAGAGGATAGGACAAGTAAGAGGAAGGAAAGGTCGCGCGGTCCGTGGCCCTTTTGGTAGGGTACTGCTCCGGCATTCGCCTGGTGTTGATCGGAGAAACCACGGAAAACTACCGATCAGAACAGCCGGCCACTAGAATTCTCATCCAGACAGCGACTGAATTCGACGAGCTGAAAAGCTAGTGTCGAAAATCCTGCCGCCGTCAGAACTCGAACCTAGGACCTCCCGACATCAGTTGGTGCACTGAGCTACCGCACCCGGTCCACTATTGGAGTTAACGGTATGGTGACTATGAAGATGTAACGATATGGTGATGATAAGGGGTGGAAGGACGAACACAAATACAACCATTCCAGAGGCGGGACTCGAACCCGCGACCCTTCGGTCCGAGTACCCTTCGGTGCGACACTACTCCCGTCGTGATCTCGGCCACCGGATCGGAAAACGTGTTACGGGAATTAACAGATTCTAGATGTATTTTTCATACACTGTATTTAAATATAATTTCAGTTTTTCCCCATCAACCAGGAGTTTTGTGTGATATTCATTTGAACTTTTTTTCTAATTTTTAATAAATTCAGTACTTAGCCATCCAACTTTAAATGGTATACTACCAGTCCTGACTTACATTCTGACATTGATATTGATATTGATTCAGTGGTGAGGTGTAGTTGACATTTACATAATTGAAATGATTGAAGGCGTTTTTGTGGCTCCCAGACAGCAGAAAACTGATGATGATGACTAAGCCATCGAAAGCTGCTATTTGTGAAATAAATACTATTGTTGACAATGACAACGCCTTCAATCATTTCAATTACATTCTGACAACTCATTCTGAAACTAGAAAGGGGTAATGATGATTTTCGGGCATATTCTTTATCTGGATCATCTCTCTTCTTAGTCCAAAAGTAGTCAGACAATTTGTTAGAACTACACTTGCCTTAGTTCGTGTTTTCTATTGTAGAAATGTATTGTTGAAAAGGCTCATCGCTGACAGCTCCAAGATTTTCCGGCTGGAAGTACGTCAGAATCTAAGTCGTGAATTTTCAAAAACATGTTACACCCCATAGCTTATAAGAATGCAGAACATCAGCGTGTATGTCCGATAGTTTTCTGCATTATGGTTTCGTAGGAAATTGCAATATAAATTTTTTAAAGACCGCCAGGCTGCTTTTTCCAGTGGATTTAATAGTTTTCAAAATGTTAATCAGACATTAATGAACACATTTGTGGTCCAAAAACATCCCTTATTTCAATATAGCATCACTTACTGTGGGAAACTTTGATTTCAAGTACAAGAATTCATCAGAAAGTTTATTCTATTTCTCTTACGAAATTTTTCATTCTTCCTAATTTATTTCTTGCTAACTACATTTTTCAGGATTCACTAAATGGACATGAGACACATTTTTCTGGTCAGGGATACAGAGATTCCTTTAATACTTATCAAACAGAAATGACAATCACTTAGATTATCCTTGGGTTATCTCCAAACCAAGGGAATTGCAAATCGCATATGATGGGTACCATTTCACTTTCAAGACAACAGTACCCGTAACTTATAAAGATCGAGCACGTTGTCTTACACAGAGTGTTAATAATTCTGACGTGAAAAATCCGGATTATCTATAATTAGATTCAATTTTGTTGAAAAAAATCGCCAGAAGTAAACTTTTCATGCATAAAATAGTGTTTCAGATTTTAGTCATAGATGCCTTTACCATGATCATCAGTCTCGCTGTACGTGACGAAAGTCGGGAGATCGTTCCCACAACTGCTAAACCTGCCCGTCTGCTTCCCACTTTGCCTGACCGTCTGTCACCCTAACTCGTCTTACTGCCCGTCTGACTGCCCGTCTGACTGCCCGTCTGACTGCCCGTCTGACTGCCGTCTGACTGCCCGCTCCCGCGCGCCCGCTCGCCCGCTGACTGCCCGTCTGCTGCCCGTCTGACTGCCCGTCTGACTGCCCGTCTGACTGCCCGTCTGACTGCCCGTCTGACTGCCCGTCTGACTGCCCGTCTGACTGCCCGTCTGACTGCCCGTCTGACTGCCCGTCTGACTGCCCGTCTGACTGCCCGTCTGACTGCCCGTCTGACTGCCCGTCTGACTGCCCGTCTGACTGCCCGTCTGACTGCCCGTCTGACTGCCCGTCTGACTGCCCGTCTGACTGCCCGTCTGACTGCCCGTCTGACTGCCCGTCTGACTGCCCGTCTGACTGCCCGTCTAAATTTCCCGTCTAAATTCCCGTCTGACTGTCCGACTGTTTCCATTTTTTCTGGAATTTCGGAAGTGACGCGGCACTAATTTCTTCCCATTTATTGTCAATTACTTATTCAAAACGTTCATAACAAGAAATTCTTGTATTGAGGAATAGACTGCGCTGCACAAACAGTCTAGCTTTAATATTAAAGGTGTAGGCACATTTTAAAAAATTAAACAGAATTTTTGGAAATGCCTGAGCATTTTATGAAAGTTTGAACCTACATCATATTATTAACTAAACGTTCATGTTTTTGAGCAAAAAAATTAAAAAAATATGGGGACATTTTTTGAAGAGCAGGTTAGCGGGAATTGTTTTATTCAAAATAACGCGAAAACTTCTCACATTTTGACAAATTGGACATGGCATTCGTTAAAGATATAATAATTTATTAATTTTTGCAAGTTGTGATTCTGGCATATGTTTGAAGAATATGAAAAAAATATCTTTTCTCAATGTAATTAGTAAATGGTGTCCTTTCTCTAAAGTCCTAACTTTTAAAATTTTCAAAAATTCAGATATTTCATTTGAAATCTAACTCGTGCTGTTTTTATAAGCAAATATTCCTCTATTAGATAAAAAATACATGAATATTTGAAGCCATTTCGAGAAAGTTTCGAAAATGTCTTTGGAACATCACGCAAAGCATCCCCAAAGATCCGAATACCCTTTCAAGTCTGAGCGAATGGTGCCATTAATGAAATCAATCGGGGAATGCCAATATTCGTGACTATCCTGTGAAAGGTTTAGACCTTAATATTGTAAACAGACATATTGAAGAAAATATTTTTCCGATATCATGGTTCCCAAAACGCGTCTTTCTGTCAAAATCTCGACATTTTTTTTCAACATTCAACAACTATCTCTATACTACGCCACGTTCACTATCCACTTTCACGGAAGAATGTCTGTTTAATGAATACCTCCTATTTAATCCATCCGTTTGAATGTGCACAGGTGAGTATGCCGAAGACATGGTGTTGCCGCGCCAGCAATTGTAGTGTCACCGCCTATTACTGTGGCGCGGAGGGCGACAGAGTGACGGTGGTGTGCCATGCAGAGAGTGCGCTGAAATTCTGCCGCATCGAGAAGTTGGCGCCCAACATGGAGCAATCACGCCGCCGGTGGTACCTAAATGAGAACATCCCTCCGTCGGAGGACGGCATGGAGTACGCGGGCAGCGGGCTGAGCAAAGGTGATTGTGGCTTTACGATGGAACGAGTGACGGTCGCCTTTAACGCCCAGTTTCGTTGCGTTGTGGGTTTCTCCAATCGGCCGGATGAAGGCAGCGTCGTCTTTAACATCAGTGTGGCAGGTACGAGTCACTTTTCAGCGATTACCTGTCCCTTACTCCATTTTATTGTTCTTCTATTAATGAAGTACAACGCAAGTCGCTCAAAACAAATTTAATACAGCGTATAGGGACAAGTCGTCGACTTAAAAACACCCAACTAAATATCCAATGTCGGGTTTGTGTTGGTGAGCGGCTGATTCGATCAGATCCCTATAATGCCAAGCAGTCAAAATTAGCATAATCCAGCCAATAATCGAGTACAAAGATGTAAAGTCGATGTCAGTGTGTTCCCTGGCGTCTAGTTGCTTCAACATCGATTTTATCAGTTGTTGCTGACCAGGGCGTGAGCTGATATTACATAGATCTCTGAAGTAATGGGGAAAGCGCATTTTCTTGACGATCTGGGTTTCCACTACCCGAACACCATTAAAAAGCGCGATGTCCCGAGACATAAATCTCCTCTTTACTATATTATCTCATTTTCATTCGGTCATCCTTTGCCATGAATACAGCGGTTCATTTCTGGGTCATCCTGTTGCAAGAGTTTGAATATTTTAACCGGATTTTTTAATGATTTAAATGAAACAATCGTCTGACCCAGCGACCATGACAAGATAAATTGGATTATGTGCTTCTTCGTGTGTATCTATTCATTCTATGTCTGTGACCAGGAAAACTTGAAGATGTGGTATTGCCTCAACCTGGAATTCATGTGCCGCCTCTAACGATAGCGCGCGAGGGCGACGATGTGACGGTGGTGTGCGTCGCCGACAGAGCGCTGAATTACTGCAGAATCGAGAAGCTGGCGTCCACCGTGGGGCAGTCAGACCACGCGTGGGACTTGCAGGAGAATGTCCTGCGTCTCAGGACGGCGTGGTGTACGCTGGAAGAGGACTGGCCAAGGGCGAGTGCGGCTTTACAATGAGACACGTGACGCACACATTTAATGGCCAGTTCCGCTGCCTAGTGGGCTTTTAATCGCCCGAAGAGCGGGTCGCTATCTTCAACATCAGCATTGTAGGTATGCACACACCTCTTTTCGTGATTTTGTCTCATGCCTCCTTGGTCAGTTCATTCATGCCTACTTTGTCAGTTTTTCTGGAACTTCGAACAATTTCACTTACTGACCCTTCTTTTTCTCATTTATTGTTTATCGTACAGCTTCGTATTCATTTTGTCATTTTCTGAGTTTTTGTTCATTCCACTGTTACATTCTTTTGTGTTTTTATTTTTCGACGCCTTCTACTTTAGTTGCTTATTTTGTTGTGTTATTGCTTGATTTTTCTAAGAACAGTTAGAATCTCGAAATAACGAATATTAATGTCAGATAATTTATTGTCCAATGTTACAATACTCTTTGCGTTCCTTATTTATATACTTCATTACCATTGAAGTATTTTTCTTGCTTTACTTCATCAAGAACGTTCAGATAATCATTCACATATTATATCATTCAGCTCATTGTTGCCATAAGTTTCTATTTTTGTATTGTTTAACGTATGTAAATACTATTTGTTTATCTATTCTTTCAAAACATTAAGAATTCCACTTTTCTTATGTGAAAGGATATCTAACCAAGTAATTTTAAACGCAATCTTTGTCTTGTATTCAGTTGCACCAAGTGCACCAGATTTGAAGGTTTCACCATTCGGTCCGCAATCAACTGGAGACTTTGTATTTCGTGAAGGTGACTTATTGACAGCGTCATGTGCTATTCGAGACAGTCGGCCACCAGCAAATATATCCTGGTATTTGGGTAAGAATATTTCTAATGATAATTCAATATTAATTCGTTAAGTATTTACATTATTTAAATACATATTCAACGTATAATTTTACGGAGTCAAATATTTTGCAATATGATACTCATGTATTTTCGTTGCCTACAAGCATCCCCTCAAACTTTGGGCGTCGTCGCGGTGGTATAGAAGGATTTTCCTAAGGGTGAGCCAAAGTGACAGTTCGTGTAACAAGTGTAATTCAAAATTCACGTGTAATTAAGAAGTACCCCTCCGCCGAGACAGCTATTCAGCCACGCCTCTTCGGAAAGTCTTAGGTTATGGCTCCTGTGAAAACATCCCTATGAAGAAATCTAAGAGTTTCGCTGAGGTATATGCATGTACGCGAGTCCGGGAAATATTGAAATTTAATTACGTTTGTGGAAAATCTTTTAACATGCTCTCACAATCAGTAAAGAAAACGGCCACGAATGTAAATAGAAAGCTCTTAATTACAGCTCACACAACAGTACAATAGACGGAAACACGTGCACCAGTACGGATCTCGGTTTTAAAATAAACATAATATTTATCCCAAAAAAGTAAATTCAATGTAATGTTAATAGAAAAAGAATTTTTACAGAAGAGCACATAACACTGCACTTACTAATTTCAATTATTTCTCAAAGTGCACTATATTTTCGACGGACGAGGACATCACAAAAGAAGCGTCGACGCCATTTACAAGTTAGCCAACTGCAAACGAACGAGTGTAGAAATGGATTCTAATGGGCTCGAGGGCACAACGATCATAGAACCTTCCGTTTTGTTGCCAGCACTAGCTGCCACTTTGGCTCATCCTTAGGAAAATTCTTCTATATCTATCAATCTATCCATCCATCGCGCTGACGTGACTCGTGTGTCCATATGGTTATTGCATACATCGCCAAGCGTTACGCGTGCTCTTTCCGCACTTAGATCTGAATTAGAGGAAGTTGGCCACGCTTCATTTAGATGTCGCTGACTTTTAGCTCCATAAACCCATACCTTGGGCATCTGGCCTAATTCCCAGCTAATTCAATATATCGAGCAAGTGAAAATAATTAAGGATAGTATTTCAGCTAGAATAGTAGTATTATAGTGCTCAAATACATACCATGACACAAACATCAATGCAGGATTCAGGGTAAGCAGGATTCATACGCTGCCTGGATGTACCACGTACTTCAGCACACATTCCCCAAGTCTCTGTACCCCTCACACCGGGAAGGAACAGAATGAAGAGCATTGGAATGTTGGGATAACTTTATTAGCTGCAAAGAATCCTCCGTATCAAAATTGGCTGCAAAGTTTGGCAATGGAGTTAACACGTTTCAATATTTTTCAATATGCCGAATTTCCAAAGTGTACTTTATAATATGAAAACACTTGAACCTTTAATGATCAATTTCGACAACACATATATTATATACCGGCGCAATATTTGAAATATAACAACTCTGTGTGTGATTTTCTTGTTAATACTTTTCCTTATTTTTCATTACTACTTGAGTGTAATATTTCTTGCACGATCATTCTGTAATGTTGTAATTCTGTTATGTTCGTTTGACCTTATAACTTGACATACTATTGACAATAAGTTGAATTAATTTGTTTTATTACAGATAGTTATAAATTGACAGGTGGGATAAGTAGCCGTGAAATAATTCACCAAACTGATAAAGATCTATTTACAGTGCAACAGAACATTTCTCTTCCTGTATCATGCGAAAACAGCGGAAAATAATAAAATGTGTTGCAGAGCACATTGCATTAGAATTCAACATCCAGACTGAAGCTCGTGTAAATGTTGCCTGTAAGTATTTATTTATTTATTTATTTATTTATTTATTTATTTATTTATTCATTTATTTATTCATTTATTTATTCATTTATTTATTCATTTATTTATTTATTTATTTATTTATTTATTTGTTTGTTTGTTTGTTTGTTTGTTTATTTATTTATTTAATGTCAAAACACAGTTTCAACTGTGTATGACGTG
Organism: Teleogryllus oceanicus; assembly: GCA_964035755.1. NCBI lineage: Eukaryota > Metazoa > Arthropoda > Insecta > Orthoptera > Gryllidae > Teleogryllus > Teleogryllus oceanicus. The sequence goes on along the minus strand of CAXIVR010000002.1, from coordinate 225,588,351 downwards.
CTATGGGAAGGAGTTAATTCTGCGCACATTTTAAGTCTATGTCATATACTATTTTTCCGAGCTGAAGGGCCGTGGTCCATTGGAAAACATATTTCCAGACGTTTCACTCAGTCACCGAGGAACCTTCAAGGAGGATTCTTCGTCCGAGACCACATCGCCACTGAGGATGTCTGCCGTAGTTGCGGACGAAACGTCTGGAAATATGTTTTCCAATGGACCACGGCCCTTCAGCCCGGAAAAAATCTTTGATTTGTTACATATTGTTTAGAATTATACAGTCCAATGGTAAATAATACATTGAATATCACTGTTAAAATTAATGTTACTTTCCTTGTGATGCTGAGTGTGTATGCTCTAATTTATAGAAACAGTTATGCAGCAAAAACGATTTCACTTTGTATTTAAACTTTTCTATCGAATTTAATCGTTTAATGCCATCTGGAAAAGTGTTGTAAAATAATGTACATGTATTGTATGAGAATTGTTTGTAATGAGCTGTCACCTGATGAATATGATTTCTGCATGGAGTGTTACAGTAATTGACATCGGCATTTTCTGAAAATATATTCCCGCACTTAAGCAAGTCATTTTTGACAAAAACCACTGATTCGTAAATCAACAGACAAGGTAATGGTAAAATCCTAGATTAATGAAGAGAGGCTTACAAGAATTTATTGTTTGAAAATGAAAGGTCAAAGTTATTAGATTTCCAAATCTTCATTGGTTGTATTCATGTTTGACTTATTCTTCCTAAAGGATCATTAATATTTGGCTTATCCCCTTTTTAGAATCTATAACAGCATTGTACGTATTATCCATATTGCAATGTTTCATAACTGCTTCACAAAATTGAATTATTAATAAATATTAAAATTCAATGTAAATGTCGGTGGGAACATTCATAATGGTTTTACATTTACATTAATTAATGAATTTTCCAATTTTAACTAAAAATAAATTTGTCGATTTAAATTTGAAGGCTAGAGATTCAACCACGACGTACACCTGCAGAGTTACTCAGAAATACTCTAAAAAAAAATTGAAAAAAAGAAATTTCAAATAAAACGTAATTTATTAACGGAATTTAAAAAACCCAAAAAAAAAAACCAGCGGGATAAAACTGTACATACTTTCTCGCATTATTTGTATAGGTTACATAATATTAAAATACTACATGAACGTATGAAAGTGTTTCCAATCAACATTTTTTTTCCGAGTTGAGATTATTTCAAGATATAATTTTGAAAAACAGAGTTTATTAATGAAAAAGTCTCTTTCACTTGCAGTTTTAATAATTGTTTTTCAATTTTCGAGAAACCTTTGCGCCAGCCCTTCTGGTTTACGCCCAATTGCTCTGACCACTAAGCTACCGAGACAACCAATCCTTTGGACAGTTTTTCACGAGCGCAATTATCACTCCTTGTGTGTAATATAATTGTCACATTTTCACGTCACCTTCCTAGACGCAAATGGGATTCGTGGTCTCGGTATCTTAGTGCTCAGAGCAGCTGGGCGTAAACGGGAAGACCCGAGTTCAAATCTTGGTCGAGTGCGACCAATACTTTGAACAAATTTAATTATTAAAATGCATTGTTACTCAGTAACATGGTAACAATTTGGATTTCTTTATGATTGCGGAACACATCTCCGAGCGTATTTGTGTCCAACAAAGTGACAGGACAACCAATTACAATTAACAATTGCAACCAATGTTTGTTTGGAAGGTGATATGGCGATGATTGTGACACCAGCTGTGACAGTGGCGCGCGAGGGCTCCAGAGTGACGGTGCTGTGCCGTGCAGAAGGTGCGCTACAGTACTGCCGCATTGAGAAGTTGGCGCCCAACATGGAGCACTCACAACTCTGGTGGTATCTCAACGAGAACATGCCCACGTCGCGAGATGGCGTTGCGTACGCGGGCAGCGGGTTGAGCGAAGGCTATTGCGGTTTCACTGTGCATCGGGTGACGCAAGCGTTTAACGGCCAGTTTCGCTGCGTCGCGGGTTTCGGTAATCGGTCAGACGAGGGCGTCGGCACCTTCAATATCAGCGTTCTAGGTGCGTTCTCCTTTTCTGTCCCAAGTAAACTACTCATTTACCATATATATTTCTGTTATATCCAGAACAATACACTAACAAGTAAATCTAATATCTAATTAGAACCAAGAATATAATGAGGTACGGTCAGCGTAGGCAAAATCAAAAAGTTTCACATATAGCATGGAGCTCTATCAATACAGTGCTGATTTTTGGCTTGCGCCCTGGCTGCGCGAAATTGTAAGATTTGTCCCATTTTTTCAAGGCTTTATTCTATCATGTTGATTATTGTAACTTGGATGTTGCCTGTATGACTTCACTCAATTCGTAATATTTAAATATTGCCATGCATTTTTTTAAGTCTGAGAAATTCTTGAACAATAACAATAAGAAGAGGTGAAGTTTCTGTATGCCGCGCATTACCATTAGTTTTCGTCTTAAATCTTTTATGCAGAACTGCGGAGGAATTCTCAAGTGTATACACACACACACACACACACACACACACACACACACATTGGTTTCCTCTGTGCATTCCTATTTACAAATTGCTCTTTCTTTGCGACGGACCAACAGATTGCGGTGGTGGTCCAGATGATATTAAGAACGGGTGTGGATCATTTACGTAAGTTGTATTCTTGATTATTTTTAAACATGACATAAATTATAGTTTATAAATTGTTTTTCAAACTATTATATGTGCAAATGAATGTATTAATTGAAAGAAATCAAAATATTTTTTTAAAATTTTCAATAATGTTAAGAAAAATTGAAGACCAGATATTACTGTCATAATTAATATTATTATTATTAATAATAGTATTAAAAATGATTATGAAAATGAGCTATGTTGAACAAATGCAATGTTTAATTTACTTTTACTTAGGTGTCCAAGCAATGCTTTTCAGTGTGCAAATGGAGTGTGTATAGATAAGAATGGTTTATGTAATGGCATTAAGCAATGTGCAGATGGTTCTGATGAGACAACAGAAAGGTGTGGTATGAACACCACAACCCCTAAACCTACCACACAACCTATGCCATCTGCTAGCTGCAAGTTGCCTCCACAACCTGAAAATGGACAATACAAATTTAGAGGCTGTGATCCTCCATGTCAACATCCTGGACAAATTGTAAACAATGCGTATTTAATCTATATTTGTAACCCTGGCTTCGTGTTGTCAGGATCACGCGCTGTATATTGTGATGAAGGGTGGTCTGCTGCATTTCCCACATGTTCTCGAAGTATAAAAGCAAATAAGAAATTGAAATATTCAAAATATTCGAATCATATGTTTATCTCCGTTCTTTTCTTGCAGCTTGTGCGCCATTGCAATTTCCATCTCGGGATATAGAATGCAAATTGAACGACGATAAAGTGGAATGTAATCAACCTATGGCTTCAGGAACCAGAGTTAGAGTTAAATGCAAAGAATTCTTCACAAATCCTAAAGAATTTGACGATTTTGTTACTACTTGTGAATCGAATGGGGAATGGTCACGTCAAGTTTTTTCCTGCACTCCAAGTATGTCCAATATATCTTTATTTTGTTTTTGGTTGTATTTTCAGATATTTTAGAAAGTGTGTTTTACTATGTTTACCCATTTTCGTATGTATAGATAAAAACTAGTGGATTCGGTTCAAAAATGCAAAGTCGAGGTTTCGTTGGTAGAATCTTTTTTGGCGGTCCCTGACAGGATAATATTCATTTTTGGATGGAAGTCTGCATGGATGTACTGAAATATTACATACCTCGTGTTATTGTAAATAACCGTAGTTCATAAACATGTCTAAATAATTAAATCCCATTGAATTACCTAGGGTATCAAAGATCTGTTGATTAGCAAAAGGACTGGTTTAGAGAATAAAGTTAAGACAAAACGTTTATCTAAACGATCTGTAAGTGAAAAATGACAAAGTAGTTTATAAAACAGAAGAATTGATGCCTAACGACAAACGGGAAGCGATATAATGTTCATGTTGCGACCATGTGTCGAGTCTTACACTGCGTTAAACTCAGTCGCTTAGAGCATTCAGCCAATAAGGAAGCGAGCTGACAACAACAATATTGTAGTGTGTTTCAGAGAAGGAGAAGGAAGTCAGAGTGCATTTTCACTCTAGCAGGGAAACTGAGTGTATAATTGTAGACGTACACATTGTAAACGGGGAGAGTATATTTCAAATGAGAGATGAGACAAGCTGCAAGAGCCTTGAGAAATTTAGCCGTGGAAGGACAGATATTAACTTGACCTTGTCATGTAAAATAATCATTTTCAGAGTGTGGAGAACCCAATCCTAATGGTGTACCTTTCGTTGCTGGAGGTCCTGAAGCTAAGAATGGAGAATTTCCATGGCATGCAGGCATATATAAAAAGTTTGAAGGGCGTTACCAGCAAGTGTGTGGAGGCAACATTATTACTGAACGTACTATTGTCACTGGTACGTAACTTCTTTCAATAGATGTACAGAAAACAACATATGACATTATTTTCTAAATACGTATCGGTAATATTACATGTTAAACATTTTAAAGTTACCACTTTTATTCAAATAAATTGTTTGTAGAAAATGTGCCTTACAGTTGCTCATTGTTTTTGGGATATACCTTTACAAGTACAAATTGGCAGTCAAGAGTACAGAGTAGCTGTTGGAAAATTTTATCGAGAATGGTACCATCCAAACGACACTCGTTTTCAATCCCCTGAAGTAGGTATAAATAAAATAAACCTGTGGAAATGTCATAACGATGATAACACAGTGATGATGCATTGCAGATTGACAGAGTAGTACTTCCTGACAGGTTCAGAGGTAGCCTGCGGTATTATGCAGATGATATTGCAGTGGTCAGGCTAAAACAAATGATTGTGATGTCAGTAGGAATTGCACCCATTTGTGTAGATTATGCGAAGAAGTTTGAAAATGTATTTTTTTCTGGAACTACTGGAATTGTGAGTATTATTGAAATTTGATGTTTATTTTCTCTTCATTCTTTATTCAGTTCATGAATATAGTGTGTGTGTGTGTGTGTGTGTGTGTGTGTGAGTGAGTGAGTGTGTGTGTGTATATATACACGGATCCTCAATTCCTCTAACTGTTAAACAAAAATGTATTAACACACACACAAGGGGGAACTATAGACCGTTTAAGAACTTTGTTTAGTCCGTGAAAGCGCAAATCCCCTCCTTTACAGAAAACGGGTATCTGTCAACTATTGTTTAGGATTTTATAGAAATTTGCCCTTTTCTCATTCCCAGTATAATAAAACACAAAAAATAATTTCAAACAATTATTGTCACTGCCAATGCTGGTGCAATATTATTTATTCGTAAGAAAAATTTACCTGGCGTCGTTGCCTCTCCTGGTTAGTGCAAACGCATAATATAACAACACAGAAACACATGTATATACCCTTGAAATGAAACAAAAATATTTACACTACACTCACACTTAACCGTTGAAAAAAAACTCATTCACACTAGCGCTCATTCATTTGCTTTAATATTGGCCAAGTCATTATCATTTTAAAAATGCTTTCCCCTTAAAACTACAGGTCTTGGCCTTCTTACAATGTCGAAAAGGAAGACAAAAAAGTCTGAAATAATCATCTCCCTTTGGGATGTCTTCCGTAACTGCCTGGCACGTGTGTGTGTGTGTGTGTATGTGTATATATATATATATATATATATATATATATATATATATATATATATATACACACACATTACTAATGCAAACTCCAGATTAGGTAGTACAACGCCCCTAGATATTTAAAAAAAATTAGTACATATAAGAAATATATATTTTCCATAAAAATTCTACCAAAAAAATAATATCAATATAAAATTCAGAAATTTCAGAAAATATGCGGAACCATACGAAAGACCCTCAGACAGAAAGCACGTACAGACATTCAATTGAAATTTTATAAAACAATGGCAGTTCCAATGACAACTTATGCCCAAAAAGAAAAAAAGAAGAGAAATAAGATTTTTAGACCTTTGGCAGGCATTCAATACTGGACCATAAAAGGAACTCGGACATCAGAGAAGAATTAAAGATCTTCAACCTAACTGAAAAAGTAGATGTACTGAGAAAGAATTGGCATGATCATTTAATGAGAATGCCGGAAGATCGGATGCCAAAAACCCCCACAACTATTACCCGCATGGGAGGAGGAGTAGAGACAGACCAATAAGACGATAGAAGGACACTCTTGAAGACGGAACGGGTCAAGAGGCTCAATCCGTGCTGATGATTATATTTTCCATTTAATGATATTTGAATATCCAAGATATTGCAGCAACATCGTTGCATATGAAAACGAGCGCCTAGAGCAGGGTTGTCCAACTGGCGGCTCGCGGTGCTATTTATTGTGGGCTGCGAAAGATTATTAGTCAAACCGGGAGCGGTAGCTCAGTGATGTCACTGCAGCGCCTCTGACCGGGAGGTCCTAGGTTCGAGTCCTGATGGTGACAGGATTTGCGACACTAGCTTTTCAGTTAGATCGAATTCAGTCGCTGTCTGGAGGATAATTCTAGCGGCCGGCTACTCTGATCGGTAGTTTTCCGTGGTTTCTCCGATTAACACCATGCGAATGCAGGAGCAGTACCCTACCAAACGGGCCACAGTCCGCACGCGATCTGTCCTTCCTCTTCCTTGTCCTATCCTCTCCCCTTACACAAACACTTACATAAACATGCACTACACTACCACATATTCCGGGAGGCCGGTCGGGAGCTTAGAGCTTGTCCCGGCTGGGGCGGTGCCTCGCTGGGGGGAGAGTCCAGGTAAGGGGGAAACCCCACAAGCCGACGGTTGGTCGGCGCCGGATCTCGCCATCCAGCGGGGAAAGATCACCGCGCATATCCCGAGAAAAAACATGCACTGCACTAACGGGACTAATGACCAAAGCAGTTGACGTGCCCGGAAACACGAAAAAATCAAATCAAATTATTAGTCAAAAGTGAAAGTTCTTCCCATCCATGGCCTCCGCCCACTGCGCGCGTGGCGCATGCGCTCTGACAGGATCAACACGCTTAAACAGAAAGTAGGTTAAGTTTAGGTTTAACGACTTTTTCTACTGAATTTAGAAGTTCAAAATCATCTCAATACGTTATACGTTATACATAGTACTCAATACGTTATACATAGTACGTCCTGATATCACGCAAGGTTCCATTTCCCCCACCTCTTTCAGAGTAGACGGGCAAAATGTCGAGATCATCAGTACGGGTTCATGTCTGGATCGCTCCAATACTGTAAATATAGACCACAACCCTATTAAAGGTTTTAGTTTCCCTTGAGGCCTTGCAAGTTGCACATCTCTGGCCTAGAGTTTGAAAGAATTAGAAAACTGAATGAATTTCAAATTTCAAAAACTGAAAAATGAAATTTTGAATTTCAAAATTCATCAATTTTTTTAAATATTTTTTTCTACATGGGAGTTTTTTGTTTTTTTTCTCCCTTTCAAAATTCAAAATTTATTGCTTATTTATTTTGAAAATAGATTTTACTACATGGGAGTTTTTGTTTTTTTTCTCCCTTTCAAAATTCAAAATTTAAGTAGTATATGACTTAGTGTAGGGATCACAGAATTTTGAAAATGTGCACACAATTCACTTTTCCCCATAGCACGTCATACGCAGTTTTTAACTGTTTTTTTGACGTAAAATAAATAAATAAATAAATAAAAACTACTAATACTTAATGACAGTTTGATATGTTTGAATTTATCCGATGTATAACTTTTATTTTCAGGTGATGGGGTGGGGATACACAGAAAATCAAAACCCAAGTGACACATTACGAAAGGCAACATTGCCATATGTTGCTTTCCAAACCTGCGAGAAGAAAGTCCCCCTTTCGTTTGTGCCGTACCTGACATACGACAAATTTTGTGCGGGATATGATAACGGTACGTCTCTTTCAAGCATGATTTACTACTTAATGAAAGGTATATTTGTTTTGTAAATTCCTTCATTAATTGAATTTTTCCATTACTCCATACCAAATTCCTTTGTCTTTAACTTTTATGCCTAGTGTTGTCAGATTTCTTATAATTACCATCAATAATGAGAAAAGTAGTATTTCATTTGCAAAGACGACTATTCTTATGCTTCAGGATGCTAATTAAAATGAGCTGAATGCTACAATGTTAGAATGGAAAAGAAAGAAGTTTTTGAAATTTTTTGAGGATTTTCAAAATTTTACAAGTAGAAAAGGAAGGGCTAAAATTAAATATATAGAAAACTTTGAAATTAGAAAATTGGAAAAACTCCTACCTCCCGCCGTAATGACCAAAATACAGCTCTATATTAAATATCCTCAATCCCCTCCATCCTTTCCTAGTTAGTTTTCAAAGCCGTTCAGAGCACTATATGATGCCGGTAAGGGTGCACGTTTAACAGTCAAGCTTTATATCACATTACTTGGGTGCGTATCAGATTTTATTTCAATTAACTATATCACTTCATTTTATTCTTATCTGAGTTTACATTAATGCTTCTGAAAATATCCTGTAATTTCCTTTATATATCCGAAAAGACTGATGAGACAAAGTCGTTGAAATATGTATGCAGAAAAGTAAGGTATGAATTTAGCGTCAAATATATTTTTATTATGAAATATTATTTCCATTTACTGAAGTATATGAATTTCCGCAAGATTTTTGTTGTAACCACCGAGTTGATGATCGAAGATGAAAAATGTTCCAAGCTTAAAAAGTTATTTTAGAAACTAGAATATAATTATTAGTTGGGGGTTCATTGTACTATTAAATGTCAGGCACAAAGCGCTTTTACGATTTATATGGTAATGATTTAAAGAAACATTATTAATCACGAATTTTGTTATTGAAGGTACAAGTGTGTGTGGAGGAGACAGCGGTGGCGGTTATGCTGTACAATTTGGAGATGGAAAATATTATTTAATGGGGCTGGTGAGTGTAGGTGTACCCGGAACCAACATGGAATGTAACCATTTTCAATATACAACATTCACAAAAGTATTTGAATTTTATGATTTTATACAAGACAATATTTTATAGTGATTTTTGAAATTGAGCATTAGAAGAGTAGTTTTGTGTCACTTTTTTGTGAGAAACGAAATTTGAAATGGGTCAGGAAATTCAGTTGATTTATCGTATTCTTTTCATGAATCCGAAAGGCATAACGGCTTTCAATAAAATGAGCAATTACTTTTTATTTGGTTGTACAATTAAAATTAAGGAAATAATAAATTATATTCAAGACCAATCTTATGGGTTGTTTCTGTAGTTTTTACTGCCTTTGTTACTACTGTTAATCCTCATTCCTTACTAAAACCGTAGGTTTTAAAAGATTACATGCAGTCACTAATAAACTACCAATTTTGTAAACATCCTTGTGTTTAAGGAAAAGTAAATAATGCATAAATATTTTATTTCCACCCACAACAAAGAGACCACTGTCTGCTTTGAGGAGATGTCCTTAAGTTGCTTATTATGCTGATACCAAATAAAATATTCTTGCGGCTGCCGGCTACTCTGATCGGTAGTTTTCCGTGGTTTCTCCGATCAACACCAGGCGAATTCCACACCAGTACTCTCTCAAACGGGGCACGGACCGTGCGTGATCTTTCCTTTCTCTTCCTTGTCCTATCATTACTCCTTACTTACACACAATACCATGCACTACACCATCACACCGCCAGGAGACCGATTCGGAACTTAAATCTTGTCGCAGCTGGGTCGGTGTCTCGCTGGTGGGAGATGCCTGGTTGGGAAAAAACCGCTAACCGACGGTAGGTCGGCGCCGGATCTTGCCATCCAGCAGAGGAAAAGCATCACCACCTCCAGAGGAAAAACATGTACTACACCTACGGGACTAAAGACCTTACCAGTGGACGCGCCCGGAATCACTAACAATCAATGAATCAATTATCGTACCAACACAGCTTTCCGCCCCCAAACCAGGATACTGTGCACATTTCCAGCACTCTAGACTTCAACCCGCTACAACGTGAAATGTAAAATATTCTGAAAACTCGTGTCAAATATCGGAATACGGGGCCGTTCTATTCCAATACAACAGAAGCCAGGTAATTTAAATTGGATTGAAATGGTCGGGGACGGTAAATTACAATATCGGCTTGTGCATGGAAAATTGAGTATTCACAAAAACGATTGGGTTACCCTTGACATTTCTGTGGTGCTAAAACGCACGTACTTTCTCACCCACAGGCACAGTTGTAAACCTTGCCAATTCCTGTCTATATTAAGACATTTCAGACATCATTCGTTTATTTATTTATTTATTTATTTTACGTCAAAAAACAGTTGAAACTGCGTATGACGTGCTATGGGGAGAAGTGAATTGTGTGCACATTTTCAAAATTCTGTTATCCCTACACTAAGTTATATACTACTTGAATTTTGAAAATTAAAAAAAAAATAAAAAGCTCTCATGTAATAAAATATATTTTCAAGGATAAATAAGCAATAAATTTTGGGCTCTTATCCATGATGTCCTGCGTCAAGGAATGCCTGCTTCCTGCCGCAACAACATGGAAACGATAATTTGAATAACTATATTTTCCAATGAATTCCAAAAGACGTGCACAGATAATGAAGTTACATTTATTAATTTGTAATTAATTAATTTGTTAAAGCCATTACAAATCGTTTAACATTTGTTCATAAAACTAGTTTTAAAGCTTTACATTATAGCTATATATCAGCATTAAAGCTCTTTTGAAGCTAATATATCAACACAAATTCAACAAATGAAATTGCATTTCATACTGTAACAGGTCGCGATACAAATCTTCGTATGAGCGACTCTGCCCCCAAACATTGCACTCCGCGGAAGTAAAACGGATTCCTGAGGGCTCGCTAAATGCACGTGAGCCTCATCCATGCGGGGTAAAAACCGCCGATTGGCCGTCAGTGCGCCTGCCTTCAAAGAAAACAAACCCAATAATAAAATATCGGGGATGCGCGCAGCGCTGGCAGCGAAACAGGGGATTTCCCGATGCGTGGAGTGAGAAATCAAAATTAGTGGACTCATCGCCCATGTGACGAAGACTGACCAATTACATGTAGTATGACCCAACGTGACAGACTCAGAAGACAGCGGACAGAGAGACTGGGACAGGACAGTTGAGAGTTAGACGTGGAGGACGACGCTATGAAGACGGACGGACGATATTTAGACGCGACGGTCCACGGTGGTCTGAACGGGGCCGAAACGCGCGCATTGGATGTTAAGTTGAATAACTACAAGTTTAGTGAATTTAAAACTGTTTTTTAAGTATGAATCTAATGAAACATGTACTACGCGTAAAATAACAAAATTCCAGATAATTAATATTGTTTATTTATTATTTATGTCGAAAACAATACTGGTCTTTTTCTGACATTATTGAAAATGAATAAAAGCTTCATTTATTTCTCCAGAAGTAAAGAAAAGGTTATTATAAGCATTTAAACTATGACGCAAAGGAAAATGGGTTAAAAACTAGGCCGAGATGGTGTTTATAAAGTTTTTAAGAATAGTTTTTAAAAGTAAAACACAGTTAAACTCTTCTTTAAGTAGTAAAAGGAATACATTGTATATAATAGTAGTACTGAATTACACTGTAAGAAGTGTCCTAATCGCTTGCCATGCGGGTGGTTGCGGTGGCGGGCTTTACAGCCTACAGGTGCGCGCGAACAATCATGGCCCGTGTCGGTAAAGCATATTTGCTCATCCGAGGCAAAGTCCTAATATGCGTTAACTTACGCGTGGCCGAAGCCCGGAACCAGAGGAAGGTCTGCTCTCTACCGCTGTTCAAACCAGAAGGACCCAACTTCTCCTTACTCGGAGCTCCGCGGCTCCATAGGGTCATGATTGGTTCTACGTCAGAATTTCGCCGAAATCGACGGCGCTGGTCGGCGGCGGCCGGAAATTCCATTGATGTCACGGGCGCGCCCCCTTCACAGGGCAGGTTAACAAAGGCTAGCCTGCTCACCCGCATCGACGGCGCGCAGGTAACGGGAAAACGTCTTCCTTCCTGCTGTCCTTCGACAAGCGCCTTCACCACACATTTTATCATGCGTTTGAAAATATAATTTATATCCATAATTCGTGAACGACTGTCCCGTTAACTTAATTAAATGAAAAATAAAAATAATTGACACTGCAAAAGTTTAAATACATTTAGAAGAGTATATAAAAGTGGATATAATTTAAAAAGTTGTCTAGGAAGACAGTTATAAACAATGAAAGATAGGTGTATTTTCAGTGCTTGAGTGGTTGAAATTTTCCTCGGCTGAAACGTTTGACTTTTGAGGTTGTCGTATGGCTGTATGTATTGATAAAAAGTATTATTTTTCTTGGTTTCTAGTCATTTGAAGTATGTAGAATTGATATTTATCACGAAATAATCGTTTTTCGAAAATTAAAATTTAGTGGCTATGCGCGGGTTTCGGCCGTTCAGGCCACCGTGGGGTCCGGAGAAGTGATCTGTGAGTTCTGTCCGGGTATAAAATCAACGGAGGCGCGACTTCGACGACTCCGCGGAACGCCGCCTGACAGCGCTCAGCTGACGCTGCTTTGACGTCGTGGGAACACAACAGCAATCACAGACACGAGCTTCACATATTTACATATTTATTAATAAGTATTTACAAATAAATAGTTTTACCCGTTATGTACAGCTCTGATAGACATTATACCCCGATCGCAGCAGCGATCCTTAAATGATGCAAATCTGCCTGATTCGTGGCCCTCGCCACTCCTCAGCGAGCTTACGCGCACAGCATAGAGCCCCGGCAACCTCAGTCACCCGTGGAAAAGCTGTTCCACAGCGGCGTCCCAACACCTGGGTTGCCCTACGAGCAAAGCTTGTCTCCTCACCGCGCTGGGCGCAAGTTTTGTGCGTTCGCACGACGTTTTCACTCAGCTCAAAACCCACCCCCACGCTTTGCGCTCTCGCTTATATACCTCCCAGACCACGTGACACGCAACGTCATCTCGCCTTCGCGCGGCTTTTCATGCCACGTGACTATCGCGCCGCCATGCATTTTGGGCATCCCTTCCCATGGATTCCTGGAAGTTCTCAAAATACTTCGGGGTGCCTCCGCCCCTAGCTACCGCCTTTGTACTTCCTTTCTCCACCCAGTATTGTCTGGTGCCCTATACCTGCGAGGCGGTCGCTGCAAGGCGCCGGTTTCCTGCTTGTGAATACAATACGTTACATTGCGATGTCGGGCCGGGACCGAGGGCTTTCATCCTTCGCCCTTTTCTGGTCCATGCCAGATGTCTATTGAAACTGTTTCGACGAATATTGCATCTGCAGCTCATGGTATGTGAACGGGGTCCATAACTGACCTATGCAGTGCCGGAGCTAGACAATTTGGGGCCCGGGGCAATAGTGCATCATAGCCCCCTACCCCCCGAATCAAGAAAGATGAGTTATTTTATTTCAACAAATGACAAAAATGTTTAGCTAGAAAACGTTTTTGGAAATATAGTTTAAATATTTTTAAATAAAAATTAAGTGAACAAATAATACAATTTCATAGTGAGATTAAATTGCTACAAAATGTTGAATATAATGTTTAATAAAATCACTTTTTGTGAAGTAAACGAATTAATTAATCTGAATTTCAGTAGAACCTATGTTAATGTTAGCATCATTTGATCATAAACATTTTTTCCATTCCATAGATACATAGTGAACGTAACATTATCTAAACTTTTATCTGGAAAGGCGTAAATGTGTCACGTTTATCAATTAGTGTACATATTTTGTTCTCAATGGACATTAAAGCCAATCCATTTAATGGATGTTGGATGATGGAGTGGAGTGAAGTGTTAGAAACGCTATAAGTCAACTTACAGACAACTCAAAATTAATTATAACTAGGATATCAATATCTAATTCTAATTGAAATTATATTTGTAAACATTAGTAATAGTTTTGTAATTGTAGTATATCTAGTTGTAATAATGTTTTTAAAAATTTAACTTCTATCTGTCTATCTATCTATTTATCTATCTATTTATCGATCTATCTATCCTTTTATCTATCTATCTATCTGTCTGCCTGTCTATCTATCTATCTATCTATCGTTTTATCTATCTATCTATCTATCTATCTATCTTTTATCTATCTATCTATTTATCTATCTATCTTTTTATCTATCTATCTATCTATTTATCTATCTATCTATCTATCTATCTGTCTGTCTGTCTATCTATCTATCTATTTATCTATCTATCTATTTATCTATCTATCTATTTATCTATCTATCTATCTATCTTTTTATCTATCTTTTTATCTATCTTTTTATCTATCTTTTTATCTATCTATCTATCTATCTCTCTATCTATCTATCTATCTTATCAGTCCCATCATCGGGCGCCTTGCCTGGCGGAGCCCCGGGCAATCGCCCGGCCTGTTCATGTCTAGCGGCGGCACAGGACCTATGCATGAGATATCAGGCATTAATAAACGTTGATTACAGTACCAACTATAGAACAGAGAATTTCTGTCTCTCCGGACACACTCACACGACAAAAACCGTAACTCGTAACCCGTAACTCTGGAAATGAGACAGGATGCAAGACACGGAAAGTGATTTTTAAATAAATAGAAAATTACTGCCAATACTTTATTTTAATAAATTAGAGGAAATAATGAAAAATCAAGTGCTAACACAAGTGTTTGGTTTTGTTTGTTTGTTTGACATCATTCCTTACTTCCATTCTATAACAGTTTTAGCACACCGTTTTAATATTTTACCTGACTATCTTACAAGATAACACTCAGACTGCAATGCAGGAATATTCTCAAAGATTCAGTGTGAATCGCCCTAAATTCAAATATTTTCTTACTTAGATATTTTTCTAAATACCTCAGTAATGCGATGCTAAATTTTTTTATTATGAACTAATTTATTCATATTTGCAGGAGTAATTGAAATATAGAGAGGAACGTCACAGATGAACATGAACAGACTGATGAGAGCACAAAGAAAAAATCGATTTATTTTTAAACTTAAAAAAATAGAGTATTGTATAAAATATGTATAAAATACAAAATGTTGACAGTCATAGCTCTTTATGCATACAAGGTGCTTACACTTCCTGTAACGATAGGAACTAACATCTCATTCTGAAAAAGGATTTCCATTATTCTATTCACGAGGGAGGCATATTTATCACAGTGTGTGTACTTGTAAAAATGACACAGCCGAAGATCCTTATCTTGCTGTATTGCTCTATAATAAACTTCCACTTCACTAAGAACATTATGTGAACTTTGTTCAAAAGGACGTTAAATGATTTCCTAATTGTAAAATTTCCATACAGCCTAAAAGAACTAATTTAAAAATATGTAAAATTATTATAAATGTATTTTAACTTTTACACCTAACTATATATGTTATAATTGTATTAAAGTGTCTGTTGACGTGACGAGGCTTGATAAATGTTATATTTGTAAATGTCTATAAACAATAAATAAATAAATTTCATCACGATCGTGTTTTGGTTTGCAGTCTAAAGAAGTTGATATTAAAATGTATCCAAACGTATGCTAATAGAGAGAATAGGAGAGTATACCACGCGCAAATGATACAATTTTATTGTTAACAAACATCAGCATTCAATTAAACAAATAAAACCCAAGTACGTCAATTGAAATCACACACTAAAACTTAACCTAAAAGGGCCAACTACTCTCCACACTTGACGTGTACGTGATGCAACATGCAAATGATTAAATTTAAAATAATAAATACTCAAAATCTCTAGTACACGACTTACCCAAAGAAGCTCGGTTTGCAGTGCAACATCTCAATCTGTGTGGAGACGAAATGGCAGAGATAAAAATACTCGAACAACGGTTGAGACATCTGTCTTCGGTTGAGACATCTGTCAACGGTTGAGAGTCATTCTCAATATGCTGACACAGTTCTAGCGCTTGCCATTAACAATAATAGAGGCTCAAAAATCGCTCTATTCTGGTCTAAAACTTGATGACCACATTAATTATACTAACTCGCGACTACGATCCTCATAATAGCTGAAAGCGTGATGTGCAAAGTAATTTTCACCTTTCAAGTAGTCACGTCTACACATGAAGGCAGGTTGGGAATAATGATATTGCACACGTGTGGATAGTCTTTCGGAGGAGAAATTGACAGTCGCGGACAGACTTTCAACTCCCATTCCAACTAGTTGCGTCGCGTAAAGTGGCGCTTTGTACTCTTGCACCTCGTGGCAGGAACTGGCCACTTTCATTGAGATGGCGCGTGTGCTAGGCCAAGGCAGTGCCGCACATGGAGTAGACGCGTTCATGGAAAAGGCCGCTCTGATGTGTGTGCTTTAAACGGCAACGCTTTTTTTCATGAGCATATAGCCCGATTGATCGATTTTTTCGCGTTTCCCGGAGCGTCAACTACTTCGGTCATTAGTCCCGTTAGTGTAGTGCATGTTTTTTTTCTCGGGAGATGGCTGTGATCTTCCCCCGCTGGATGGCAGGATCCGGCGCCAACCTACCGTGACTAGTGGGGTTTCCCCCTAACCAGGACTCTCCCACCAGCAGAGCACTGCCCCAGTCGGGACAAGCTCTAAGCTACCGACCGGTATCCCGGAATATGTGGTAGTGTGGTGCATGTCAGTGTAAGTGTGTATGTGAAGGGAGACGATAGGACAAGGAAGAGGAAGGACAGATCGCAGGCGGTCACCCCCTTGTCTTCCTTATAAGGCGGTCACACGAGCCATTTGACAGCAGTACGCTCTGAGGAATGCCACTATATGTTGGCCGAAACGTCAGCGACGATCAAACCGACGCGGCTTGTCCCGGACAGCCAAGAGACATTATAATCCACAGTTTTATCAGTGACAATAGGCCTATCCCAGCAGAGTACTATTTCCCTATTTTCTATAACTGGTGAAGGTTGTGACATACCAATATGTGAGACATAATATGGTACAATATTTATTATAAACAACGTAAATTATAGGGATAAATATAGGTGAATATGCCAGCATAGCAACGGTAAGCGAGTCGTCGTCAAGATCAATAATCTTCATGCAGCGACAATCGCGGAGACGGCTTTCTGAAAAAAAAAAGTGAAGCGAGTTTTGAAGATTGAAAGAATAGATAGGCATTCATTCTGACTGATGCCGTGGTGTTAACGGATCGTGGACAATTAATGTTAGGAGTTTTTTGGGGGACTTGTAAGCATTTACTGGGGAGTAGATATGGGTGGAACTTTGAATTTGAATGCTAAGTGTGGACAGTAAAACTTAAAATATTTCAAGTGAACTAGTTAGAAGGACATTGAGGGCTTAGGCGAATTTATTAGTACCTGGACTGGAATGCTAACAGCAGATAGTTTGTTGATCGTTGAGTATTCAGCATACGCATGGGATGAACTTGGAATTCGTAAATTGGCGAACGACTTAGACTTTAATAACTTCGGAAACAGTGATGAACGGTGATTGAAGTGTGCTTCTGCAAGAAAAGAAGAGAGAAGATGGTATCTGGACCTGAGGACAGCGACGTCGGAGAAGAATGAAGATGGTACGAGGCACCGTCGTCCAAGAGCGCGAAGACGAATACTACATTATAAGGTTGGAACAGGTCATGACCAAGGTTTTTTTTCATATTGTATAGAATTATTAAGTACCAAAAGTGTTTAATAAATTTCCATGTTTTGTGAAATGAATACATGATTCTCATTGAGCCAATTCTAATAACGACGTAGCAAGATAGAAATATATTTGCTTTTCAGATTCCTCGACCACTCTGTGTAGATGGCAGGTCGGATAATCATCTATTAGCTGACAATAGTGATTATATCTATGAAACCCATCGACCCAGGTAGCCGGAAACTAATTTATTTATAATCAGAGTTGAAGGTTGACTTGTTTGATAGTATTAGCGTAATCTTTTCCTGGCGCCCATCTATACAAATTCGGAACGGATTACGTTGGAATAACATCAAATAAATCATTAATATATTCAGTTTATTTCAAGGTGATTATTTGTAAAATGGTGGAGGGCTCTCAATTAGTCTATAATTTGATGCCAATTGTCTATGAATTATTTTAGCTACTTGATAGTGCCTCCCTTGATATGCAGTGTTGGCAAGAACTGGGCATCCTGCAATCACATAGCCGATGGTCTCATTTTATTATTATTATTATTATTATTATTATTTTTAAGTTTTTTTTTTTTTTTAATTTAATTAAAAAAAAGCAGAAAGGGCGTATAAAAATAAAGCACTTCCTACGCCCTAGGCGGCAACACCGGAAGCGCGGCATGGAAGGTTCCATAAGCCGAGCGGCACCACCGCGCCGCGTGACCCGAATCTTCTAAACCGCTCCAGAACATTTTCAAATTCTAGCAGTTGCCTATTGGACTGTTCAAATTCACCCCACCTCGCCATACTGCAACCGCTGGAAAAGCAGTCGCTAATTGGCCAGTTCAAATCCCCTCTTCGCGTGCCCGATAGAACTCGCAAACCGAACAGAAATCAGTCGCTGAGTAGCACCCTTGCTAGAAGCATGTCTCGGGCTCCGTGTTAAAAGATCACGTAAATTCTTATACAGAAAGTAATATTCTGTGCTGAAGTTGTGGCCAAGCGAAAAGCCACATTGTTTCAATTTGTTGTAGTTCAGCATTGTGTATAAATCGGTCGCTGAGAAGAAGCCAATAAATAAAACACGCATGTGCCGAGCATTTACTACAGTTAACATAAAGTTATTTACGGACTACTTGCTGAAAGAATCATGGGCGGCAGTTTATAACGCTATTGACACAAATGAAAAATATAATTTATTTTTCTCAAAGCTTTCATTTCTCTTTAACGCATGCTTTCCTATTAAAAAGAGAAAATTAAACATTTCACGAAAAAGTAATACTTGGATCACAAAAGGAATTAGAACATCGTGTAAAAATAAACGTACTCTCTACTTTATTTCTAAACGTCATGACGTATCTCAAGATTTCCTTATCTACTTTAAAAAATACAAAACATCGTTACGAAAAGTCATAAGGCAGGCTAAAATAATGAAAAACTATCAGGATATTTTGAACTCAAATAATAAAACAAAAGCAATGTGGAATATAATAAAAAATACTACCAAATCAACTAGAAAACCCGTAGAGAATGTTGTATTAAAATATAACGATATAAATGTGAACGATCCGGCAACAGTGGCTAATCTCTTTAACCAATACTTTTCGAGAATTGCTGCCGATCTCACTAAGGGTCTTCAGGCACAAAACTCAAAAGCAGACAGTTCACCCAAAATTTTAGACACAATGTTCGTTTCCGAAACTTCTTCCTATGAAATTCTCAAAATAATCGGTAAACTAAAAATAAATATTCGTCCGGTTTAGATGAATTCCCGGATTCTTTGTTAAAGACTTGTGCGTATGCCATTGTACACCCGTTAACTCACATATTTAATGCATCTTTATGCACTGGAACGTTTCCAGATATTTTCAAAACAGCTAAGATTAAGCCGCTTTTCAAAAAAGGCAACAAAAATGAAATTCAAAATTATCGGCCCATTTCTCTTCTATCAGTTTTTTCAAAAATATTAGAGAGACGTTTTTACGTACGAATGGAAACCTTTCTCGCTAAACACGACGCGCTATATTTTCTTTTCTTAAAGATGTCGCCTCATCATTGGATCAAAACGAGGCATCTATTGGATTATTTTTAGATCTCTCAAAAGCTTTTGACATCATTGATCATGACATTTTACTTTCCAAATTACCTTCATATGGAATTCGTGGTATTGCTCTAGATTGGTTATGTTCGTACCTTAAACAACGATCTCAGAGAGTTGAAATACCTTACTGGAATGATGGAACATTACGTACGCACCTTTCCGACTCTTTGCCCGTTGCATGTGGAGTTCCTCAAGGATCGATTTTAGGCCCTACTCTGTTCCTACTTTACGTAAACGATATGCCCTCGACGATTCGAAACGGAAGAACGGTTCTCTTTGCGGATGATACGAACATCCTTTGCAATAAAGAAACAGTAAATAGTACAATATCAGATGTTTCAAATTGATTCCGAAATAACAAATTAATAGTAAACGAAAAGAAAACGGTTTTAATGCAGTTTTCCATTTCAAATAAACAATTCTGTGCTCCATTGAAAATGAACAGTGTACCCTTGACTGATGTTAAGGCAACAACATTTTTAGGTCTCTCAATTCAGTCAAACCTTAAATGGAACGTCCATTTAAATGAATTGAACACAAAATTAAGTTCATTATGCTACGCGTTGAACTAATTAATGCATTTCACACGAAGTTGCAAGTAAGTTGCCAGGCGAGCACATGTTCTCGCGCTTCGTGATTCAAGATGGAAAATTCCTGTATTCTCACATTGAGAACAATAACTTCAGTGTATTTTTATTGTAAAGAACAATTGTGACAACTCCAAGGTAATTGAACATCATTCTGCGAGGTGAGAAGTGTGTTTCCATGATAATCCACATTATTACAAAATTCCTAACGAGCGTCGAAAGGGACTGAGTGGATTGCCTACCTACTTTCAACAACCAATAATACAGTCCACTACAAGCAAAGGTAACCCGCCACGTCCATGGTCCTTCGAGCTCCGGATATCGAACCAGTGACCTGTGGAAAGCAACCCGCTCCGTCCAAAAGGATATTCATAAAACAATTTTCTCATACTCAAATTGTTTTATGAATCCCCGAAGCCGATGAACGGAGACCCATTGTCAACTTGGAAAAGCGTAGTGAAGGGTCAACTGCACCCTAAAATATATATTATAAATGTTTTTCTCGTATTCGTTTTGTCGCACTTATTCTCGCGTAACAATGAATAATGGGGCAGATAAATGTTCATTCTTTTAATTTTTAGATATTTTTAAAATTTAGTGTCTGTACTATAGAACCTATTAGTAACAGGATGGGAAAAACCGTCTTGCACCCACTACCTTTTATTCAACTCAAAAATCACGAAAATTGGTTGAGTACAAACCTCAAACATCTATGTTATTCTCTCTGCTCATACGTAGCTCTTTATCACGTTCTACGCCTGAGAAATGTATGGATTATTCATTTAAATTGTTAATTGACTCGGTCTTGATAAGTGTTACATCACAGTACATATTTGGTTTTTGGAAAGATATTATAGGAAATTGGGATATAAACAAAGGCTTCAAAATTCTCAAATAGTTACAATATCACTTGGTAGATCATAAATTATTTATTCTGTTATTAACACAAAATATGCACAAAAATGTGAAATACATAGGTACAAATGTGCTACGTGAAAGCACTATACATTTTATATTGACAACACAGCAAAGAAAATGTCGACTGATTTGCAAATTTATTTTGAACATGTCACACTCTACTTTAATGGAAAATGTTACTAAGATTTATTCTTTTGTATAAAACTATAAAATTCTGATACTCTCGTGAAAGTTGTATAATGATAAATACTACAATTTTCTAGACTAGGAACTCCTACACTTACAAGTCCCATTAAATAATATTTTCCATCTTTAAATTTTGTAGCAAATCCTCCACCGCTATCTCCTCCACAAACACTTGTACCTACAACAAAATAATTTTGTTATTTATACTCCTTTCAAAATATGATTAAACATCCTTAATAGTAGGTTGGTATTATTCAATTAATTTATAATGTTATGTTTTACTGCATAAGTACACCTTTCGAAAACGTGCGATGTTAAGAGTGAGTTTTCAAATTTGTAGGAATCCACTAAAGCAACATTATAAACGAGTTTAATTTGATATTTTTACTTTCCGGCTCGTACATCGTAAGAAGAGAATGTATTGTAATCGTGCCCCGGAAAAGAAGAATTTTCGATAGAAAATTCCTTGCTGAACCCTGGTAACGAAACAGTGAATAAATCTTGTTCCAATATTTACATTCCGACACTCGCGCGGCCAATCGTAGTGCAAGTACTCGTGCGTTGGACTCTTTTTATTATTATTATTATTATTATTATTATTATTATTATTATTATTATATTTTTTTTAATAATTCGTGCGTCGTTGTTGATGCAACGCGTCTCTTAACCCTTGTTGGGCGTTGAGCGCTTTCTTCTGGAGTAATCCTCCGTTACTGAGCATACTATACTCATACACATACTCCGTTACTGTTACAATCCCAAGTCAAGTCTCGTCACGTCGCAGTCAGTCAGTGCCTTTTATCCCTTCGGCCAGGGGCTCGACGCCGTTAGATCCCGGGGTTCCTGGCCGGTCACCCAACCACGAACCCGAGAGTCTCGAATTCGCTTAAACTTCGTGACTTCACGGAGCGTAGTAAACGAATACGGCTAGCGCCGCCGGGTACAACAACCATTATGAAGTTTTTGTCTTAAATAACATCATTAACACATTTTTCTTTTCTGTGCTTATATTACGATTTAATACACCGTGGAAAGAAACGAAAATAATTAATTACACATCATATTGAAGTTTTTTTATTATATTTCAGTCACTCGCACGGTCAGTCGTAGCACATAGGTTCAATGCCCCCATTTTTAGTTTTCTACATCTGTTAACATTTACATTTTTGTACGGAAACTGAGAAACGCACAAACACAACATTTGAAATATTAAACACTCACATATTACAGAAAAAATATCATTTTGAACAAGTATGTAAAAACACCGATCTGTATGCCTGTATTCGTGTGTTGGATTCTATCAAATTGGCACAGCGATTTTACTTCAGGGTATAGTGACAAAGTGCATAACAGAATTAAGAAGTTTATCGACACCCCTCTCAGATACTGTTAGGAGAATAGACGCATTGTTTTTATACGTGGAAGGCTAACATTCCTTCCTTAACTAGAAAAGAAACGTCTGTTTGACTCTATCCAACAGCGACGTCACGTCAAGCAAAGAATTTTAAGAAAATAATTTCAACCATTTTCCACAAAAGTTTTAAGATGTCAAAGGGGCTTCATGTAAAATACTCAAAAAATTAAAATAACTTAATGATTTCCGGAACCGCACAAGTATATCGTCATATTTACCAAGTTCTAGCTCAAAAGGTTCTAATCCGCGAAACTTCATCCATCCATCCATCCATACGTCCATTCATGTATCCAGACATCATCCACACTGACATCCCCATTTTCGCGAACAAAATTGTACGTATCTCCTTTCCAAATGCATAAATCGTAACCACGTTGGAACAGCGTTAAGACGTTAATATTGACGCGTGTGAGAAGTTAGAGCATAGATTTTACAACCGAAAATTAGAGATGGTGTTGAAGTGATACCAATACACCTACTCCCTATTATTATTATTATTATTATTATTACTATTATGTTTAAAGGCTTGCAAAATAAGGCTGTTAGCCTTTTACTGATTCATGTGAAAAATAAAACGTGTACAATTTAAATTTTATAGAAAATATTCGCCTCCTTAGAGTTTTGTCAGTTGCCGTCTTGTCTGTTTCGAGGTCTTCCTTCAGGTTCCCTTTCATATCACATCTGTCTCGAAGTCTTGAGAAATTTACACGATCTGTCAGAAGAGGTTTCACTGTTAGAATTCCACCGCAGCCGTAGATAGGTTGCTCTTCATACTTCAGCATACATGAAGTGGTTATTCTTGTATGGCCTATTCTTAGTCTGATGAGACACACTTGTTCTCGTCGAGAGTAGCTGAGGTATGGTGACCATGTATTGACGTTCTGTTTGATCGGGTTTAATTTCGTATTCCACGTGGTCTGCCTTTCTATGAGAATGCAGTTTAAAGAAAAATTTTTTGCATCTTCCATTATGATTTCTGATTTTTTTGCGACATTTCTCGCCGCAGAATCGATTGATTGATTTTTTCGTGTTACCGGGTGCGTCAACTGCTTTGGTCATTAGTCCCGTTAGTGTAGTGCATGTTTTTTTCGGGAGATGGCGGTGATCTTCCCCCGCTGGATGGCGAGAACCGGCGCTGATCTACCGTCGGCTAGTGGGGTTTCCCCCTAACGAGGACTCTCCCACCAGCGGGGCACCGTCCCAGCCGGGACAAGCTCTAAGCTCCCGACCGGTCTCCCGAAATATGTCGTAGAGTAGTGCATGTTGGTGTAAGTGTATGTAAGGGGAGAGGTTGGGACAAGGAAGAGGAAGGAAAGATCGCGCGCGGTCCGTGGCCCGTTCGGTAGGGTACTGCTCCTGCATTCGCCTGGTGTTGATCGGAGAAACCACAGAAAACTACCGATCAGAGCAGCCGGCCACTAGAATTCTCCTCCAGACAGCGACTGAATTCGACCTAGCTGAAACGCTAGTGTCCAAAATCCTGCTGCCGTCAGGACTCGAACCTAGGACCTCCCGGTCAGAGGTGCTGCAGTGACATCAGTTGATGCACTGAGCTACCGCTCGCAGAATCGACTTCTTCGTTGCCTCAGATATCTATGTGCCCAGGGCATCAGATGAACGTAACTGATGCTTCTCACTGTTCAATCCGAGGCATGTTAGAAGAATCAGTTGTAGTAGTGGGTCCACACGTAGGGGTCTGTCTATGGTGGTGACAAAGTTAAGCAAACCTGTGCAGATGACAAATTTGGAAGCTGGAAAGTTTGAAGCTGGGTATGAATTTTGAAGATTTCCTCTGATTCGCCAGTGATACAGTTCTCTCAGAAGGTTATAACGTCAGGTCATATCAAAAGACTTTTCCAGATCGATGAATACAATAACCACATGTCTTTTAATAAAGGTGTTCTGAATTGCCGTTACCAGATATATTAGCTACTCAATGGTAGAGTGATGCTGTTGGTATCCGAACTTATGTCTATTTAGGAGGTTGTTTCTTTTGAGTGACATGTTAGTCGGGTGTTGACCACTTCTTCTACACTTTTTCCTCGACAGTATGTCACAATATATATATATATATATATATATATATATATATATTGTGACGTCACGGGATTATACGAACCCGTAACGCCACCATAAGCCACGAGAATAGACCAGAACACAGAGAACCTGCTGACACAGGCTGACCTCTGTGAAGTCTATGATACAATAATTGTAGAGAATCACTTAAAGAGCCGTGCACGGAGAAAAACTTAAGATTAACAAAAGTTAAATGAGGTACACGAACTAATTCAGAAAGACGTAGAAGCAAAAATATTGGGAATAGTACTTATTGAAGTATTCAGGCAGTCGAGGTGACGCCTATACATTTTTTTGTGTGTGGTTGTGTTGTTTCTTTTGTTTTGTTTGTGTTTTCTTTGCAGTGACCATCTACGCAAAGTGCATACTTTATTGTATATTGGTGCCACTGTGTAATTTGTTTTACTGAATATATGCTCATTTTACCAGAATATTACCTAATTCATTGTGTCAAGGGTTCAGACCTTTCTCATACCCGAAAGATCCTGCTTCCTGAGAATTCAAAGCTCGCTTCACGAGCATTCATAGTTTCACGCTTCATCGCCACCGGCTGGAAGGTAGTAGGTGGGCGTGTTATATGATATGATATATATATATATATATATATATATATATATATATATTTAACACGTGACGTGACGAGACTTGACTAGTATAGTAATTACTGAGTAACGGAGGATTACTCCAAAGAATGCGCTCAACGCCCAACAAGGGGTAAAGAGACGCGTTGCGTCAACAACGACGCAACAAATTACCTTCGAACTTCGAACAAGATGGACAGTATTTCTTCTGGTAACCGATGTAGTATGCTGTAAGGAAGGTTGTCTAATCCTGCTGCAGTGTCTCCAGCTGCATTTATTGCGTCTTGTAATATTCTCCATATGAAAAGGGCATTGTACGGCATATCTGTATCGATTAAGAAAACTAGTACTTTTTATTGAAGAGAATTGGATAAGATTGGTTGGAGATAATTGGTTGGTTGCTTCCTTGCGTGACTGACGTGCTCGGACTGTGCTCCACTATTTTACTAATGTTGACTACTTTCTTACATATTTCATGTACCTTTTGTTTTTAAATTGCTTTCTTTACTTGTTTACTTGTTACAGGAACGTTGAAAGAGATTTATATTGTCCGAAGCAGTGGAAAAGAAGTAAATAGCTATTGGTTTAAATAAAGACAGCGTAACTGACAAACGTGCATTTAAACGAGTTCAAAGACTTCTAAAATATATTTGCTGTGCAAATAAATTTAGTTTTTCGTAAAGGGTTAAACAACTAGTAAAAGTGTTGTGATAATTGTGAAAAACATCAAAATTTATAGTTTCGTCTATAACAGTAACGGAAAATCTTGAACCTTGTGTTTTCAAATTTACGAATATCAAAGTGGTGATTTTGTGGCCTTTAAAGAGGTAAAGTATAGTATAGTAATCTTCATGTTTTTTTCTCGAAAAATTCTTCAAGAAAACTGTTTCTACTGCTGACTTTGGATTATTGACACGCAAAGGCGTTTGTCTATTTCTTCTGGGTTGCATACTAGTTGTCCTTCATGTTCTATGCATGTAATAGCACACGCAAACATTTTTTGTCACGTACTTCTTCCGGCTTCATCGTTTTGCTGTTAGTATTTTTCTGCGAGCAAAGGCACGCAAACGCTTGAAAGCAATTAGATTCTCTTCAGTTTGTGAACGCATGTATCTGTTGAGGTTTCTTCTTTTCTCACTTATTGGTTCTTTGGTTTCCGTATTCCACCATGGTACTGGAATTCTGGACGGGGGTACAATAGTTGGTGGAATGCATTTTCCAGCATTAGAAATTAGTGTTTGTGAAGTCTTTCTCTGTGTTTCCACTTTTATTGCTGTTAAATGTAGAGTGAAGCTGGACCAGTCGGGCACGGTCGGTACACCAATGTTTCGGTTCATATACGGCGTTTTTTGGTATGTTTGATATCAACAGAGGAAAGGGATTGCTCTGATGAAGATCTAAAAGAGGTTTCCGCGTCAAGCGTGTTGCAACATTGGCACAGCATATTTAAAGATCTGTGGCCGAGAATGTGCCATTTCTAGCGTTAAAATGAGTGATTAATCCTGTGTTAAGGACTACGTAATCGTTGTTCAGTAACAGGTCATCAATTTTCCGGCGTCATTTTTTCTAGAGCAGCTCTTTGTGATGCTGAAGTCGTACAGCCAAGATCATTTACTTCTTTGTGATGCTGTGAGCATTAACGTCGCCTAGAATAAGAAATGGAGGCTGTCGTAGATCGATCAGATCTTGTAGGTCTTCATTTTGCCATGAGGTGTCTGGTAAGTATATGCAACATAACGTTGTCTGCAATGGATGTTTTAAGGTTACAGCTACCGCTTATAGAGGTGTATTCAGACAATCCGTCCGTCCATCTGTCTGTCTGTCGGTCCGTCCGTCTGTGCGCCTAAATCACACGTACGATCTATTTGAAATTGAGGAAAGCTATTTCGAGCTGGCTCTTGTTGAAGCTTTGAAATTTTGAAAAATACTTTAAAATTTTGGGGTACTTTACATAAAGCCCCCCGGACAGTTTCAAAATTTTCTCGAAATTCGCAAGCCCTCACCACCTAATAGCAGCGGGGTGGGAAACATAACAGTTGGCCGATACGAAAATTGGCCTACAGGTCAGAAAACAGAAGTATGTCACAAGTAAGTGGAAGCAATGACACACCAAGTTTGTGGGAATTTCAGGATATTTAGGGGAGGGACAGCTGCTCCGATTAGTCGCCTTCTACGACAGGGGAAGGTCCCGTGGTGCTATCCTACTAAAACCGGGGGTATTATTATTATTATTATTATTATTATTATTATTATTATTATTATTATTATTAATAATAATAATAATAATTATTATTATTATTATTATTATTACTAGTGAGAACCCGTCAAAATTTGAGATAAATGTAAAATACTGTGTCGAGGCTAATGTTCACAAAGCAAATTCTTAAATAGAAAGAAGAAAGAGCAAACTTCTCTTATTGAATGCTATTTTTACATCTCTGCAAATATTCACTTTTATGGTCAAGATGATTAGATATTATGCAGAACAAAATCAATTGTTTTATATTAACACTTACACAATTGAACACATGTGGCCCATGATCATGTGGCAATGTAATGACAGCACCGAATGACTCAGAAGGCGGATTATAATTACAATGACGGATATTACTTGTGAAGTTTTTGGGTGTCCTATCATATCCTATAAAAACTTGTTTCATTTCTTCTAACATGTTGCTAGAAGGTAAACTTATTTTTCCATTTAAACAACATAAAATAATCTGTTTTGCAGAATTTCTCTCACACGGGACGTGACCAACAGGACAACACAGACATTTCATAGATTAAGACCCAGCAGTAAACGAAATTACTCACTACTTTAGTAAAATCGAATAAACTGAACGTCCGAATTTCTACAAATACATATGAAAACAAATTGATGCAGTCACCAGCAAAATGCAAATATTGCTCCTGATACACACCCTAGACGAATTGTAAAAAATACACGCATCGAGCGGCGAGGACGCACATCTATCGATACACTCATTATATTGAAACACAGCCTAAACGATAACTGATAATACATCTAGGGATCACATTCTTTCATTTAAATGAAAAATAAATACAATCGGTTAAGTAGAAGCTCCAAACGAAGCCGTGGCAATTATATGAATATACTTATATATTGAAACGCACCGCGTTTCTGAACATAGACGCGGTGCCAACATGGTTTAAACAGCGCGGTAGAGACGGCCGTACGGGCGGACTCGGCCGAGCAAGAGTGTCCCGCGGTAAGCGAGACGAAACGAACGCGAAGTACGAGACTTCGACAGTTGAGGAGGGATCGTGGAACGGCGGCACTCGGAAGGTGGAGTCGGTGAGGAAGAGGTAACGGACGGTAGTGCGGAAAAGCTAATGATGGCGGTTATGAAATATAGTTGAGAGGAATCCGATGACATCGAGCAGAAATCGAAACGTAGGACAATGAGAAACAGTGAGAACTATTAATTGATCTCGAGTTAAGTGATATACAGTAAAGATAAAAACGGCGTGAGGCGAGGAAAGTGATGAGTGTATAGACACGTGTGCGACAAAGGCAGCGTGAGTGAAACTAACATAGCGATACAGCATCGGCGGGCTTAACAAACGAATTTGGAAGAACTGGAAACGAGGACGGCTGCTGATCTGGCGGCGAGTGGACATCGCCGTGCCCGGCGAAGCACGACTGCGGCGTGGGATTTGCATCGGCGGCCGGGTAGAACCGCCGGGTCAAGCGCCATGGCCACGTGGCGGGCGAGTCGGCCCCGGCTCGTCACATCGCGCTGGCGCATCCGGAGTTGGTGAGCTCGAAGGAATCCCAGACGCAACAAAACCAGTAAGACTGTTACTAGAAGGAACTTATTATTAGGCGGTAAAAGAATCCAGTGATTTGGAAAAGGGTAGACGATTGTGAGAGGGGTATTAGATGAGGAATTGCCATGTAATGATAAATAATCTAATTTGATGTGGAGAATAGAAAGGTGTTTTGGAAGGGTACACATTGTCCGTAAATAGATTAAGTATTGAATGATTGTGAATCAGTGCATGCAAAGGAGCTCCGTTTACAGTATAAAGTGTAAAGTTAAAGCAGAAAGAAAGTGTTCATTAGCAATATTTACGTAGTTAGTAAGAAAATTGTTCATGTCTGTCAGTATCGTGAGAAAGTTATTAATACTAACCATTATTTTGTTTACCTTCTACACATCCAATGGAACGACATTTTTGTAATATCTATTATCTTTCCTGGGAATAAAGCATTCTGTGTTTTACATTAAAGTAATTGTTTCATTGTTGTTGCATGCACTCAGAGTCCATTCGCAAGAAAGAATACCTGACCCCTTTTACAAATTTACTGTAGAATAGGACCGAATCGCCGGTCCGTCACAACGTCACACGTCATATATATATATATATATATATATATATATATATATATATATGTAATATAATAAGTATATTAATATAATTGAATTATTATAATTTTTATATTACAGCCCTATCCAAGGCAAAAGCCTCCTATTCTCCGATTCTCGGGTGTTAAACAATAATTTGCTGGACGCATTTGCATGTTTCACACCCACTTATCTTGAACTGTATTTTACACTTGTATTTACATATATATTTACACATTTGTTCATTCTGAAAATTAATTTATCACTTTTTTACACTTCACGCTGTCTCTAGCTATGAGTGCCATAAACAAATTCGCTAACAAATTCGTCTGGCCACCTTCTTTGTCTTCCTACACATCTCCATCCTACTCCTTCCTGTACTGTAAGTGCTTTATATAAATGGTGCTTTATATAAAATAATCACTTCTTATTTTGAGTAGTACAGAACAACTGTTAAGGGAGACGTACCGTTATTGTATCCTGCACAAAATTTGTCAGACGTAAGGATCGGCATAAACGATTTGGGCACGTTTTTCTCGCAGTCTTCAAAAGACACAAATGGCAACGTTGCCTTTCGCAAGGTGTCACTTTGGGTTTGGTTTTCTGTAAATCCCCATCCCATTACCTGAAAACAAAAATTAATCATCAGATGACCAATGATAAAATAAATTAAACTTTTAAATTCACTAACACTTTCATTACAATATCAAGGTAAAAATTAGGTGTCAATAAATACGAATTATTAAACCAAGAACGATTTCTCAATAAAAAATGGAAGATTTGGTATAAAAATATCGGAAGAAGGAGATCATACTTGCAATCGCACAATTAGCCCGTAGGTATGTATCGCTTAAGAGAGAACCCCCACCTCCACCACCATTTCCACGATAGGGGGGGGGGGGTCTTGCGCATCGTATCCGACCTCAGCCATTGAACTTCAGACTCCAGTTCACGTCACAATATTAGCGGGAATTTTAAATTCTGCCAGATAGCAAAACTATCAATATCGTCATTTTATCGATAACAAAATTATCAATATCGGAATTTTATATTCTGCCAGATAGCAAAATTATCAACTCGTTACAAGTCATTGAAACAAATTAATGAAGCATTTCTTTTAAATATTGCATCTTGTACACCTTCGTGTTAGTTTTGGTTGGTTACTGTTGAAAACTCTGAACCACTTTCAAAATGTTTCTCAACACTTCTCGCTCTCCAAGCGACATGGTGGCCAGCGTCTGGACCGGCTTTTCAAACAAAGTTCCCGTGCTGTGGTCACGT
This sequence comes from Teleogryllus oceanicus, assembly GCA_964035755.1. Taxonomy (NCBI): domain Eukaryota; kingdom Metazoa; phylum Arthropoda; class Insecta; order Orthoptera; family Gryllidae; genus Teleogryllus; species Teleogryllus oceanicus. Next base: position 225,557,184 of record CAXIVR010000002.1, on the reverse strand, counting down.
GGTTCGTGACTCAAACTGGTGATGCGCTAAAATCGGTGCACCGGAGGAACCCACCCATGTATAGAACGATTTTCCTAAGGATGAGCCAAAGTGACAGTTCGCGAAAACAAGTGAACATCACATTATTTCACATAAGTATCCCTCCGCCGCGACAGCTGTTCAGTCACGCCCCTTCGTAAAGTGCTAATGGCTCCAGTGAAAACACCCCTATGCTGAAGTCTAAGAGTTTCGCTGAGGAATATGCATGTCCGCGAGTCCAGGATGTATTTAAATTTAATTACGTATGTGGAAAATCTCTTAACATGCTCTTACAATCAGTAAAATAATACTACCACGATTGTAAATAGAAAGAATGATGATTTTAACCGGAAACACGTGCACAGGTACGCATCTCGCATTCAAGTCTCGTTTTAAAATAAACAGAATATTTATCACACAAAAAGTAAATTCAATTTTTACAGAAAGCACATTAACTGCCTTCCTAATATCAATTGTTTCTCGCAGCCACTATATTTTTGTCGGACGAGGACACCACAAAAGGAAGTGTCGAAGCCATTTACAAGTTAGCCAACTGCAAACGAACGAATGCGGGAAGAGTGTCTAATAGGCTGAATGGCTCAACGACCACAGAACCTTCAGTTATGTTGCCAGCACTAGCTGTCACTTTGGCTCATCCTTAGGAAAATCGCTCTATATTTCCACCATGACCATTTCTGCATTAAACAGATGTACCATCCATTTACCCGCTTCCGTTGGTTTTAATGCAAGTGCGCCTGCGCAGAGCGGCTCTGCCGCATCAGATGCCGTTGTGCGCATGCGCACGGTCACTACCACTCCCGAAATCGTTTGTCGAAACGCGGCGTGTAAATTGGGTCAATTTATTTAATTATTTTACGTCAAAAACAGTTAAAACTGCGTATGAGGTGCTATGGGGAGAAGTGAATTCTGTGCACGTTTTCAAAATTCTATGATTGTAAGGATCAGAAAACAGTGGACTATGATACTAGACAACCCTATACACTCCTAAGATACTCAGTTTTTAATTTCTAAGCTCTTATGAATCTTGAAGAAGGTGCATGGTATTTTAGAAACTGTTTAAACACCTTGTTGTTCAAACCTTTGAGTTTATGTTGTAACACAAATACATAAAAAACAATTACACAATTCACACAAACCATTAAAGTGTATTAAATGAAACTGCAGTACAGAGTAAAAGAAATGCAGTACGGCCGTGTGCCTGTTCACGTGGCATAGGAGAGAGCCTGTGGTAATTGGTATCACAGCATGTCAGCCGCACAATGCACAGTCACAAAATTTAACACCTTTAAATACACGTGTGCATGCTGGAAATAACCCAATGCCCAGGAGAGTAGATTAAACATTTTTTTATCACACGAAGGTGAAAAAAAGGAACGGTAGAAACATATTACTGTCCATTTAAAAGCCTCTTTAATCTCAAGAATAAATTAAATAAGAGTTTTCTGGCGAAAATTCGCCGTTTTCTGGCGAACAGCGCCGTGAACAAAGAAGAAATGTTCACCAGTAACCAGTGAGTTGTGTAAAAAGACATTGCGTGACTCCGTCCACTGAAGATGTCTGCCGTATTAGCCAACGAAACGTTAGGGCAAAAAATGCCCGATAGATCACTGTTAGCATGTCGGCGGCCAAAATTGATTCAAATTTGGCGCCGCACTTTCAAACCTATCATTATAACAATTCCTTGCCGCTAATTAACAGCAACGAGCATGCATTTTTAAACGTCCCGCGTCTGACTTCTCCAAACATGGCGCGTTTGCTTCCAGAGGGAAAGACAAAAACATCTTTCGCGGGAAACGCTTTGGAAGGACAAAAACAGTTGAAGAGTTGAACTGTTTTCGCAGAAGCCCGGTAGGCCGCGCCAGGTACCGGAGACACTATGAAGTATTAACATTTCAAAGTTAAAAGTCCTCCAAATGAAGGCGCGATAGAATAGCATTATTTAAAAGGATAGTGACCGAACACAGTTTCGCGGTTACTCGACTCGCTTCGCGCAAGTAAAACACCGTTAAGATGCACGTATATATGCTACCGACTATTAATTTAATTATGTAGGGTTGGTATTGCGACCTCAGCTGATAAGTTTTGGCGCGCAAAAGCATTCTCTATTTATTTATTTATTTTACGTCAAAAAAACAGTTAAAAACTGCGTGTGACGTGCTATAGGGAAAAGTGAATTGTGTGCACATTTTCAAAATTCTGTGATCCCTACACTAAGTCATATACTACTTAAAATTTGAATTTTTGAAAGGGAGAAAAAAAACAAAAACTCCCATGTAATAAAATCTATTTTCAAGGATAAATAAGCAATAAATTTTGAATTTTGAAAGGAAAAAAACAAAACAAAAAAACTCCTATGTAATAAAATCTATTTTCATAAATAAGCAATAAATTTTGAATTTTGAAAGGGAAAATAAACAAAAAACTCCCATGTAATAAAATCTATTTTCAAATATAAATAAGCAATAAATTTTGGCTCTTATTACTTCCTGCCGTGACAACATGGAAACGATAATTTGAATAATTGTATTTCCCACTGAATTCTAGAAGACGTGCACAGAAAATGAAGTTACATTTATGTCCAGAAGCAAAACAAGGGCCATCTCAGCATTTGCTCAATGGACAGGAAACTGGACGAAAAACCTGATCGAGATGGGGTCATTGACCCGGAAGCTGTAGTACAATAGTTGTTACAGGTTGTGTATACTCATTTATACAGTCCAAATGGTAAATAATGCATTACGTAACATTGTTAAAATTAATGTTACTTTTCTTGTAATGCTCATTGTCAAGATTTCGAAGAAATACGACTTTATGATTGTATTGTTGAAGAATCTTGCAGCCGTGCGTATACATAAAAGATCACCTCAGCAGTAAAAAGGCGTGGTAATTCACATCTGGGCGGCATTGCAGAAATTAAATTTGACTAGTGGTAGCAGTGGGTGCTTTGAGCGCGTAAGAGGCGATAGCAAGCTGAAATGGTATGGTGCATGAATTACAACAGAAAACAATGTTATGTTCGTTTCCATGTCGCGTTTCCATGTTCCATCGTTTCCATGTTGTCGCGGCAGGAAGTATTATTCCGAAGGACAACATGTATAAGAGCCAAAATTTATTGTCTTTTTATCCTTGAAAATAGATTTTATTACATGGGAGCTTTTTTTTCCAAAATTTAAGTAGTATATGACTTATTGTAGGGATCACAATTTTGAAAATGTGCACACAATTCACTTTTCCCCATAGCACGGCATAGGCAGTTTTAACTGTTTTTGACGTAAAATAAAAATAATCTTAAAAAATTAGTCTAAGGAAACATTGACAACAAGGTAAATTTGACAAGCTTCTTCCATCGTCAATATTTATCACGCTGAAATAAACTAATAGTTCTCGAATAATTGTTTTTCAGCATTTCCTCTAGTGGCAAGCTAGGAAGTGGGTAGCCACGCTTTGCGAGCAACCCCATCCATCATTCTATTGCTCTCCCGAACAGTTTTACTGAAGCTATCTTGCAGCGTTAACAACCACGGCTATGTAGCCCGAAAGGTAGTTTTAATAATATATCCAGCCGTGAAAGCCTACTTTTTTTTTATTTCGGTTCTTTGTCTGCACTCTGCCCTCTCCCTTCAAATCTCTTCCTAATTTTAAAACTAAAGTGTATTTCATTCCTTAGAGAATGTATAGAAACTAAGGATGACCTATGTTATAATAATACTTACAATTCCACTCTTTCCGGGAGAGAATAAATTCTGAAACTTCTTGTTATAATCCACACAAATTGGTGCAACTCCTACTGTCATCACAATAATATTTTTTAGTTTTACCACTGCAATATCATCTGCCCAATTCCGTCCACTACCTCTGAACATGCGAGGAAGTACTACACTGTCAATCTGAAATACATGAATATACTGTAAACCATATTATCACATTGGAATTTTTAAAGGTTTTGAACTCCACAGACCTCAAATATTTGAACACGAGTGTCATTTGGGTGGTTCCATTCCCGAAAAAATTTCCCAGCAGCAATTCTGTAATCACGACTGTCAATTTGTTCTTCTAAAGGTGTATCCCAAAAACAATGAGCAGCTGTAAATTACATTTTTATCCACAAAGTATTAGCTTGTGAAGCAATGTAATCTTTAAAAGCATTTTAATAACATTTAATACTAGCAATACAAATATGGTATTTACACATGATACTTGCCAGTAACAATAATACGTTCAGTAATAATGTTGCCTCCACACACTTGCTGGTAACGCCCTTGAAGCAATCGGTATATGCCTACATGCCAAGGAAATTCTCCATTCTTAGCTTCATTAGCTCCAGAAACGAACGGTACACCATTAGGATTGGGTTCTCCACACTCTGAAATTGAAATCGAGCATAGTAATCAAGGTTTTAAAAATCAACTGGTACTTACAATCTCTTGTACATGTTCGGAAACTTTGGCAAGTGAATAAGTTCAAATTCTTCGGAAGAAAGAAAGGAAAATGTTAGGTACAGAGTAACTCAAGTAATTCAAACCCCGGAGATCAGAAATTGTTGATAATCCGAACATAATTTTCAAAACTTTTAATGCACACGGTTTCTTTTGAAAATGGAAAACTAATAATAGCAAAACAGCCATTCAAAAGGAAACATTGTTTATTACCCACTACTAAGAAAAACTAACATTTCATCTGTTGTTTAAAATTACGTACAAATAACGCAATAATAAATTCTTATAAATAGAAACAAAAATCGGTGATCTTTTGCCCCGCTGTTGGGAGAGTCTTGGTAGGGGGAAACCCACTAGCAGACGGTACGTCGGCGCCGGATCTCGCCATCCAGCGGGGGAAGATCTCCGCCATCTCCCGAGAAAAAAACATGCACTACACTCACGGGACTAATGACCACAGCAGTTGACGCGCCCGGAAACACGAAAAATCAATCAATCAATCAAATGTGACTAATTTCACACTTTTAAAATTATTATTGTTGTTGTTGTTTTAACTTTCATTCAACTTCAATTGTCATTAAAATGTTGGGCTGGGATTCTGGTACTCAAGAAAAAAAGAGGGGGATAATCTTCTCCCCCATACATCATACACAGTTTTTACTTTCCTTTTTTACCAAATAACTCAACTCACAATTTTGGGATATTGGGCCCAATATAAAATAAATAAATAACACGAGATAAATGATTTTGTACAAGTGAATAGTAAATAATATTTGTTAATTTCTGAAGAGAAAAAATAAATGAGAAATTCTGAAAAAACATGTTTTGTTGTTTACAATTATTCGGTCAAATTCACAATTTTCTAGTATATATTGCATATTACGTTTCAAAAGTTGCTATATTTTGCTGCAACTACTATTGACATGTGTTTGAATAAAGGAGTTTGTATAACGTTTAATAATGATTTCCTTTTGATATTGTATGTAATTGCTATGATATAAACAATTACTTTTCAACATATTCTTTCATTCTCATAATTACTGTGAAAATTTTCTTACATTACTGATTTTCAAAATAAATTCACATTTTATGTTTTATTTAATTTTTTTCGGTCAAATTTGATCTGCAATATAATTTTTTTGAAATTTTCCACATCATATGTTCAACGACCTCAAAATCCTCAAGTACCAGTACCTGAAAACTTTCCAATTAAACGACTATTTCACATTTGAGCCATTTTTTTATGGACTAGTAGGTTCCCCCAAAACTACTAAACACAATACAATTTGACTGGCAGTAATATGGTGAGGGAACCGATGGTCATGTGATCTGAACCGACCAACCTCCCGACAAAAAATTCTTTTGGACAATTTGCCTCCACGTATGCAATTAATTGGATTTCCTAGTCCATTGGCCTAACAAATTGGTACCGGTGTAGAATTCATTCATTCAATGTAGTGAACAACTACGTGAACATTCATTCAACATAGATACATATTTGAACATTTTATTGTAATCCCAAAACTTTTTTTGAAAAAAAAAATTAAATTTAGACATACTTGGATTGCAGGCAAGTACTTGAAGTGACCATGTTCCATTAGGTTGACAGGTAGTAACAAAATCATCTAATTCTTTATAATGTATGTAGAATGCATTGCATTTAACGAAAGCTTTAGTTCCTGGAGCCATACGTTGATCACATTTCACCTGTTGGTCATTTAATATACATTCTATTTCCCGAGATGGAAAATTTAGTTCTGAACAAGTAGCTGAAAAAGAAATTTATTTCTTTCACTTAAATATTTAGTATTTATGATAATGTAATTTGCATTTTTTATTGTTATATTTATTGCAGTCTTCCATACTTTGAGAACATGTGGGAAATGCAGCAGACCACCCTCCATCACAATATACAGCTTGTGATCCTGACAACACAAAGCCAGGGTCACAAGTATAGATTAAATACGCATTATTTACAATTTGTCCAGGATGTTGACATGGAGGATCACAGCCTCTAAATTTGTATTGTCCATTTTCAGGTTGTGGAGGCAACTTGCAGCTAGCAGATGGCATAGGTTGTGTGGTAGGTTTAGGGGTTGTGGTGTTCATACCACACCTTTCTGTTGTCTCATCAGAACCATCTGCACATTGCTTAATGCCATTACATAAGCCATCCTTATCTATACAGGCTCCATAATCACACTGAAATAAGTAGCTTGGGCACCTGAGTAATAGGAAATTGAATATTAAATGTGATCAACACAATACTTCCATATCTTTATTAATGCCATAACCATCATTAGTGGTTAGGCGGAAGAGCGGGCCGTAAGGTCTGAGCCTCACCACAAATAAAGACAATTTTATTATTATCATTATTATCTTTGTGTATAATAATAATAATAATAATAATAATAATAATAATAATAATATTTATTGAGTCACATATACAATTACAATTGTGTATGATGAGACAAATAATATTTATAATAGTATAGTGTTAATAATGTTTGCTCCCAACAATGTACAACATGAAATTTTCCTCAGCAAACTGTGAAAAATGTTAAATGTTATATTAATTAAAACAAATAATACTCCTTAGTTTTTTTGGTTTTAAATAAAAGAATGAAACTTACATAATTGAGCTACATGCTTCTTTAGTTTCATCAGAGCCATCATCACAATCTGTAGTTCCATCACACCGAAGGAGATTATCAATACATATGCCAGACTTACATTCAAATTGATTTTTTCTGTAAAGTTAATTGCAAAATGATATCAGAATTCTCTAATTAGTCACGAAATTATATTTTTACCTCTTGTTATTCCTTGTGTAAAATAATTTAGTACTATTTTTACACATTCAGAAGAACACCTACATCAAGATTGAGATGAGCAAAGAGAAAATAGAATAGTAATATATATCACCAAAATCAGAAAGAGCAATTTCCATTTCTCAAGTATAAAATTAGGAACTTTCCAGATTCGTATTCTTGGGTATTCTTTTCTTGTTTTGAGATAATCAAGCTTTTAAAAAACTATTAAGTATGTTAAACAAAATTCTTTTATTAAACAAGCTAGAGATGGTTGCAATTAAAACATTACAATATGTTGCAAATTTTGTGAATTAATCTTTTCTCATTTTCAGGTTTGGAAAGTTCAAAACTCCAAAAGAAAAAACAAACATAGATATCATTACATGATTTTATGAACGCTTGAAGAGAAAAAATATGTTAAAAACATTAAATTATGAATTGAAATACAAAATTGAAAGCATACTTAGAAAATACTATTAAACCCTATTGAAAATATATGCCAGGCACACGGCAAAGAAACTCACATGGCAATAGTAAAATAACCAATGAATTTTAGAAAATACTATTAAACCAAAAGGGGAAAAAAGGAAATTAAAACACTGTCAACATAATAAAATTACAATAAAAACACATATTGGTAAGAATGGAAACTTAAAGCTGATGGTCACAATGATCAATGTATTAAGGAGATGTGAATGACCAGAATGCCAGAAGTGAAATGATTAGAGTAAGCTCTGTGAAAGAAGAAAGAGACGAGAATTGGTGAAGAAGGGGTAGGGATGGTGAAGAGGGAAATGGAGTAGGGAGGCCAGTGAGAGGAATAAAGTGTGCCAGAGGATATAACAAAGCAAGGAGGAATACAACAGGAAAGAATGAATCAAGAAATAAAATAACAGTAAAAAGACTAAACATAAAAAATGCAAAATAAACTAAGTAGGACAACTCATTTTTTTTCATTTTCATCAAAACATTGTCCTAAACCATGGTAAACAGATTTAATTCCTAAAGCATGTATTTACACATTGCAATACATCTACATTATTAAAAAATCATTTGGTTTCATGTATTTTTATTTGCAGGGATTCAGAGATAAGTACGGAATACTTCCCAGGCTCCCTGACCAAAATTATAGGTTCATGAAAATTATTATTATGAGATGTGAAAATATTATTTCACGAAATGTTGTGCAACAAATTGTGATGTTTTAACTGCAATCTTCTTTAACTTGCTTACGAAAAGACTAGTGTTTAATGAATTTTAACAGACAATAAAAAAATCGATTCTGCAAAAACAAAGAAAAGGATACCCAAATATAACAAATTTTAAAGCTAATCAGCCAAGAGTACAAATATTTCCAGGTTCTTTTTATCAAAAATATTAATCTAATAAGACATGGATGATAAATATTTTCTCTATCATTTTTTCATAATTTCTGCACAAATTTTCCCTTTAATTATCATTTTCTCAAAAAAGACATTGGTTGGCACTTTTCTCTTCTATTACAATTTCAAATAAAATGTACATACTTGCATATGGTGCTTGGTGGAAATGGACATCCCATTTCATCAGATCCATCAGCACAGTCTTTAATCTTATTGCATTTTGCATCAGCATCTACACATGCTCCATATTCACATTTATAAGCAAATGTGGACACCTGATATGAAGACATAAGTATCAGTATTTAACTTTTATTATAAGAGTAATATCATATTAAGGCTGAATAAAATAATTAAAAAATATTTTGAATATGATTTCAGAGAATTAGCTAATCTGTGTCTGTTCATTGTCATTGAGCCTGCAACATATAAAATTAAAAATACTTACTGAAGGGATTGGCATGTCTGGTAAGTCTCATCTGTCCCATCTTCACAATCAACTGAACCATCACATCTTGCAAATCGATCTATGCACTGTCCTGCGTAACATTGAAATTCTTTTGCACTGAAACATTGCAAAAAATGTTCTCATTATTACGATAATATTTAAATATAATTTTTAAATAATTATTACTTCACACTTACAACATAACACACTTTATATTTTTGTACTGTAACTAATACACCTGAATAAAATAAATTTTAGTTTTATCTTGTTGATATTCAATTAAATTCCCAGAATGCTGCATTGGGATTTTAGTTATAATGTTTAATAAATTGATTAAATTATGTTCTTACTTACCTACATGATTGTCGTTTCCTTCGTAGTATGTCAAAGCTTGCTTCTTGAGAATGGTGAATAAGAACTTTAACAAAAATTGTAGTTACAAACATAAACCTTATTAATTATCAAATCATACTTAAAAAATAAAATATTCAAAATTTTTTATTGTAGGCTTACTCTGCTACTTCATTAAATAAAAATATTTTTCATCAAGATAGACACAAAAAAAAATCAAATGTCAGGTTATATGTATTTTTTTATTTACTTACTGTCAAAACAGTGCAAATTGAGTGTGACCATATGAAAGAGAAGTAATTCAGCAAAAGGAAATATTAAAGGGTTTTTACAAAGCAGACACACACAAATGTGTAGTTAGTAAGTAAATTAAAGAGTTAATTAAAATGTAATGTAGTTGGTAACAATGTAGAATGTAGTTGGTTTTTGTTGGGCCTTTTTTTTTTTTTTTTTTTTTAATTTTCATTCCATTCCTCCACAAATTTCAAGGGGTTTATCCCAGAAAATTGAACATCGTCGAAGCGGCAATTTTGAATTGTCAAATCGAATTCAATATCCTCCTAATGCAACTAACAAAGCAACTAGAAGGTAAATAAACCATTTCATTTCGTATATGTGGCGATTTGTTCTTCAAAGTTTTGATATAGCGAAGTGACGCCGCCTCTTTGTGCAATCTGAAATTTATGTTGACGCTGTCAATGTGGAATTCCAAATTCGGAATGGTTGGGAAGATTTGAAGTGCCCTGAGATTTAGTGGTTAAGTCAAATATCCCTCCTTTTAAGAGCGTGGCTTTAAATTATCTCATTACGGATTACTATGATTATATAGGCTTTGTATTGGCAAGAAGTTACTAACATTGGGAATCAGAGTGCAAAATGTATCGATTTACTACAAAATCCCGATTTTACAAACTGTGCAAACTTTAAAAGTCGTGTCTTGATAAGTAAGAAAACTGACTTAACCACTTAGTCACTGCCCATAAGTCCCAGTAATACATTAAAAATAACACTAATGTTGTCATGCATTAAAATTATAGATATTGTTCTGGCCATTACTGAAGACGTTAAACAGGCTAAAAAGCAGTTTTACAAATAAGGAGGAATCATTTTTGTTATTAAAATCGTAGGTCAATAATAATCAAACAAGAATCTGGTTTCGGCAAGAGTTTGAACGTAGTGTGAGAACTTCTTGCAAAGTGATATTTATGTATTACCTCACCTTCGAAAAGCAGCAAAGCAGAATAAAACTTTCCAGCAGATACACACGACATGTCCGTTGCCGCAAACCAAAAGAGTTCCTTTTCCTTCTGCACTCAAACTGGTCTGTGGTTTCAGTTATCCGCGTTCGGAGTCACAGGACAACTGCACGCCACCAGCATGGAGGAAAAAGAGCACAGTGCATTGCCAACAAATTCTGCCACCTAAGTGAAATCTCAAAAACAGTGATTCGTGTGAACGTGTGATTAAAACCCAACAAAAAATTAGCTATACCGAACCTTTAAGAGATTTTGCGAAGTTTCGTCGGTTCAGGTTTCTTCAACAGTTTCGCACGAAGAAAACAGGTTCACGCAAATCCGAGCCACCTTCTTAAAATAAATGTGACGTTGCAGACGCGGCTGACACTGGCAATGGGCTTTGCCTCTTTTCTCAAGGTCTAGAATTGATTTCGTGATTTTTCATCCTCAGAGATTCATCGTTCGATGATTAGGTGTAAAACGCGCGCAATGTCTCATTCGTGTACATTGTACGTTTGCGAGAAAACTGGAAAAACCTCTTCGTAGCAAGTGTGAAAAAGGAAAAGAATGAAACAAAACAGTGAGTTCATCTCTGATTCTCAGCATTAGCCATATATGTCATATAAAGGCCATAAAGGCCATAGGCTAATGCCATAAAAGGCTAATTGTTTCAATGGAAACAACAAAAAACGTTAAAATGAAGCTAAAAATTACAAGAATATTAAAGGAAAATAATAAAATATCATCGATTTTGAGTTGAATAGTCGGTATAAAGGCTTTGTAATTGAATTTATACAACGCATCCGTTTTTAACTGGTTCTGAAACTGCAGACATCTCGATTAGGTTTTTCGTCCAGTTTCCCTGATCCATTGAGCAAATGCTGAGATGGCCTCTTGTTTTGCTTCTCAACATAAATGTAACTTAATTTTCTGTGCACGTCTTCTAGAATTCAGTGGGAAATACAATTATTGAAATTATCGTTTCCATGTTGTCGCGGCAGGAAGTATTATTCCGAAGGACAACAAGGATAAGAGCCAAAAGTTATTGCCTTTTTATCCTTGGAAATAGATTTTATTACATGGGAGTTTTTTTTCTTCTAAATTTATGTAGTATATAACTTAGTGTAGGAATCACAAAATTTTGAAAATGTGCACACCATTCACTTTTCCCCATAGCACGTCATACGCAGTTTTTAACTGTTTTTTGACGTAAAAATAAATAAATAAATACATAAATAAATAAAAGACAATTCTTGTTTTTAATGAACCGGTACTCGTACCCACGTAACGTTTCCAAACTATCGTTTTAATCATGAAAATTATTCTTTAACCATTTGCACTTCAATAATTTATACTGATCATATCTACGATTGGTTAGGAAAGTGAGTAGCTATAGCGAAAATGGCTATAGAGTATGATCGGCGTATTAGAGAAACGTAGAGTTAAGACAACGGAAAAGCTACTTTTTATTTCTTCATGCTACAAGAGGTCAGAATATTACAAACTCTATGATAGAGATTTAGAAACAAAATAAATTACCCCTTTTGTACAAAAAGTCAGTAACCCTTATTGTTTTAATAAAATATTACGTAATTGAATACCGTGTAAGGTTTTCATTTGCTTCACAAATTGTCTCCAGTCTTCGCAGCATAAATTTCACCAACCCTGCGGTAGTCTGGGGATCAATAATATATTTTTTTTCTTACAAGAGCACATTTAAGGTTTTGTTTGCGCTCCTCGGTGGGTTAGCTTACTTGCCTCTGTACCCCCCCCCGTGTGCAGGTTCGATCCTATTGATTTTAAGTGGAATAAGTGGGAGCTCTTCTTTTTCTCATTTTTTAAGAATGTTCCTAACATAGTGTCTTTCCATTTTGCAAAATTTCAAGAATAAACAAAAATTACAATAAATCCATTTGGCTCATACAGATAAATGAATGTAAATGGTAGTCACAAATAGATTTTTTTTCTTCTGTGACATGAAAAGTCAGTTAATATTAATTACATCCGAACGCTTCAACTGTAATTTTTAAAATTGTATATTAATTAATGTGGTTAGGCGGAAGAGCAGGCCTTAAGGCCTGAGCCTCGCCACAAATAAAGACAATTTTTATTATTATTATTATTATTATTATTATTATTATTATTATTATTATTATTATATCCTGTCCGAGGTGCGCGGATATTCGAAGGGGGGAAAATTCACAGTAGCCATGTCGCACTTGTGGCATGTAAAAGAACCCTGGCGGATACCCGGCAAAATTAAAATCCCTCCGACAACATCCGCCTTTACGAGAACTCACTTTCTCCCCACCAAACAGTTTTGATATAGTTAACTGAGACAGCCATCTGGCGGAGAAAGTGGAGAGTCAAATACCAGGCGTATTATGGGACGCCCGCGAGGTGCGCTGCTCGATAAAGGTCCCCAGACTCGCCTCGGGGGTAGGCTTCAAAGGAAGCCTGGGTCGAAAACACGGGTGCAAACTCATACGTATAAATAAAATAAATAAGCCTTGTTTATTCGACAATGAATATTTTCTATTTTTATTCCAAGACTAAACCTCACATGCTCTGTATGGTTAATGTCAGAAAATTAAGGAAATGTTTGGGTTTATGTAGTTGCTCTTGTGTAGAGCAGCCTCCCGGATATTTTCAAAATTATCTCAAAAATTGCTCCAATTTTTTTATTTTAATTTCTTGTAAGAATAGAGTAAAATACACTTATAAAGGTGGCGTAGATCATATTTTCACCGTTAACTGGGAATTTTCGAAAATTGCAAAAGTTTGAATTTTTCGGCGTCTTCCTACATCTATACAATTGAAGAGAGTGATTTTTTCCATCAAATGGATTTTATTGTTTATAAATAGTTCTTTCATTAAGACCAAGTAGATTTTTTGAAAATTTTAATAGTTTTCGTGCAATAGTGCGTGAAATATTTGCGATTTTAAAAAATAACAAAAACCAGATTTTCTCAAAAACGGCTCCAACTTTGCTCTTTAAATTTTTGGTAGGAGTAGTGCCACATGTAGCCTATACGATGACATAAACGCCATATTTCTCTATTCTTTCTTTCTTTAAAAATTACAAAAAAGGAAATTTTTGACTTGTCTCACACGTCGGTAATATTTACATTAGAGGCGATTTCTACACATTATTAGATTTATGAGTACATGTGCTTTAAATAATGACATAGAAAATTTCTTGAAAACTCAACAATTTTCTTTTAAAACGAGTTCAAAATTCCGCATTTTCAGAAACGCTCAAACGCCATTTTCTCCATAATTGGTGCTAATGTTTTCTTCAAACTTTTCTAACGGATAGTGATAATAGCACTGTTTAATATGACATATATTTCATTTTGGTGTATTAAAAATTAAATTTTTTTAAATGTCTCACACTGTTAGTTTTTTTTTTGGAATTAAAAATTCTTGAAATGATGTATTTCGAAAACTAATAGATTCCTTGAAAAGTTAAATTTGCATACAGTAATTTAATTTTTTCTTATTTTTAATAAAAATTTATATAAATATAAAACGAGGTTTTACTCTTCTTTAATATTCGTGATTTTAATATTTCGGTTCTACTATTATGAAACCCAAAAGTTGAGAAAATGTCACACAAAGTTTACTTTTGACGTCATAGCAGCTGGCAGATGCCAGCTGGCAAGAGGATGGGACAAGATTGTAAAGCCAGTCTGCACCAAGGAAATTAGAAAATTTTACTACTAGAAAGTCTATGCCATTCTGTAGCACCACTAGTTTTAGGGAAATTTTTTTTTGAAATTGGTGTATGGAACTTTCTTCGTTCACTAAGAACTTTTCCGACCATGATACCATTTTTCGCTACAAATATTGCACACCGTGCTAGCTTAAACCTCAAACCTATTTTCTCTCAATTCTTTTCCCAATTTCACAGCACTAATTTTAGGACCCTTCTTAATTTCTCAAGCAATAAATCTTTTATCTGCTTCACTTCGTCTGCTTGTTCCAGGACGATTTTTCTCTCTTTTATAACATAAAACTTAACAATTATTAATTCATTGTTGAACGAGATCTATTTACACGTTCAGATATTATGTTCAGATGTAATGCATCTTGGACAAAAAAGTAATGTTCCTGTATAAAATCTTAGTTCTTTAATCATAAAAATTTTTTTGGAACAGCAAAACGTACACCAAAATTTCAAAATTATATCCGTTAATAAATTTCAAACCTTCCATTAAAATAGAATGTGGTACACTAATTTATAAATCAATAATCGCCTCTCTGACTTGCCATTAAAAAAATAATTAAAAAAATGTCTCAAAAATTATTAAAGCTCGGTGGTTTATTCCAAACACACAAATTCAAAAGGAATTACAAATTGAACCTCTCGAACAATATATGCAAAATGTAACCCCAAACTTCTTCTCCAATCTCTCAGCGTCACCTTGTACAAATACTCGTACATCCAAATTAGGTAAATCAAAACAAAATTGCAGTACACGTTCACGATACTCAAAAGATATGTTCCGCCCACCATGAATATTTAATGAACTCCAAATTAAAATTATAAATAATATTAAAATTAACAGAATTATTACAATCAAAATTATTTAGCACATTTACTTCGTGAGTGGAGGTTACCAGCCTACCTGATGACTGCGAGATTGTCCGATAATGTTATGAATTATTATATTGAAACTCCCTGTAAAATATAAATATTGAACAGGAAGAATAAGGATTTGAAAAAAAAGATATTGTATGTAAAGATTTGCATGTATTATTTTATTTTATAATTACTTTTCTTGTTGCGACACTAGTTTCTGTGTGGTTACTGACCTGTTTCACCTCTCACGATAAACTGTCAATTTTTACTGAGGATTGACCATGCCTTATAGCTTATCAATGCTACACCGAGTTACATGATGCGCATAATTTGAGAGTTAACCTGATTGAGATACAAAAAAAGAAAGTGAATATTTTAAAACTTCCGCTTAATATGGAAGAGAAGAAGTAAACAGTATCATCTCGAATCTTTGCATCACGTTACAAAATGACGAGCTCTCTGCAAGTGGTATGAACACAGTAACTATCAATGAGTGGAAGAACATGAAAATGAATGTATTAATTGTGAATTGCTGATAACTTCAACGTTGAATAATAAATTACAAGATAAGTGCATGGATGGTTTATGTAAAGCTGGGTTAGTGAAATGTGAAAAGCTGTTGTATAAAATGTATTATTGCATATAACAATAATAATTCATTATTTTGTAATCTCCATCAGCATTACGACACTTTCCTTATTGAAACCGAAATGTTACAGAAATTAGAATTTATGAATGAGTGGTTATAATAGTTCCTCGCCATTTTTTCCTCTTCGTTAGGCGTCGCCGGAGCATTTTCGTCGCGTAAAAGCAGCTAAACCAGTCCCGACTCACCTTCCAGAGAAGAACTGTCTCTGACCACAAAAAATGTCGCTCGTCAGGAAGCAATCACCCTCGGCAACAACCTTTGCCAAGTACTAGGAGCTCGTATACGCAAGCAAAGTGCGGCTACTTTCATACGATGCCTTCTTAGCGAACACCTTCAATATTAACTTGCACGATGCGATGTTTTTCAAAGATTTTAACATCAAAATTTTATATTTAAAAGCTCTAAGGACGTGTGTAACTTGATTGACAAATCGTACTGTTTTGTGTCCCTCACATACTCAAATGATGTGACATATTATATTTAAGTAAAAAATTCCAATATCACCCTTCTGTATGAAACTTTGATGTATTTAGCTTCGATGGCAATACATGATTATGTGGATTTTGGCAGAAAAAAAATGTAAAATTGAGAAGTGAATAAAGTTGTGTGAAATAACGGGTTTCGCTGACATCAAATGAAAACAGATAAAGTAGCTTTATGATGCTACAACAGCTCATATATTCTTTATTGTTACATTATTTAGTGTTATTTATTTATTCACATTTTTCTTTTGCTAACTTCTTGTGACTATATCTTTTGAAATTGACAATTAGATTTTGTTACAAATTGATTTTCAAACTGTTTTTATAGACATTTGAAGTAAATTTTCCTTGTTGACTGTTGACAGTACGTGATGAGGAAAAACGCTTACAATTAAAATGTAATTTCAGTGACGCATTGAACCTGGTTTCACTGTAATGTAAATTTCCTCAAAGGCCTTCCAATTATTCATAATAAAACTTTAAATATACATTTGTGTTGCAGCAAGATACATACAATATTCGTTAGTAATTTAAGAATTGTTCATCTTAAGAAAAGGGTGTGGTAAAAAATGATATTATTGACACATCCTTTCTCGTTTTAGCTAGTTTCTTATTTTCTTCGGCGTCCTAAATACTACCAAGGCATCTCGTGGTACCTACCGCTTGAGTGGGGTATGGTAAAGAGCACCCTTTTTGCACCCCGAACATCGCGTAGACAAAACTTGATCTCGTACGTATACATATTTATTTATAGTACTTCTTGACCGCACCTGGGTGCTTGTTCCGTTGTTCTAGGTGTAGCGATCCAGTTTGTCAATTAAAGACACAGATTACACACAATTGGCAAAGAGATGATGGAAGAACTATGGTATAGATGTAACATACGAGGGACTGGAAATGCCCCCCCCCCCTACACTTCAAACACAACTAGAAACATTCAAGTATTACGTGGATTTCGACCCCGAGTTTGCTGTCCACAATCTTTGCTCACCTGCTCCAAGACGAGATCTCTTACAAGGCCGAATCGCTTGACAATACAAACTTTTAACTTTCGCTACACATGGGTATCAACAATGGCGGATCCAGTCGCTCATTTGGAGGAGGGGGGATCGTAGATATTTGTTAAATAATAATCATATTTGTTATTATATTGTGTATTATTTATGTACTGTAGATATGATACTATAGAATATTATTGCTTAAAAAATTATACAATTCGAATATAAACAAATATTTAAAATAATTTTGCCAAATCAAGGTAGGTAAATGAGAACTCTAGGTCTTTGGGGAAATGGCCCCCATGGCTCCCCCTGGATCCAGCAGTGGCTGCTTTTGCCTTCACCATCTCTCTTCGCAACCGCATCCCTTACTCAACCAAATATCCCTTCCTAGCGTTCTACCATTAAGAAAAGTATTTCTTATCTCTCGATTGGTTGATAGATTGGTGATTCCGGGAGCGTCAAACTCTAAGGTAATTTATCGCGGGAGGCAGAGGTGTTGTTCCCCCGGTGGATGTCGAGAAATGGCGGCGATCTACGCGTCGGCATGTTAGGTTTTCCAGCTCAAGTATCTCCACCGAAGGTTGATTGATTGATTTTTTCGTGTTTCCGGGAGCGTAACTGCTTTGGTCACCAGTCCCTTAAGCATGTTTTTTTTCCTCAGGAGATTGCGGTAATCCCCCACAAAATGGCGAGATCCGGCGCCGACCTACCGTCGGCTAGTGGGGTTTCCCCCTAACCAGGACTCTCCCACCAGCGGGGCACCGCCCCAGCCGGGACAAGCTCTAAGCTCCCGACCGGTCTCCCGGAATGTGTGGTACTGTAGTGCATGTTAGTGTAAGTGTGTGTCTAAGGGGAGAGGATAGGACAAGGAAGATGAAGGAAAGATTGCGCGCGGTCCGTGGCCCGGTTGGTAGGGTACTGCTCCGGGATTCACCTGTTGTTGATCGGAGAAACCACGGAAAACTACCGATCAGAACAGCCGGTCGCTAGGTTTCTCCGACTGAACTCGACCTAGCTGAAAAGCTAGTGTCGAAAATCCTACCGCCGTCAGAATTCGAACCTAGGACCTCTCGATCAGAGGCGCTGCAGTGACATCAGTTGATGCGCTGAGCTACCGCTCCCGGTCCCCACCAAAAGGATACTGCCCCAATTGGGACACGCAGTTAGTTCCCAACTAGTCTCCCGACATGTGTGGTAGTGTAGTGGCTGTACGTGTACGAGTGTGTATTTAGTAGGGGATGACGGAGAAGGCGAAGACAAGGAAGAGGAAGGAAAGATCGTGCGCGGTTCATGCTGCATTTGATAGGGCCCTGTTCCGGCATTCGCCCAGTGTTGATCGGAGAAACCACGGACAACTATTAGAGCAGCCGACCGTTAGAGTTCTCCTCCAAACAGCGACTGAATTCGACCTAGCTACGCAGCTAGTGACCCCAGCAAGGATTCCCCCAATCTCCAGTAGGCCTTGCTAAGTCCTATGAGATTTGCACTGACTGCTGAAGACAGCCTCCTCCGCTGACTAATACAAGGTTCGGGCCTCCTCTCTAACCAGTGGCCTGGTGTGTTATTATTTATTTTACCTCAAAAACAGTTAAAAACTGTGTATGATGTGCTATGAGGAAAGTGAATTCTGTGCATGTTTTCAATATCCAGTGATCCCTACACTTAGACTACTACTTGAATTTTGTATACAGAAAAATGTTACCTACCAAGTTTCTCTCCTGTACCCTGCATGGAACGATAACAGAATGTCCAAAGGTCCATCGCCCTTCCCTCCCTTTTTACTTCCCGCAGTGTTTGATTGATTGATTTTTTCGTGTTTCCGGGCGCGTCAACTGCTTCGGTCATTAGACCCATTAGTGTAGTGCATGTTTTTTTCTCGGGAGATGGCGGTGACCTTCCCCCGCCGGTTAGCGAGATCCAGCGCCGACCTACCGTCGGCTAGTGGGGTCTCCCCCTAACCAGGACTCTCCCACCAGCGAGGCACCGCACCAGCCGGGACAAGCTCTAAGCTCCCGACCGGTCTCCCGGAATGTGTAGTAGTGTAGTGTATGTTAGTGTAAGTGTGTGTGTAAGAGGAGAGGACAGGACAAGGAAGAGGAAGGACAGATTGCGCGCGGTCCGTGGCCCGTTTGGTAGGGTACTGCTCCGGCATTCGCATGGTGTTGATTGGAGAAACCACGGAAAACTACCGATCAGAGCAGCCCGCCGATAGGATTCTCCTCCAGACAGCGACTGAATTCGATCTAGCTGAAAAGCTAGTGTCGAAAATCCTGCCGCCGTCCGGAATCGAACCTAGGACCTCCCGGTCAGGGGCGCTGTTCCCGCAGTGGATGCAGCCGCTCCCAACATGGCGACACGCCGTTTGCAGCCGTCTGCTACGGAGAAGGCGCTGCGGTCAGTGTTCGAGGTACGTCTTACGATCCTCCTTTCTTCTTCGAGGTCCTTACGAGGTTTCATCGATCCTCCTTTCTTCTTCGAAGATGCCGTTGAGGCTCTCTTCTGAAGTACTTCTACCTCTGACCCCTCCCTGGTCCTACCAGGTCCTACCATTAGCTACGCTTCCGCCGACATAGCTCTCAGGATCACAGGGGTACTCAAGTTCCTCCACCAACTACAAGGTCGTGTTCTCACTTAATAGGTGGAGTTGTGGTTGTTGTTGTTATTATTATTATTATTATTATTGTTGTTATTATTATTATCATTATTATTTATATTTATTAATGTTATTAAATAATCAAAGTCTGTTATTGATATAAAACGCCGAAGGCTAATATGGAATATAAATACGCCAACATTTTACAATGCGACAAGGAGAATCTTTTCTGTTTTAATGACCTTTATTTTTCCGTATAAATTCATAATGCTCGGAGACTCTAGTGAAAGTCGTGTACTGCTGAATATTACAATCATCTGCATTATTTGATGGAACACCCACGCTTACGATGCCCATTAAATACCATTTTCCATCCCTGAACTGGGAAGCATAGCCACCGCCACTGTCCCCAGGACAAACACTAGTCCCTGAAACAAATGAAAGTTTTTAATTAGATTAGGTTAGACTACTCAAAAAGGGGTATGTGCCTGGTACCCTTTTATTTATTCATTTTTTTTATTTATTTTACGTCAACAAACAGTTGAAACAGCATATGAAGTGCTATGGGGAAAAGTGAATTCTGTGCACATTTTCTAAATTTTGTGATCCTTACACTAAGTCATGTACTACTTAAATTTTTGGAGAAAAAAAACTCCCATGTAATAAAATCTATTTTCAAGGATAAAAAGTCAATTAATGTTGGCTCTTATCCATGCTGTCCTTCGGAATAATACTTCCTACTGCGACAACATGGAAACTATAATTTGAATAATTGTATTTCCCACTGAATTCTAGAAGACGTGCACAGAAAATGAAGTTACGCTTATGTCCAGAAGCAACACAAGTAGCCATCTCAGCATTTGCTCAATGGATCAGGAGAACTGGACAAAAAACCTGATCGAGATGGGGGTCATTGACCCGGAGGCTGCAATACAATACTTGTTACAGGTTGTTTATATACATTTATACAGTTCAAATGGTAAATAATTCATTATGTATCATTGTTAAAATTAATGTTACTTTTCTTGTGATGATCAATATAGTCTCTACTTGTATAGAAACAGTTATGCAGCAGAAACGATTTCACTTTGGATTTACACTTTTTTTTTTTTTTTTTTTTATTCTGTCTAAATTACCATTTAACCTTTCACTCGACAATTGGCCGAAGGGTGTACCAATGCTGCCCCGTCATGAAAAAATGTTTTTGTGCAAAAATGCTTTTAAATTTAATTGGAGCTAAA
The DNA here is from genome assembly GCA_964035755.1 of Teleogryllus oceanicus. Taxonomy (NCBI): domain Eukaryota; kingdom Metazoa; phylum Arthropoda; class Insecta; order Orthoptera; family Gryllidae; genus Teleogryllus; species Teleogryllus oceanicus. The sequence goes on along the minus strand of CAXIVR010000002.1, from coordinate 225,535,932 downwards.
AATTAAAAAAAAATCAAACTCAAATCCTACAGGATTTTTCAAACCCGACAGTCAACGTCAACGTTGAATACATTGTAGTATCAATTCAAGAGGAAATGTATATTGTTCCAGGCGAATACTCAGCTATCTTAGGCCGAATTTGGATTCTTCGACTCAAAATCGATTTGAACGAGATCGTCCAACAACACACCTTCATGCTCAAGCTCACATTCTATAAGGAATATCAACGAAACAGCATCATGACAGACTTTGGTTGTACCACGATCTGAGGGAAAACACATCCTACCGTCGGCTAGTGGGGTTTCCCCCTAACCAGGACTCTCCCACCAGCGGGGCACCGCCCCAGCTGGGACTAGTTCTAAGCTCCCGACCGGTCTCCCGGAATATGTGGTAGTGTAGTGCATATTAGTGTAAGTGTGTGTGTAAGGGGGAGAGGATAGGAGAAGGAAGAGGAAGGACAGATCGCGCGCGGTCCGTGGTCCGTTTGGTAGGGTACTGCCCCTGCATTCGCCTGGTGTTGATGGGAGAAACCACGGAAAACTACCGATCAGAGCAGCCGGCCACTAGAATTCTCCTCTAGACAGCGACTGAATTCGACGTAGCTGAAACGCTAGTGTCCTAATCCTGCCGCCGTCAGGACTCGAACCTAGGACCTCCCGGTCAGAGGTGCTGCAGTGACATCAGTTGATGCACTGAGCTACCGCTGGCAGAATCGAATTCTTCGTTGCCTGAGATATCTATGTGCCCAGGGCATCAGATAAACGTAACTGATGCTTCTCACTGTTTAATCCGAGGCATATTAGAAGAATCAGTTGTACTCGTAGTAGTGGGTCCACACGTAGGGGTCTGTCTATGGTGGTGACAAAGTTAAGCAAACCTGTGCTGATGACAAATTGAGAGAAAACAACCACGGAAAACTAAACGGCCGCTGGAATTCTCCTCCAGACAGCGACTGAATTCGACCTAGCTGGAAAGCTAGCGTCGAAAATCCTGCCGCCGTGGGGAGTGGGAACCTAGGACCTCCCGGTCAGAGGCGCTGCAGTGACATCAGTTGATGCACTGAGCTACCGCTCCCGGTCGTGTCAGTAGGAACAATATCAAAGGTAGTGTACAGCGACTGGAGATCACTCCTGGTGTCACTTCCAAAACCAGACGGTGGTATACGCTTGTGTGCGGACTACAATGTCAGAGTAAACTAGTGTGTCAGTAACTCACATTGCCCAATTTGGAAGATAGATGACCTCCTCAACTCCCTACGCTTTGCGTGCTTTTTTGCCGATTGAAAGGCATACCTACATATTCCAGTTGATGACAAATATAATGAAATACAAACAAGCTCTATCTATCGAGGAACTTATCGAGTACAACGGCTGTCCTACGGCATAAAAACAGCACAATCAAGTTTTAACAGAATCATGAATCAAATTCTACGTAATGTGTCCCAAACTGAAACTTTCGTCGACATTATTGTGCATGGGACAACAAAACAAGAATGCAGATCAACCCTAAGACAATGCCTCAATAGACAGAGAACTTGGCTTATATCTTAATCAACAAAACTGTTTACTTTTTTCAGGTACGAATCATATTCTTATGCCACAGCGTTGAACACTAACATATCCTAAAGTCATTAGAAAAAATGGTAGCAGGAATCAAAATGCCGAGTCCCACATCTGCAGAGACGAGAAAAAGATTTCTGGGAATTGTATCTTAATACTTAAGATACATTTTATTATTAATAATTAATAATAATAATTAATAATAATATACAAATAATAAATAATAATAATAATAATACAACAAATAATAAGACCGCAGGGGAGGATTTCACCTCACGTGCCTGGCTGACACGCGGACCCAAGCCATAAATACCAGAGATTCTTCGACTGGTGTTTATTACCGGGAAACCGGAGAAGATAGTTATGAGCAGGATATTAAGGAATAGAGTCGTTGGCGATCGATCCTCGCAAGATCGCGCAGTAGGTTCTGGCACCGGGCCAACTGTGTCAAATGAGCTACCTGTGCCAGTGGATAATGGTGAACCTAGTGCAGATGAACAGTCAGGCGCGGCGCCATACCACTCATGGCTTACGCAGAGACAGCAGCTTCGTCTGCTGAAGGCCGGAGTGGCTTGAGGTCCCCACAGGTAGGGTCCTCCGCCATATCAAGGCAACCAGCCAACGCATGAGATGGACAAAAGAGATGAATATCTCCATAATGCATGCGTACTATATTAGCACGAAAGTGGAAACGGAGGATGAAGGGTTTAGAGTAAGGATGCACGCGAATGGAAAAGAATGTATCCAGACAGCACACTGAATGAGCAACGAGTTTGCAGTCAGTTAAATTCTATTCAAAGGCGACGTGTATTTCAGATGCCGAATTGAATAGACTTAAACAACAAATAACCATGCAACTGCAAAGTATCACACCATCAGAGACTCCACTCCATGGCGAGGAAACATGAAGAAGGAAGACTTTGAAAGATATCACGCTGAGCAAATCTGCTTGTCCAATTAGTAATGTACCTCTTATCGATGAATTAAAGGAAAGCTACCAGAAATACCGTATTATGTACGAAGGTGTCCCATTGCAGAAACGACCTCGTATACCTAAGATCATTGGGAGTGCAAGTTTTACGCGCTTGCAAAGAAATGAATTCCATAGTTGAAAATACATTATCTCATATGATTTCGTTGGAAGAGCTGTCTGACGCAGTTCACTGTGCCGCTTTGGCAGTTTGCTCTGTTTTGGGCAGAAAATTGACAGGAAATGTCAGAACATTCAAAGACTCCAGCTCTAAAAATGAATTCGTACCAACATGGAAGAAAATAATCATTTCCAAAATTAATAAATCCAGGAAGGAAATCAGTCATCTAGCAGCGTACTGCAGGGAAAGGAAAAGTACCTAAGAAAGTGAAAAATGGCATACGATCAATCGCTAAAAGAATGAAGTTGCGAATGAACCTTAAGGATCTGGATAAGAGATTGAAAGATGAAGAGGAACGTCTGAAACAGAGAACAGCTGCACTCGGCGCAAGAATTAGGCGTTATGATGAAGCAGCAAAGAGACGCCATCAACAGTCAGCGTTTGCTTTCGACCAGAAGAAATTTTATAGACTACTGCAGAATAACAATGAAGACCATCAAGGCAATTTCCGAGTAGCAATCCCTAGTTCAGTATTGACTGATATCTGGGCTAAAACCAAAGCAACACGATGAAGGAGCTTACTGGCTGCAGAAGGAAATAGAAGTTTGTCAGAACATCGACGTGATGCCTCCCTTTGAAATTTCCCTTGCTGATATCAAAACTGCAGTACAGAGAACACAGAATTGGAAGTCACCAGGTCCAGATGGTATCCAAAATGTATGGTGGAAATATTTCACTGCCACGCACCCATGCCTGACTCGGCTGTTCAATGAAGTTTTGCTAGATCCAACTGTATTCCCAAAGTACCTGTTGACAGGCAGAACGTATATGGTGCCCAAAGCTGGTGATAGATCCCCGCCAAAAAATTATCGACCGATCACTTGCCTGCAACACTATATAAAATTATGACTTATAATCTCTTCAAGAATGTACAGTCATTTAGTCGACCAGCACATTTTGGCTCCTGAACAGAATGGGTGTCGCAAAGGTATCTGGGATGCAAGGAATTATTATTGATTGACAGTGTAATTACGCAGCAAGTACGGAAGAACCAGCGCAATCTTTCTGTAGGCTGGATAGATTACAAAAGCCTTTGATTCGACTCACCGTGGCTTTAAGAGTACTCGAATTGTATAAAATCGATAGAAGACTGATTGTTTTCCTGAAGAACTGCATGTCAGAATGGAAACCATTTGCAGATTAAGAAGGAACCTGCTTACTGACGGAAGATATTGCAATTGTCGTGGAATATTTCAAGGACAGCCTAAGCCCGCATGGTTTTGCATAGCACTCACCCTTGAGCAGAATGCTCAGACAATCAGGATATGGGTACTTATTGAAGAAAACCCTGATGTTCGTATCTCTCACCAGCTGTACATGGATGATCTCAAACTATATGCTTCTAATAGAGATCACTTACAAAACGAGTTCGAACTTGTCAAGAGTTTCAGCGACTGCAGTTTGTTTAGAGTTTGGGATTGAAAATGCGCTACCCTTCATGTTGTCCATGGCAAGTCCAAAATGAAGAACAAAATATGCAAATATCTGGTGACACAACTATTAAAAATATCAGCACTGAAGACTCCTACAAATATTTGGGAATGCTGCAATTGCTGGGAATTTTTGATTCAGACGTTAGGAACAAAATTGTACAGAACGTGCTATCGAGAGTAAATAAAATCTGCAAACGGATCAATTCAAGACAAAATATCTGCTATTAATACTTGGGCTATTCCATAGCAACTTACACATTTGGTAATAAATGGACAGAAACATCCTGCAGACTTTCGACAGGAAAATAAGAACTACGCATCGACTTCACCACCCTCAGAGTTCAGTGCACAGGCTGTACTTACCTCGTGCTAGTGCAGGAAGAGGACTCCTTAACTTGGAGACACTGTGCCGAAGCAAGAAGAAAAGCTGGTCTGTACTTTCTCTCTATCAACCGTCTGTTCACAAAGCTATCTGTGATCAAGATAGAAAGATGACCCCATTATGGCTGGCACAAACCAAGTAAAGAGTTTGATTACCATGAAGCATCAAGACCGCGTGAATATCTGGCAAAGAAAGGAACTTCATGGCAGATTTTTGCAACTTTAACTTCGAGAACATTGATAAGAAAACCTCAGTGGAGTGGCTTCGAACGGGGGCTCTTCGGTGAGACGGAAGGATTTATTTTCTCCATTCAAGACCGTTGTCAAAACCAGACTTATAAAAATTCATCATGGTCAGCAAATCGATAGCCGATGTCGCCTATGTAAATCCACCAACGAGTCAATCCAGCATATTTGCTGTGGATGCCCTGCATTAGCACAAACAGAATACCTTAAGAGACACAACTGCGTCGCCAAAGTAATCCACCAAGCCCTGCCAAGAGATACGACCTCGTAGAGAGGAACAACCATATTATAAGTGCAAACCTGAGCAAGTAATCAGCAATGATCGAGCTCGAATTGTGGGATAGTGTAATCTTCACTGACCGAACAGTGGAAGAAATAGACCGGATATTGTTCTCTTTGATAAAATATCTAAAACATCATGCATCATTGATGTTGCGTTCCTACAGATGACCGGCTTGTAACAACTGTTGCTGAGAAAAAGGAAATACCAACCCTGGCTGTTGAATTGAAGGACATGTATGGATTGCGCGCTGTAAGTGCTTCCAGTAGTGGTCTCAGCGAATGATTGGTCACCAAGGAAATGGCAAGAGATCGCGAAAAAGTTGGAATTGACTGAAAAGCATATACGGACAATTCAAAAGCCGCATTATTGGGAACAGCAAATATAGTCCGTAAATTCTAAGTCTGACTTGACTGATATAAAATCAAAATATATTCTGTTCCACTTTACGTGCGAACCATTGTTGCCTTGGGTGATTTTGAGAACCCCGGCATCAGTGTATATCTACAGAAATTGGGAAATAATAATAATAATAATAATAATAATAATAATAATATTGGAGACAGCGTCTCCTAACACTAAGTTATTCTTAAGAAAATAACTAGGCTTGGAGATTACCATTGCGAAAAATGGCTGCCCTTGGTGTGGATGGCTATCGATTTTATTTCATGCTACTCCACTGGTTATTACTATTTATTAATTCCTTTACAATTTCGTTCTGAGAAAACCCTGAAACCTACCAAAAGCATTTTGCGCCTTTTTGGAATTTTGTAACGTGTTTCGCAATTTCATCAGATATTTTTCGAAAGATTTCCCTTTTTCGAAACACTAAGGGTCGCTAACATTCAGGAGGTGATTTGACGTGCTCTAACTCCTTTGTCTCCTTAACGTCAGACACACGAAACAGAGAAGTCCTACTCTATAAGGCAAGGCTGTCGTTATTTCATAAATTCATTATCGCATTCTCATTTGCAACCAAATAAAGGAGAATTTCCCCAGTAGTAGTAGTAAGTAAATATGTAAGCACAAGCTTCTGGTCTTCGTGGTAGAACAGAATTCTTCGACAAACTGTCGTACAGTTGAACAAAGTTACAGAATAGTTAAAACAACGAAGTAGTTATGAGTAAAATGACATAAGAAAAAAATATTTATATAATTACATAGAGTACGCTAGTGTATTTTTCACCGAAAATGACCCCATATTGTTGAGTGAACTCAAACTCTACCGATGATGATGACGACTTTCTAGTAGAAGAGGATATAAAATACACAATATAGAGAAAACTGAGAAAATGGAATATTAAATACTACTTAGTAGTTTTAATTCATATATTCATTTAATGTCAAAAACATTAAAAACTGAATGAGGCGTTTGGGATGGAAATAAGTTACTTGCGAAGCTAAATTCAAAGCACTGCAATGGACCATCTTATCATTTGCTTAGTGGAACAAGGGAAGCTAAACGAAAACCTCAGTGGGTATGGTTTTATTGAACCGAAATCTATTTCAAATATTTCTCTTACAGGCATACAACTCAGTCAGTCAGTCAATCAGAAGTATACAATAGAAAAGTTAAAACGCATTATGATTACTCTGTGTTGTTTCGTTGGTTGGTAAGTGATTCCAGACGTGTCAACAGTTAATGTCATTATTCCCGTAAGTGTAGTGTTTGTTTTATTCTCGGAAGAGGGCAGTAATCTTTCCCCGCTGGATGACGAGATCCGGCGCCGACCTACCGTCGACGAGCGGAGTGTTCCACAACCAGGTATCTTCTACCAGCGGGACAAACTCTCTGCTACCGACCGGTCACCTGGCATGTGCGGTAGTGTAGTGCATGTTAGTGTAGGTGTGTCTGAACTCGACTGAACTCGACTTAGCTGACAAGCTAGTGTCGACAATCCTGCCACCCTCGGGAGTCGAGCCTAAGACCTAAGTGCCTCAGAGGCACTGCAGTGACATTAGTTGGTGCCCTGAGCCACCTCTCCCGGTCATTGCTCGATACATTCCCCGGCTAAGCAAACAAGTATTTGATTAATACAGCTATTATCGGAGGGTTTCATTTTGTAGGGTACTTGTCCAGGGTGGTTATACGTGCCACGACCTTTTACACGTACTTAAATACGGGGATCGAACCTAAGAAACCTAAGATCGAAACTCTAGGATCGAACCGCGATCTGGGTATCAATATATTATATATTGATTCACTATATTATCTATAATTATATATCAATTCACTCATTGCGGTACCCTTGCGGACCTGGATGGCCAAGATGGCTAGGGCGTGTGCCGACTCGAGCTTCTGACGCAAGGGTCGCGGGTTCGCGTCTCGCTTTGTGCATGGCTATTTATTTATTTCATGTATTTGTCGCCGAAGGCCTTATGGGTCTACTGACCACAGACCAAGGAACTCGCATGTGTGTCCAGTTTAAAAAGGTTAATATGTATCCCTATGAGGGATATAGAGGGTACTCGGCGTGGGTAACCTAAATCGGGATATCCTGAAAACTAAAAAAAAAAGCCCCCGGAGGAAAGAAAAACTGATGGAAAACCCTTATGTAGCTGAAAAAAATTGGGAGGAACTTTAAGAAAACAATGTTATTATTGACGTCCATTCTCATCAGTGACCCACCGTGGTTTAGAAAGAATGATGGTCCTAAATTATCAAAATAATCTGGTGGGTAAAGTGCATTTTTATACAAGTTCTCATAATAATTCATGTTCCATTTTTATTGAGAAATTACTTCCCAAAGTCGCATCACTCGGAGCAGACAGTCGATTTTGATTATTTTTTAACTTGTAACATTGAAAAGGCTCCAAAATACTAGCTATACCTAGACAGAGACAAGTATAGTTTTTCTTCAAAACCAATTAGTGATATTTTTACGTTCTATGAACAATGGCAAAAAGACACTTTCTTGTCCAGTTAATCATGTAAACACATTTGAAGTAAATAAGGATATTGTAACCAAGACATTTTTTAATCATGATATTTTATCTGAAATACTTTTGACCAAGAAGCCTGCAAATGACAAAACTTACCATTCCTGTATCCAGCACAAAATTTGTCGTATGTAAGGAAAGACTGAAATGATTCAGGTACTTCTTTTTCACAAGAACGGAAGTCAACATGTGGCAATGTTGCTGTGTGAAGCGTTTCACTTTGCTTCATTCTTTCAGTAATACCCCAACCAACAACCTGAAGATAAAATAAGAACATGAAGTCTATGAAGAAACAGAAATCACGTATGCTGTAATGATTCTTGAATGTTTGTTACTACTGTAAAAGGGAAAACACGTACGCCTCTATAGCATGTTAGGGCTGATATGTTAGAATAGGCCTTCCTATGTAACTGTATTTTCTTCTCTTGCAACAAAATATTGAATCATAATACCAATGTTCGCTAGATCAACTCTACAGGAAGCCATAGAATTTCGTTGCAAAGGAAAATAAAGCCGCCTTACTCATACCGTATGTTTACAGAATGCATAAGAACTGACAGCGTAAAAATGTCTCTGAGAAAGATTTAAATAGACCTTTTCTGATAAAAAAAATATATTTTGTAGAGGGAAAGAATTATGGTAACAAGTCTATCCCCGTCAAACAATAGACCCTATCTAGTGTTACGAAGTAATGGTAATGAAAGTAATGGTTATCTTGAGTTTCTTCAGATCTCTTTTAAACATGCTTGTAAACGAATCTATGATGATGATAACACACGATTCCTCTGACAGTCTCCTGTCTCAAGAAAAAGACTAACAATAGAGTTGGTTAGAAATTACTACTTACAATTCCTTTCGTACCAGGCGTGAAATGGTTTATATATTCTTTATCAAAGTCAACACAAACTGGTCGAACCGCTTGCGTCATTCGAATCGTTTCTTTCAATGTGATTAACGCAATGTCGTTTTCGTAACGTCGTTGTCTACCTTTGAAGTGGTCATGAAGTACTACATGATCTATCTGCAAACAACAACATAACATAGCTGACACGTTAACAAATGAAATTTATTCTGATTATTCTATTACGTACCTCTGGAGTCTGCACATACTTGGTTTTGTTATACCAGTCAAGGTAGTATTTCCCGACTGCTACTTTGTCCTCTTTATAGTCCACTTTCTGTGAAGTGCTATCGTCCCAGAAACAATGAGCAGCTGAAAACATTGGTGAATTGAGAAAATGTATTCATCATTATCGGGCGTTTTACGTCAACTAACCTTATGGTTACGGTTATCAGAGTTTCTGCTCTCAGTTAATACTCCTGATTTTTTGTTATCCCAGAGCCCCTTGACTCTAGTCTCCAAATCCTGACCCTGGAGAATCTCTTGGTAATGAAGGTAGTATGATCGTTAGATCGACCGTACCCTCAAAAAGTACTTTAAATTTGTTGCACCTTCGTCAAGACGCAATGCGTCTCATAATCCCCATTGGGTGTTGAGCGCTTAGGAGTAATCCTCCGTTATTTATGTTTTTTAAGTCAATGTCTTTGGGAGTAATCCTCCATTACGTAGTTCGTAGTCGTCAAGAGGACTGCCAGGTAGCATCTCCGCGTACGCACCTCTCTCTTGTGCGCTCCTGTGTCACTACCCAGCGGCCAGAATTTAGAAGGAACTAGGATAGGGACACTTCACAGGGGTTGGACTAGCCCTTGTGAAGCAGCCAAATTCGTTTTGTTGAAATGAATGTTAAATGAAAGCAGAATCTCTGTTCCTGATTGTAGTAAAAAATGGCCCTTATCGGACTATTTTTTTAATAAAAGAAGTCTAAATTATTACAGGTTCTTATGGTAAAACCTTCGCGAGCAAATGTTTATGTTTTTTTGCTAAAAGAGTTATTGGAGAAGCTACACGGTGAAAGTACTTTTTTTTCTTTTATTCAATATGTAAATAGTTTTGTAAATAAACTTTAAATAGCATGTCTGTGTTCTTGGCTAATACGTAATACTTTTTTAGGAATCAGATGGTATTAAATGTAAAATACCTCACCGGGCATTCTGAGAAGAAATTGACAATACACTGCTGTGAAATTCATCGCAACCGGAAGTGCTGGCTCTAGGCTGTATGCTAGGCTAGTTATGCTGCACAAATCATGCGTTTGTCATTAACGGAGAAAATGCTTCCACAGACGCGAGGAAATATATCCGCAGCGGGTGCGGCGCGGAAAGTTTCGAGCTAGACGCGGCCACGGAATTCGCGGGACCGTTCACACCAAAGCGTCAATTATGAATCAGCTTTTGGTGACGGTTGGCAAGGTCCTCAACATAGAGAGGAGCGAAGACAACCGAACACGGGCGGACTTCACGAAACTCGAGCTGCAACGGAAGAAACGAGTCTGATAGCGTTGCAAATTTCTCCGCCGATTAAACGCTGCCAATCCGTTGCCGCGACGCTCGCCTGCCGCGCAGGTCTGAACGTGCTCATAAGTAGAGACCGGATTTTTATGTAATTACATATTTTTTGTCTTTCTGCGTACCGTTCTCAAATTTGTAAACTAGGTGAAACTGGTCCGTTCTACCGCAATGTTCAATTTTTTCCTTACATAGTTTTACATATTTGGTATTATATTACATATTTTACATATATATTTTCACAAACCATTTTTTTTTATTACGTATTTTTTAAATAAATATTTTTAAAAATTCAGCATTTTTTCTACATTTTTACTGCGTGCTGTCTCCTCCTAATTAAGACGCGTATGTTCCAAGTCTCGCGCGTCTGCTTCATTTATCTCAGAGGCGAGAAAACGCACGTCAGGGGCTGACCCGACACATCTTCAGGTGTGGAAAGTATCAGTCACGTCGCGATTCGTGACCTTTAACTTTAATTTTGGAGAAACATTGGCGATCGCCGACGTTTAACATTCAATGAGAGTGCTTTACTTTGCAGTGATGTTGGCTAGTCGTAGATATCACTAGTTTGTAGGATGTTTTCTATTGCGTCTATTCTGACTGCAAAACTACAGTCCTGAATAGCAATAAATGAATTGATTGATTGATTTTTTCGTGTTTCCGGGCGCGTCAAATGCTTTGGTCATTTGTTCCGTTAGTGTAATGCATGTTTTTTCTCGGGAGATGGTGGTGATATCTTCCTCCCACTGGATAGCGAGATCCGGCGCCGACCTACCGCCGGCTAGTGGGGTTTACCCTAACCAGGACTCTCCCACCAGCGGGGCACCGCCCCAGCCGACAAGCTCTAAGCATCCGACCGGTCTCCCGGAATATGTGGTAGTGCATTGCGTGTTAGGAAGGTGTGTGTAGGAGAGGATAGGGCAAGGAAGAGGAAGGAAAGATCGCGCGCGGTCCGTGGCCCGTTTGGTAGGGTACTGCTGCGGCATTCGCCTGATGTTGATCGGAGAAACCACGGAAAACTACCGATCAGAGCAGCCGGCCGCTAGAATTCTCCTCCAGACAGCGACTGAATTCGACCTAGCTGAAGAGCTAGTGTCGAAAATCCTGCCACCGTCAGAACTCGAACCTAGGACCCCCGATCAGGGGCGCTGCAGTGACATCAGTTGATGCACTGAGCTACCGCTCCCGGTCGATAGATGAAGCTTTTACTACCGATGTAATAGTGTTTTATAATTTAATTTTAATATTACATATTTTATCCGATTTTACATATTTATTACATATTCTTACCGTTTTCATTAAATATTTTGGTTTCTTACTACATATTTTTCCGGTCTCTACTCATAAGGCATCACGTGACGCGGAACTTCCGCCGCGGCCAATCCGCGAAAGCTGAGGGTCTTCCGCGTCGGTTTGTGGGAGCCTAAGGGTCGTATTTATGAAGCTCTGCCAGCAGCGCTCTTCGAGGTCTGCCATCTGGGGGCTTGCTAGGAGCTCAAGGGGCGACTGGCGTTGGCTGGGAGCCGTTCATAAATCGCAAAATCGATGACTGGCAGCCTGCTAGGCCTTGAAGGTCCCTGGCAGAGGTTTATAAATACGGGCCTAAAACCTTTCCATCCGGGCGGGCGTGTATAGGCTGTGCTGCACGAGGAGACTATTAGCACGAGGTGGCGATTAGTTCATTTTTTCGCTCGCGCCGCAGCACGGCGCCTGTAGAGGTCGGGGTGAAAGAGAGCGAGCTCCAACAAACGCCTCAGAGTGAGAACTTTGCACAGTGTAAATAGTTTTGCAAATAAACTGTAAATATGCATGTTTTCTTCCGGGCTGATGGGCCGTGGTACATGGCTTTGAACTGCCAAACGTTTCGCCCACGACTGCGGTGGGCATCTTCAGTGGCGAGGTCTCGGGCGAAGTGTCCGGGACGGCGGCTGACTGGCGACTGTCAGACACATTACACTTCACCCGAGACCTCGCCACTGAAGATGCTCACCGCAGTCTGGGAGAAACGTTTGGCAGTTCAAAGCCAATGGACCACGGCCCATCAGCCCGGAAGAAAACATGACTATTGACTCCGGCCGTGAAAGCCATCAATGCTTTATAAACTGTAAATAGTTCACTCATGCCTGTCTTCTTGTGGTGTGAATCCCTTCCCATCACGTCACACTCTACCACTCCCTGCAATTAATTTTCTCAATTTCAAATTTACGCGAGAAAAGTGTGTGAATACATAGGAAAAGTCATATTTTTGTGGAAGTCATGTAGTCGTCACTAACGACATTCAATGAACGACAATACGAAAGAAAGCTTAGGTTTCTGCGGCCGGAATGAGTATCATCTTGGCTGTGCGGGAGATGCGTCCTAGGAACAGGTGCCAACGTCTATGCCGTCATGGCGCGACCTTCCTCAGGGCGAAATGCTGGATGAGCTCTATTGCTGAGAGAGGTCGCAGTATGACGGCAGAAACATTGGCATCTGGGTCTGGGACGTCACCCGGACAGATAAGTAAATAGCAATACGATTGATTGATTGATTTTTTCGTGTTTCCGCTTTGGTCATGAATTCCGTAAGTGCAGTGCATGTTTTTCCCTCCGGATATGGTGGTGATCTTCCCTGGCTGGATGGTGAGATCCGGCGCCGACCTACCGTCGGCTAGTGGGGTTTCCCCCTAACCAGGACTCTCCCACCAGCGGGGCACCGCCCTAGTCCGGACAAGTTCTAAGCTCCCAACCGGTCTCCAGGAAAATGTGGTAGTGTAGTGATGTTAGTGTAAATGTGTGTGTGTGTGTAAAGGGAGAGGATAGGACAAGGAAGAGGAAGGACAGATCCGTGGCCCCGTTTGTTAGGGTACTGATCCGGCATTCAGGTGATGTTGATCGGAGAAACCACAGAAAACTACCAATCAGAGCAGCCGGCCGCTAGAATTCTCGTACAGACAACGACTGAATTCGACCTAGCTGAATAGCTAGTGTCGAAAATCCTGCCGCCGTCAGGACCTCCCGGTCAGAGGCGCTGCAGTGACATCAGTTGATACTGATACTGAGCTACCGCTCCCGGGTAGATATAAATACGAAAGTAAGGTACTTACCAGTAATTATTACTCTTTCCGAAATTATGCTGCCACCGCAAACCTGCTTGAGAATTCCATCCGCAGACCGATATAAACCCACATGCCAGGGATATTCCGCATACTTCGCTCTTCTTCCGTGAGAAATGAAAGGTACCCCATCTGGGTTGGCATCGCCGCACCCTACGTGAACATATTTTAAAAAAGAATAAATCGTAAAACGTGTTGCAAGGGTGACATTAAAAAGAAATTAATCGAAAAATACTTTCAATAAGACTGTGAAATTGTAGCTCTTCACTGTTATAAATTTTTAAGAAAATAAGAACAGAAACATATATTATGTTTTCGAATTTTTTCTGGAATTCTCTAGAACGTTTTAGGCGCATACGATAATAAATCATTTTGTTTAAATATTTATTTAATAAAATGTTTAAATAACTATTTAAATTAAACGCTTTAAAAAAAAATTAAAAAAATGTGTTCAAATTAAAAATTTAATTTTTTGGGCCAAAAAAAAGGCCGTAAATAAGGTTTTTAAATATAACAGTAGTACGAGTACTAGAAAAAAGATTTGAGTACATACTTGGGACACAAGACGTGACATCTCGACTCCATTGGCCACTGGGCTGACATGTCGTATCGAAAGTGGAAAATTCCGGTCCATGACTGTAATAGGAATTGCACCTCACGGAAGCCGTGGTACCTGGAGGCATGTGTTGCGTGCAATCCACAATCTCATCATTGAGCTTGCACTCAATATCTCTCGATGGATCATTCAATGGTGGGCACGCAACTGGAAAAAGAAAATTAGAAGTACTGTCTGCTGGCGATTGGAAATGCTCTCTCGCAAAACGCTCATGACTGACGCCATTGTTCACGAGAAGTCGAAAAATTCTCGAGAAAAATATCTCCAAGATGTAATCTATTTATTATTTTAGGAATTTCGCTGTGACGTGCGCAAGACACGTACAGGGTATAGTGGCTTGGAAAATGGCTGGGCATTACCGAGTCCTCTTTCTCTCTCTCGCCACGCTCCCATCCCCTCCCTCTTTGTGGTCCGCACTGTCAGAAATGTCAATAAATTAATGTAATATTCATGAAACTTAATGTAATCTTGTACATTAAGCATCACAAGCTTAATACATTTGTACACCAAAATTTAATTTATGCAAATTTTCTTGAGTGTAGGTCAATAATAAACGTCATTTTCAAATACGTTTATTATTTACCTAAACTCAAGAAAAATTCCATACAATTAACATTTTCAAATGACGTTTATTATTCCCTAAACTGAAGAAAATTTCTATACAATTAATCAACTAAGTCGAGAAATCAAGCACGACTAAATTTAACATAAAGTTAAAATCAGTGTAGATTTAATGTAGAAGTTCTCCCAATTATCCCTGCCTCTCATCATTCATCTCATGTATTCATAATCACCAGTCCAAAAAGATCGTTCATTCATTCCTACCAGATTCCGCTATAAAGCTTTGACTTTTGCATCCTAATGTTCATGTGTACATTCAATTTAATGTACGTTAATGATAATACTTTAATGCAATTTACATTACAGTGATTCGGAAATTTCTGAAAGTGTGCCACCCCTGTACGAACCAAGTCTTCTGGCAACTGAGCTTCAATTATTGCCCATGTCCAGGGTCAGACCTGCGTTTGGGCAGACCTGCTGTGGGAAGTAAAGGAGGAGTGGCGGCTTTTCCTTCAGAACACTTTGCCGGCGCCCCTCCTCCCACAAAATCAGCCATGGGAAAAGTTTCTTCACGCATTCATCTTATAGTAACGCATCTACATACCATTAGCTCTGGTACTGAGGGTGGATTATCATGCGCCCGAGTGAGTGCATGATATGTTTTTAGAGCTATTCAATGTTTTTATAATGGACAGCGAAACGGACTATCGTATCCCTGGCCGTAGCTGGTGAGTGCTTGGTCATTAGTCCTGTAAGTATCGTGCATGTTTTTTTCTCGGGATATGGTGGTAATCTTCTTTAGTTTTATACGTTTTGAAAATACAGAGAGTTGAGAAATGATATTAGCACTAATTTTTTTTACCATCCTTTGATACATATGAGATGTTTTAACGAAAAAAATTGGTGCTGTTTTTGAGAAAAAAAGTTTAAAAAATTAAAATTGCCTATATTTTACACAAAATTTAACAAAAGCTACTCAAATTTTCGAAACGTTGCTCATGACCTTATTTCAAGATCATCTTTAAAGAAAAGATTTCGTTAAGGAAAAGATCTTCACAGCGTGAATACTTTCTCTGTACTGTGTAAGCAGAAACCAGCGAGTAAAAATGGCGGCTAGGTATTCAATTTGCTGCAATGATGGTGGTGCTTCAGCCACTCTATGCAGTGAAAGTTTATTTTGTTGGGATTGATACTCCACAAATGAAAAAGAACGTATTTGCATATATAGATGTACATTTATTCAATTTTATGAAAAATCACCGTTACATGTAAATTAAAGTAAACTAATCAGTCTATCATTTTTCTCTCACAAATCATAGACGTCATGTAATTATCCACAGCCATGAAGGTGCCAAAGCCCAATAAAAACATTTTCAAAGAATACTTATTATAGTAGCTATTGACAAATCATGACTAACTTTTTAGTTAATCATGCATACTTATTTTAATTTGACTATAACAATTTAATTTGAGTATAACATATACCGACGCACGCATATTCTACCAAAAGCAAAGTATCAAATTAATTAACTGCTACCCTGGTTACTGAAATCAGTAATTTCACTTTCTCATCCAATTTTTCTTCTTCTCTCTCCTTAGATACATTTTTCGCTCTTGTTTTGAGATGGAAGATATGATTATGTGAGGTGGGGATGGGGTGAATAGAGGAATGATTGACCGAAAGAAGTCGCAGGCCAACATTAGAAACTTTTGTCTACCACAAATACCACATGATGGAGCGGGGTTAGAACGCATCCCCAAGAAGTTAATGCGAGCTTAAAAAGTGAAAAATATATGTTCAGAAAAATATGACAAAGAAAGGTAAAAAGGAAGGTAAAGGAGGGAAAGAAACAGGGAGAGGACGATTGAGAAGAAGAAAAAGGAGGAGGAGGAAGGAAGAAGGCGATGGGCCGAAGCAGAAGAAGAGGAAGAAGGGAAAAAAAGAAAAGAAAAAAAAAAAAAGAAGAAGGCAAAGGCGCCGAAAAGAAGAAGGAAAAGAAGGGGAGAAGATGATGGAGAAAATAAGATACAGAAGGCAGAGGATGGTGATACGGAAGATACATAAGAACAAAGGAAGACAAAAGGGAAAAGGAAGTGAAGGAGAGAAAGAGAAGAAAGAAGAAGGCAAAGGCGCCGAAGAAGAAGAAGGAAAAGAAGGGGGAGAAGATATGAAAATAGATCAGAAGGCAGAGGATGGTGATACGGAAGATAAATAAGAACAAACAAAGGAGAGAAAAACGAAAAGGAAGGTGAAGGAGGGAACGAACAAGCAAAGGACGATTGGGATGTGGAAGAAGAAGAGAAAGGAAGAAGGCGAAGGCGCCGAAGAAGGCGAAGAAGCAGTACCTGCGTCGCAGACGGGGAAGGGCGCGGACCAGGCGCGCCGGGCCGGCCTGCAGGCGGGCGGGTCGCACCCGCCCAGGCGGTAGCGGCCGTGCGGAGGCTGCTCGGGCAGCCGGCAACCGGGGTGGGCGCGGGGTGGGCGCGGGCGTGGGCGTGGGCGAGGGGGCGCGGCGCAGTGGCGGGGGTGCTCGTCCGACGCGTCCGCGCATTGCGCCTGGCCGTCGCACAGCGCCTCTTGCATCACGCACGCGCCGTAGTCGCACTGGAAGGCGAACGCCGGACACCTGCGCCCACAACCACACACGATAAGCATTCGTAGAATAATTGCTCTCGATTGATTGATTCCGGTTGATTGATTGATTGATTTTTTCGTGTTTCCGGGCGCGTCAACTGCTTTGGTCATTAGTCCCGTTAGTGTAGTGCGTGTTTTTATCGGGAAATGGCGGTGATCTTCCCCCGCTGGATGGCGAGATCCGGCGCCGATCTACCGTCGGCAGTGGGGTTTTTCCCTAACCAGGACTCTCCCACCAGCGGGGAACCGCCCCAGCCGGAAGAAGCTCTAAGCTCCCGAAATATGTGGTAGTGTAGTGCATGTTAGTGTAAGTGTGTGTAGTAAGGGCAGAGGATGGGACATGGAAGAGGAAGGACAGATCGCGCAGTACGTGGCCCGTTTGGTAGGGTATTGCTCCGCCATTCGCCTGGTGTTGATCGGAGAACCACGGAAAATTACCGATCAGAGCAGCCGGTCGCTAGAATTCTCCTCCAGGCAGCGTCTGAATTCGACCTAGCTGAAAAGCTAGTGGCGAAAATCCTGCCGCCGTCAAGACTCGAAACTACAACCTCCCGGTCAGAGGCGCTGCAGGGACATCAGTTGATGCCTTGAGTTACCGCTCCCGGTAATTACTCTCGAAAGCCCTGCACAGTTGGATTTGGCGCTCCCAGACGGTAGAATAGATGAAAGAACATTTGTAATATGCTGTAGTTACGATTTTAATGGAAACCTCAGACATTACAAAAATTCGAAAACTAGTATTTAAAATACTAAAGGTTTTCCTTAAGAAAGAAACTTTAAATTTCTATTCGACCTAATTTCGTGCGTTTTTATTAAAGTGAAACGTTCTGGGCCCCACATGTGCTATCACGAGCTATTATTACACGATTTTACAGTATAAATACTACATTTTAATAGAATCGTAAAATTATTAGAACTAAATCATAACTGCCATCATTTATTCATTACGTAATATGGATGTGTGAAGAGGTTCTCCAACGAGGACCGTGTCTAGCGCGAGCAAGCATATGTGAGTGTTAGGTTATAGTTACCGAGGTGAAGTAGCGAGTTTTCGAAGGTTGAAATGCAAAGGTTAACGAGTGTATAGCAATCGTATGAAAAGTGTTCCTTTACAAAAAGATATTAGTGATTATAAGAGATGAATTACCTTTTTGAAATTATGGTGAATAGTAGAATTTCCTCCTATCGTCCACCATAATATACAAATCCAGAACTTGGCCAATTAACATTTCCATTACATTTTCAAAAACCTGTTTAAATCACATTGAATAATAATTGTTTTGTTCCTGAATTTGTAAATCTCCTTTATTTCATTCGTCATGGGAATGAATACTGAACGACATGAAACAATGTTTTGGAGGTTTTCGATAATCCTTATAATGAATATCTAGAACTCTTCTATCACTTCTCTAGCTCTTCCTTTAGTTCGATGTGAACGTAAGGTTCGATGTGAACGCTGGTTGACATTTAATTTCCAACATGACCTACACCTCCAATATTAAAATCAGAGATTTATTTTTCAATTACAATAAAGCAAAGTGATTTGGGTGTAAATATTCACACCACACATATCTTATCTTTGACGTGCATCCTTGCCGCTCAACATTTAAAAATATGGCCCAACGTTCCAACGCACTTTAACTCAATTGATGCTTCGATTTCTCTAAGTAACTTCATTCAATTTTAGATCTTCAAATCTATTCGACACTTTTTTGAAAACCTGAATAATTTATTTAATTACGCTAGTATACAATTTTTTCTGTAACAAGTACAAAACATACCGTTTCTGGAAGATAATTTGCATCCCAACCCAAATAATTTCCGAATTTATGTATCGGCCTCAGTTTTCATGATATGATGATGTTTGTAATTGCGTATGCCTCCCTATGTATTATATGTATCTCGCCAAATGACACTCTCTAGTAACAACAGATCCACATGTACACAGCACGAAATTCAAAATCAGTGTGAAGAAAAGTGGAGGTTTGTTATGTGTCACAGGAGGCTTGAAATGTTGGGTCAATATGGATATCTCCTCCTCTGTTTTCTGAATGTTCGTCACTAAGCATTGATCGTCATTCACTGTCACGTTCTCAGGAGATAGTGGTACCTGCAGTTTAGTGTCACACAGGTCTTATTAGGATATTGCAGTTTACTTTGTTTTCGAGATGATTCCAGCTATTTGTGTCGGACAGAAATAACAGTCTGTTGCGTGACGCTTGATTCCCTCCAAATCATGGGAACAGCAAAGGGCATGTGTGGTGAATCTTTTAACCAGTGTGTCAGAGGCAAAACACACGACACACCACATAGCCTGTTTCTTGTCCTGGTTGCCTACCTTACACCCGCAATAAAGTGTATAACTTCCTTACCAGAGGCTTAAGGTTCAGTTTTTGCTATTTCAGCGTTAATTCTCTACAGATACAACATAACGTATTTGGGCTTTTTCAGTTGGGCTTTCACAGTTATGAGGCATTTCTTCTTCTGAAATAATACAAAGTACAAACCTTTCTCGCACCTAAAACAGCAAGCACTCACATCTAAGCCGATTTTCACGCTGTTCTATCTCTCAATGCTGGGACGCAACTGGCAAGAAACACAACGCAATTGTCATTGGCATTAGAAAGAAAACATTGGCAAAAGAAACACAACGCAATTCTATCTGTTCGAGCATGTCTTATCAGCAATATTACCGAACCGTTTTCATTTCCTAAATGTGATTTTTTTTCAATTCAGTGTCATGTATAGGAATTCCTTCTACAAATTTTTATTGTTCCTGAACAATTTCATCTGCAAAATTATTAAATGAAGCTACACCAAATTTGAAGCTTTTCCGTAAATAGAGAGTATCATGTATCACGAAAACAGCCCGACTGGCAAAAACTGATTTCATATTCGAATTCAGTGTGCAAATCTTAACTAAGAACACAATTCACATTATTTTTTACAAAAATACTGTAGACCAGTGTTATTGAGTAGTAACACCCAGAGAAGGAACGGTTTTGATGTGCCGCGCACCCCACTAGATTCTAAAAAATGAAAGATTATCAATTTTCTGGTTAGTCTACCTCAGTATAAATGATCTAGTATAGTTATTTATTTATTTTTTATTTTACGTCAAAAAACAGTTAAAAACTGCGTATGACGTGCTATGGGGAAAAGTGAATTGTGTGCACATTTTCAAAAATTCTGTGATCCCTACACTAAGTCATATACTACTTAAATTTTGAAAATTAAAAAAAGCTCCCATGTAATAAAATCTATTTTCAAGGATAAAAAGGCAATAAATTTTGGCTCTTATCCATGTTGTCTTTCGGAATATTTCTTCCTGCCGCGGCAACATGGAAACGATAATTTGAATAATTGTATTTCCCACTGAATTCTAGAAGACGTGCACAGAAAATGAAGTTACGTTTATGTCCAGAAGCAAAACAGGGGGCCATCTCAGCATTTGCTCAATGGATCAGGGAAACGACGAAAAACCTGATCGAGATGGGTGTCATTGACCTGGAGGCTGCGATACAACACTTGTTACAGGTTGTAGTTAATAAAGAATAAATTGATTGTGTAGATGACTCTATATTCAGTAGTACAAAAATTAAGAATTTACACTTACGTAAAGCCGGCACAGACTTCTTGCGTTTCGTCGGAACCATCATCACAATCCTTCATGCCATCACACAAAAGAAACGGATCGATGCACGATCCAGATTTGCAAGTATATTGGTTTCTGAAAAAAAATGCATTTTAAAGAACTACTAATAGTACGTATATTAGGGACTTTTAGGCAACGCGTACTGCACAATTGACAACAATATCTCGACCATTCTATACAGTTTTGAGCATTAACGAGCATGAGTTACTCCGGCGCACTAATTTTTGCTCGATCTGAGCAACACCAGTTTGCGTCACGAACCACGTGACCACAACACGGGCACTTCGTTTGAAAAGTCAGACCAGATGCTGGCCGCCCTGTTGCATGCAGAGCGAGAAGTGTCGAGAAACATTCTGAAAGTGGTACAAAGTGACAACTTTCAACAGTAACCAACCAAAAATAACACGATGAAGGTGTACAAACACAATATTTAAAAGAAATGCTTCATAAATCTGTTTCAATGTCTTGTAACGAGGTGATTCTTTTGGTATCTGGCTGCATTTGAAATTCCCGCTAATATTGTGACGCAAACTGGCTGAAGCTCATTAGTTGAGGTAGGATACAATGCACAAGAGCACCCACTGTTACGGAGTTTGTGCACCCTCGAATGTTAAAGCAATCGAAAGCATTCGCGATCTTCTGCGCATGAGCAGTTCACGTTTCGCATCACTTTCGATCATCTGCGCATGTGCAGAAGATCGAGAATGCAGTCGATTGCTGCCCGCTAAGGCGTTCACAAACTCCCTATTGTTTTGCCCAACTTGAACTGCGCATGCACAGATTGTCGAGATTGCTGTCGATTGCTGTACGTTACGATGAGCTTTTAAAACCTCATTTCTCTCTGTAGAAGCAAACATTGACAACTTTTCTTCAGATTTGACTACTCCTGTCCTGCTGGAATAATGATAGACTATTAAGTACTATTTTAAAATACAGATTAGCCAATGGCCCGCCATATGATACGCTTATGTCAAATAACAGGAAGCGTTTTCTTCTGTAAGGGATATAGCAGACATAATTTTCGCTACGATTTCTAATATCCGCGCAACTTTTCTTGAGCGATGGCGTGGAGAAACGTAGATACAGTGAGGGTATTAGCTGCAACATCGGCCACTAGATTTTATGAAGCAATGCCAATCTCTGGAAAATCAGTTGTGCCTTTGCAACCTTTTCAATAATTTGAGTTCTAACTTTCTCAGGAGTTCGAGGTATCTCCTGTGATTGATCTGGGCCTTGCTTCTACCTTTTCTTTGGATTTTTTTGAGGAAAATAAGAACGTTATTTCTCGCCTTCAACAGCAAATAAATTTTATTACGCGCCAATGAAGATGTATTTGGAATGTTGTCATACTTATGCTTGCTATGAGCGTTTACTTTCAACTGTTTATTGTGTTAGGGAGGGGAAAGGTTGGCCTTCGGTCAAGTTGCGCGGGTAATACTAAAATGTCCATCGAAATAGTGACATATCCATGTTTTCCTAAAATATGGACAAAAGACTTTAATTGACAGTTGGTCTGTCAACTTATAATCGTATCTCCTAGTGGTATTTCCTTGTGAATGACGTTGCGCGCATTGATATACACCGTGTTTTCTTTTGTGTTTTCATTCCTGTGCTATCAGAATAATGGCAGATTAGTTTTTTATTTTCATTTTCTCGCCTGCTACGTGCGTGGTAAAGAGAAAGTATTCTTTTTTGCGACGAAAATAGGCGTTTTTTCGATAGAAAAACTCGTATTGTAGGTCCCTGGTAGCGAAAAAATTAATATGGTTCCTTCATATAGTCAATTCCTCTAACACGTTGTGTACTCAGAATCCACGATTTGTGGGACCTTGATACTGAAAACGATTGAGGGTAAAACGTCTGTCTGTCCCTATGCCCTTCTGTTCGTCGGTATCTCTGACAGTCTCTCCCTGTGTCTAATTGCCCTTCCCCAGATGACTGATCTTTTCCTGTATTAGATCGATTTTTTTATAAACAATCGGTTTACAAAGTTTCAATTATGTACCACAAATCTGTCACACTAATATATTTTTATAACTTTTCAAGGCTCTTTCTGCCAATGCAGTATACAGATGACTTTCTTCCTTTTTATTAGATATTAGAACCGACTTCCTCGTAGTACGTCAGACAGTTTTTAATTATTTTATTGGCAACAAATAAATAAATGGTTTTAAAGTAACGTTTTGAAAACAGGTTTAAAATGTGCTCCTTGTTTGTGAAGCTATCTTTCAAACTACGAGTGAAGACACACGTACAGAGAGCGATCATGCAAATTATTGCAAAGATGATAGCCTTCTCTTCCTATAGCGCTTCAGCCTGATCCGCGTCTAGGCCTGACCCTCTTGTGAAGTTACAGAATCTATGTGGCTCCCCTTCTTACCAAAATAACACGTGTGAAACAAGGATTTGAGTCGCCTAAACGACTGGTTGTTATTGTGTTTTTATAAAAACACATAATCCAGTAAACTTACTCAATTCGACATGTGTTTAACGCGCAGATCAACTCAATGTGAACTTAAATCTCGGTAATGCCAAAAATGTAAATTCTACAGTATTACATTGTGTAATGAGGAATCGTATCTGATCTCGAAAACCCACTGTCGTCGGTCTCCGAGTTTCGCGAAGTTTCAATTGCGGCTTCGCCGCTTCGCACCTGGTCGAATTCTATTATATTCCCTACCCAATTGTTTGATTCAGTTATTTTTAATACTACAATAATAATGATATTTACTTTATAATGTATTGACTTCAGTAGTCGCGTGGATTACTATTGTAATCCAGTCGTATTTATTAGCTGTTTAAAGCGAGAGTTGACAAACTTTTGGCACGGACTTTTCAGTACCTTTCGTAGAAGACCTCTGCTATTAACTTATGGCGAAATATGACTCAAGTGATAACTACTGCATAAGTGATAAGCGCGGGAAACAGCTTGGATTACAATAGTAGTCCGCGCGACTACTCGCATTTCAGTTTCTAATCTAAGTTGACATCATGAATATCGCTGCAATCGGTGTTCTAAATGATTATGCAATGAACAACAGTAGAGAAAGGTTGTTCAGAAGGGTATTTCTGAAGGATCTTGCTTTGTCCTTTATGAAACTAAAAATGAAAAACAAGATTGAGTGTGTGTCTACAGCAACTAATGTGTGTTTACAAAGAATCTGTGTCTACAGCAACAAGAACACACGGGAATCCGAGAAGGGACCGAGGGTTCAGCGGAGTCATGAAAGCGCAACGTGGGATGTTGTTATCTCTATGGGCATTAACAACACAAGATCAATCGAAAGTACTGCGAAAATTGTGTCCAGTTGATGTGCTTCATTCAGAAAATCTGTGAGATATTCATCTGATTTTTGGCATTGAAATACGTTCAGAATTGAGGCTACAGAGGTTTAAACAATTTTGTCAAACTGCTTTATTTAATAACCGTAATACAAATTATAACACGTGGACAACACATACAGAGCCCAAGAATTTTCAAAAACGAAAATCTAATTCTTGTATTTGCCTATATTTGAATATAGGCATAATACATACATTTTATCTAGCATTTCATAGAATTGGTAATATGTCAACGTTCTAATAGGTTTAATAGTATTTTGTAACTAGGCAGTGTATAGATACCATTACTCGTCCATATTTGAATCAAAAGACGATTTGTTTGTAAAATATTGTTAATAAACGGATTACAATCGTAATTCATGCGACCACTTGAGTTCCAATTCTGAGCGGGACCAATGAAGGGTTAATGCCGGGAGTCTCGGTCTACCCACTCAATATGTGACCCTCCAAGATTTACAAATTTAACTTAGTTTCCCCGTGCAGGGTCAGTTTTGATCCTAAATGTTTAATCACTTAAGTAGCATGATTCTGAAATTTTATATATCGTGAATGAAACAATCCCAGGTCTGCTATTAATTAGTGACATAAATAAATTGCGGTTTATAAATCACTTGTTCTATAATGAAATCGGGTATCGTAATTGTTATTAATTGCAAATTCCTTCGAAATATGTCGGTTATAAAGAGCAGTTCCAAAGAAACGTCGGGGTGGGAGAGGGGGTTGTAATGTTTGTTCGTCAGAACATCAATGTTAAAATGGCCGCTAAACCTACATCCAATTCCTGATATAGAATGTCTGTTTGCAGAAATTGAAATAGAAACGCCATGAGTAGTAGCTGTGACTGTACCCGAAAAATGTCAGTTTACGAATAAATATGAAAATATTTGATGAATGACATATTAGTATTGTTATGAAAAATTAATATTCCGTCAGGTTCCAGGACAATGAAAGCATGATTTTCTGAAGTGTTAATGGGATACACTATAAAACGTCTTAAATATACTATAAAATGATCCAAAATTGTGACAACAAAAATATCAATTCTGAAGCTTTGTGCGAAGACCGGTAAACCTCCCTAGCACTATTGTAATTAAAATTCTCGTGATTATCCAAAATATCCGTTACAGTTCAGTTAATACTTCTATTTTATAAATATACATTCGTATTGTCTTGGATGATACCAACTCTAGCTACACCATTGACCATAACTGTGAATTTCGTTATACGTTTCAAAGACTCGAGTTGTCCTGCACAACAAGGAAACTCACTATCTCTCCTAATACCTTTCGAATGGCTGCCACGAACGATGTCTTAATAGCTGGTCATGTTTGCCGTGAACGCACCACACCACTCTCTCCTTCAAGCGAATGAGAGGCACCAAAGAAAACTTAGGCCCGCGTGAAGAACTGGCTTACACTCGAAGTCTTCTACATTTAACACGAAGAGAAAAACGTAGAAAATAATTTATCGTATTATTCCCTCATTTTAATTTTCAGGAGAAGCGTTGGCAATTTCAAGACCGGGTGTGAAATACAGCAGTGTGGCATCCATACAACTGCTCTCTCATTGTATGGAAGTACATAGAAGCAACACATAATAACGTGTCTACACACGTGCACGTGTGTTTGGGATAATTGCGATAAAGACTAACGTATGTTTGGGATAATACCTAATCCTATTTTGGAGATCATTTAACACTAAATGTTTTTCCTCAATGTGTTTCTTGAGGTCTTTCTGGTACTCGAGGTCTTTGAACACGTAATCTAGACTCATGCAAGGTGTCGATTAAAATCCTTAATTTCCTTTAAGTTTAAGATTTTAGAATAACTGATCAACTCACTCGCAGCATTAACTGTGGATATAATGTTATAATGAAAATTGGCTGACCGCGTACCAAAGTTTCATTTTCTCTCTGACCGACCGTCAACGCGCGAGAACAATTACGGTTTGCAGATATCATGCCATTGGCTCCCAATCAATCGTGCTGGAAGTGCATCAGCTGTCACTGTTACCGAACGCGTGGCGATCCGTACCACGATGAACGACAAAGAGAAATTATAACTGGCTGCCAGGTGGCTTTTTTGATTGATTGATTTTTTCGTGTTTCCGGGCGCGTCTGCTGCTTTGGTCATTAGTCCCGTTAGTGTAGTGCATGTTTTTTTTCGGGAGATTGGCAGTGATCTACCCCGCTGGATGGCAAGATACGGCACCGACCAACAGTCGGCTAGTGGGGTTTCCCCCTAACCAGGACTCTCCCACCAGCGGGGCACCGCCCCAGCCGGGACAAGCTCTAAGCTTCCGACCGGTCTCCCGGAATATGTGGTAGTGCAGTGCATGTTAGTGTAAGTGTGTGTAAGGGGATATGATAGGACAAGGAAGAGGAAGGAAAGATGCGCGCGGTCCGTGGCCCGTTTGTTAGGGTTCTGCTCCGACATTCGCCGGTGTTGATCGGAGAAACCACGGAAAACTCGATCGGAGCAGCCGGCCACTAGAATTCTCCTCCAAACAGCGACTGAATTCGACCTAGCTAGTGTCGAAAATCCTGCTTCCGTCAGAACTCCAACCTAGGGCCTCCCGGTCAGAGGTGCTGCAGTGTCATCAGTTGATGCACTGAGCTACAGCTCCCGGTGCCAGGTGCTGTTTATTGTGGAGGGGACATAACTGTTCTTCAACATTTTACCGCATGCCCGGTGGATTTTTTTTCTCTTTGTCGTTCTGCCTCAGTCATGTTTTGTGCAGAAATAACATTTTCCGATACTGTAAGGTAAAACTCACGCAAATTAAAATAAAGAAGCTTTCAAATGTTCATTCAAATCCTAATATATTGCTAATTAAAGTTGAATAAGGCCTAAATAAAGGTCTAAACATTTCCATCCACATGCCTACCGTCCACCTGTGAGAATTTGAAAATTCATGAGATGTATAAAATCGTAACAGTCACAGTAATGTAAAAATTGCCTCATAATCACTTCAGTAAATTTCGGCAGACGCAGAAACGTTTGAACCTAAGGCAGAAGTGCCGTGACCACTTACTGGACACTTAGTCTTGCTGGCGCATCTGTCCCAGCATTCTCACCAGTCACACCACAATCCTTTTCATCGGAACCGTCGGCACAGTTGTTTTTCCACACACTTATCGCCTTCTTGTCCTGTACACGAAATGCGTATATTACACTGAAACCGTTATTTGATGTTATTTGAAACAAAACGGTTGTTTGTGTTTTGTTTTGATTCATTTATAAACGCATTAGATTTCGCAAGTTGAAAAATTAATTTAAAAATCTTGAGTTTGCTTTCATTAATTATTTTGATTGAACCTTCTTTATATTGTACTTTTGATTTCGTAGTTTTATAAAACAATTTTTAAAAATTCATTATAAAGTTTTGTAGTATTTTTTCATCTCTCTTTCGCCCACAGAGATGGCAAAACATCACTTACGTTGTGGAACCTATTATTAGGGTTGTAATCGAAATAAAGATGAATTTCATCTTAACACTCACTGAATGTCCGAACAAGCTTTCTGAGTTTCATCTGATCCATCGCGGCAATTAACTTCGCCATCGCAAATCAAGAACTGCGCCACGCATTCTCCGGAGGCGCATTGGAATTGGCTTAGGCTGGAAATCGGGAATAAAAGCATCTTTTATCCATTCTATACATGACAAATACCAATAATAGTGTTTTAAAATGTATAGTTACCGACACGATTGTCGTTTCCATCGCCATATAAAGGCATTTGCTGCATGATTATCTTGCCATAAAATCACTGAAAATATAAAATGATTTGTTGAAGAAGCATGAATACATTACTACTTTTTAAAATGATAAATAAAAAAACAAACATGATGCTCCGTGCAAAAAGGAACCATTTCAAGAATTGGAATTGTCGTAAAACTAGTAGAACTCCTTCAAAGAAGAGATTGAGGCGAAGAAATTACAATCAAACTGTTAAAAAAGGAAAAGAATGGAAATTATTTAGACACGGCGCACTATACCTTCAATAATAGTAAATTTTCATATGTAATTTTGAGTACCTGAAAAGTATTTGTAAATGTAAATTAATTGTAAATGTTACATGTGTTGTTCTTTACGACTAGCCCTGAGGGTGGGCTCATGGTACTTATATGCACCTTGGTTGGAAGAATACTTTCCAAAACGTTGTCGAAACACCCATTTTTATTCATCCGTTCAATATCCCATCCCCTCCCCTAACAAACCACCAACACGTGGTTATCACATGCAGCATATTTCTGCAAGTTAATAAATCATTGTTTACATGGGGACGGACTTCAAATAAAAATTGTGTTGAAACAATTAACCAGTTTTTTGAGCTCAAATTTGTAAGTGGAGTATGGTCAGAAAATATAGGGTTGTGGTAAATTTGAAGTCTTTCTGTGCTTCAACAAGAACATATGAAAAAGGTTAGGCCAATTTTTCTAATATTAATAAAATGGATAGAAAAACATGATTATATTTATGGCAAGTAAGAGGGTGTTTTTGTGCAAGGGCATATTTTAATCACGTTGCAAGCGTAAAAATGAAATACTAGTGGAAACCTCACATATTTACATTCTGTAATGTGTTATTGGCAGAGGCACAGCCAGAATTTTTCTCGGGAGGGGGGGGGGGCGGACATCAACAGTGTCTAGCCGTTTTGACGTTTTCTTATAAATATTTTTCACTTATTCTGAATATAAATATTTCATTTTTATTTGTTGGCTTAGAGTTTATATTTATAACGTTGAGCATTGATATATTGAATGACTTTCGTTAATACAGAAAATTAGTAAAAGTTATATGTTTGAGCATGTATCATTGGGTTCCTGGAGTTGAGTGAATCGCAAGTGCCCCCCCCCCATTGAGTGCTGTACTGATTATTTATGGATATTACGCATGTCATGGCACATAAATTGATATCTCTTCAGTGTTTTACTTTCAAATAGCCTAATCTCTATTTGTTGTATTTCAAATGTAAGCAAATAACAAAGTTTAATTTTAGGTCTAGTTATTCGTGACTGAAGAACTATAAAATATATTAGAGTTACATATGCTTTTAACAGTTGTTTACACTCAGATAGCAAAGTCTATTTTTTATACCTGCCCTGCCCTCATGGAGTGTGACCTCCCAAGGTTTTTTTGTGAGAGTGGAAATAAACAGATCGGATGACGTACCAGACCTCAAGGGGAGTGGCTCGATAACACGTTATAAATGAGTTATTCCAAGAAAGGGCCACTTTGACAGGTCGGGAAACAAATGAGCATCGCTATGTGCGATGAAATTCCAAGAGGTAGTGATGAAGCCATTTACAAATGAGCGAACTGTAAACGAACACACTGACAAAATGAGTGCATGGGCGTCAATTGGAGTTATATTGCCAGCACTGGCCAAGCACTAGCTGTGAAAGTGGTCCCTTCTTATAGTGATTTCTGTGTAACACTAACCTGTGAACAGCGCGAGCAGCAATTCGGCTGCCGCCCAGTGACCCAGCCACTGGCGGCGCATGGCGGCGGGCGAGGCGGCTGGATG
This sequence comes from Teleogryllus oceanicus, assembly GCA_964035755.1. Lineage (NCBI taxonomy): Eukaryota > Metazoa > Arthropoda > Insecta > Orthoptera > Gryllidae > Teleogryllus > Teleogryllus oceanicus. Next base: position 225,506,105 of record CAXIVR010000002.1, on the reverse strand, counting down.
GGCAGGTGTCGACTGCAGCGTCGCCTGCGGCCTGACGGCGAATGCCGCAGGGCAAAGCGCCCGAGGAAAGTCCCAGAGTGGGGGTTGGCCGAACACTCCACAGATAACACACGGTTGCCAGACCCGCCTGGGGCCATCAAAAGTCAAAACATTCGGGCCGATTCGAACCGGCAAGTTGACGAGCAAAATAATCTCAAACTAATGGAGCTACAGCAGCACATACTTTCAGGCATTATTTCTAATTTTGCCACTTTTGAAAGTTCAGAGAGTTCAATGAAACCGAGGCCTGCGCCATCCTTTTTTTTAGCGTTTCTTGTGTTACTCGCGGAAAAAATTAAAAAACAATGTGGTGTAGTTTTGAGATTTTTTTAAAAAAGCATTATCTTGAAGCACTAATTTCGCAAAAACTCTATTCGAGAAAAAAAGTTACCTCAAAATCTCCAATATAGTAAAGTATTAATTAGTCTCATTCCCTCATGCACCAGTGAAAAGTATTACATAACTTTCTCTTTACTACGTATAATAGGTATGTATACTAGAAAGTCAGTACTACTATTATGAATACTAGAAAGTATAATATGTATACTAGAAATGTCAAGGTAACAAATCTGCTTCTTTAAGTGTGGAAATATCAAAATTTGCTAGTAAACCATCTTGTATAAATGGTACATCAATAGGAGCGAATTTTACATATGTGCTAAACATTACCCTCTCCCCTTAAGTTCAACTGATTCAATTCGGTTTAAGGGCATATAAAGCTTTGACATATAAAACTGTCGTACGAAGTCTTGTGTCTTACTCGGAAAACCTTCATCAGTGTAATATGTAGAAGAAAGACTTTATTGCAAGTGATACTAAATTAATGTTGATAGAGTGTGCTTCTTTAGGGAGCATATTCAGTTTGGTCAGTAAGACATACTCTTTGTAATGTAATATATAATTGTTGCTTTATTAATTATGTAAAATGTCTTGTTTCTTGAATTTCATACATGTAAATTATATAATCTGTAATTCATACATATTTGTACACATAGGGCTTAATATCTTCTAGATGGTTATATACGTGCGTAAATGAAACATATTTGAGTTGGCCACATTCTATGCCATCTGGTCCAGCGCTTACAATTCCAGTTAAATAATATCTGCCGTCTTTAAATCGCATTGTGTAGCCACCACCGCTATCTCCCGGACATACCGACGTTCCTGAAAACAACATTAATTTTTTCTACAAAACTTTACCAAAGTAATAATCACAAGTATCGATAGTATAAAGTAGCTAGAAGTATGTAAGATAATTTCATTAAGATCATTGAAAAAGAATGTTTTTCTTGCCTTTTGTATTATTAAAGATGAAGGTACGGTTGAGGGCCGTCAAATACGGCAAAGAAATCCATCATTAACAAACTTCAGCCGTAAATTATGGCACCCGAACAATTAATATAGTACAAAATAAATCGAAAAATTGATTTTTCTAATTTTCGATTAGCACAACCGCCGTGTACTTTTGTTCACAATCTATCTGATTACCGGGTGTTGCCCAACTATTTATATATCACACTCATATTTAACAGTTCCTCCTCACTGCCAACTTGTCCTTATCTTCTCGCCCGTTTTGTCGTCCCTTGACCCGCCTCGCTCCACCTACTTCTTCTTTGCTGGCTTACCCTCACCCCCACCCATGTCCACAAAGCTGGCTGACACATTATAGCCGAACACAAAAAAAAATAGCTCATAATTTTAGGCTAACTGAATGCCGTAGTGGCAACATTTTTTGCTAAAGTTGACGAGTACTTAATACAAGGATTATATCAATAAATAGTACATTATACTACGTATTATATGTTAAGAGATAACCGTGTTCTAGTAGTTTTAAAACTAGAACCTAGTCTTAAAATTATTAGGCTCCGAATGCCGTGAGGAAATGCGTACCTTACCTACTTTTGGAATCGTGTTTTGGCAACATTTTTAGCTGTAGTTGACGAGCACTTCAAGGATATATCGACAAATAGTACGTAATGTTATGAATAGTATGTTAAAAGTAGTTTTCTGTATGTTCTGCTCATTTAAAAATAATTACGAGTTGCATGCTCTGCCTCGAGTTGAAGGGTGTTTCAACTTATTATTACTTATTACATTTTCTATAATAATTATACAAATAATTTTATTAATTTCGATGAGTCTAAATTCGTTATAAATGGTTTTGTTCTAACTTTCATTTTATTTCGTTTCAATTTAAAAATTATTACAAGTTGAATGGTCTGTCTCCAGTTGAATGGTGTTGCACTAATTATTTTTTTTTACATAGTAAATATTAACATTTTAAAATAATATTAGTACTTTTGCTGAACCTATATTATCCTATAATTATTGTGCTAGTATTTTGTTCTAACATTAATTTTTGATTTTGTGTCAGCTGGCTTTATTCTAAAGATGGCTGAACATTGATTTTTGAGAAAACTACAAGAGCCTAAAATTTGGGAATACGGCATTTAATTAGCCTAAATTATGAGCTATTTTTTTGATCTGGTATAGTGTGTCAGCCTTTATGGCCCCCACACGTTCTCTACATCCCCGCCGCCTATTAGATGCGCGATACTTCGTTGCCAGTTACATAACTGTTGAGGTGTAACCAAATTTGTTGTAACTTTTTTGAATATCCCCTCTATTTTCACCTCGGTCTGTTGAATTAATATTTTCGTTAGGTAATAGAATCTTTAAATAACGAGAATAGATAGAATAACGAGAATATATGAATCGTGCAAATATATGTAATACACTACACGTCATATTTTCATTTTATTATTTAGGGCTACTTTCATAATTCAACATATCATGAATTGTTCTCCCTTTTCTACGTACTCTTAAGACACCACTGCCCCATCATCATTCAAATCATCATATATCATCCATCGATCAAAACATTGTTTTCGGAAATAGCTGAAAAGGGTACGTATGGGTGTCATATTAAAGATAACCCTCAGGATCAATCAATTCTGGTATTCAAATATTGTCGAAAAACCTGTAGCTACTCTCATTCTTACTTCAACTAGTTATAGCAACAAAAGAGGAGAAGGGGCTTAAGATAACGTGCGTGGATTATATCTCCTAATTCTAATTTCAAATAGTTTTTACTGTTTTGGAGATAAATTAAATACATGTACAATGATGATAAAACATGTTTGTCTACACAGTTGTACAATGATAGGGGTCGCTGATGACCTAGATGTTATAAAGCGACCTTAAATAATCCGATTGTTACAGTAGTGCTACGGTATTCGCCGGGTGTTGATCGGAGAAAAAAAAAAAAAAAAAAAACACTAGCGATTAGATCAGTCACCTGCGGAAGTTCTCCAGGCAGCGGCTAATTTGACCTCGCTATCTAGCTAATGTCGAAAATCTTTCTACCATCGGGACTACAACCCTAGGATTTCCAGATCAGAGGCACTGCAGTGACCTCAGTCGATACCCTGAGCCACCTAAGCCGGTAGGTAAATACCGTAAGTGTAGTGCATGTTTTCACTCGGTCGATGGCGGTAATCCTTCCCCAGAATGGCGAGATCCGGTGACGACCTACCGTCGACTACCGAGTTTTTCTCCAACCAGGTATATCTCACCAGCAGGACACCACCCCAACCGGAACAAGACCTAAGCTCCCGACCGGTCTCGGCATGTGCGCTAATATAGTGCATGTTAGTGTGTGTGTGTGTGTGTGTATGTGTGTGTGTAAGGGGTGAGGATAGGACAAGGAAGAGGAAGTAAAGATTGCGCGCGGTTCGTGGCCCGTTTGTTAGGGTACTGCTCCGGCATTCGCCTGGTGTTCGGAGAAACCACGGAAAACTACCTATCACAACAGCCAACCGCCAGAATTCTCCTCCGGGCAGCGACTTAATTCGACCTAGCTGACAAACCAGTGTCGAAAATTCCTCCACCGTCGGGATACGAACTTAAGACCTCTAGTTAGAGGCATTGCAATGACCAATAGATGCCCTGAGCCACCTCTTCCGGTCGGACATTCAGCTAATTGGTAATTGTGATGAGACAGATGATCAAGGTATGAAGGACTTATGCATACAGATAAAAACTCAAGTTACTTCACATAGATTTAGCGACGAAATTCTTTTTCAATGTACCTATGGATAATAATAATATTCAGCATTACTTACTTTTCTGGCTTCCAGCACAAAACTTATCATTTGTCAACAAAGAATGAAATCCATGAGGAGTATTTTCTTCACATTCTGTGATGTTAACGTAAGTCAGACTTGCTACATTGAGAGTTTCACTAAAAGTAGATTTTTCATTCTGACCCCATCCAGTCACCTGTTTTAATTTTTAACAAATTAGTTTCATTGACATTCAGAGTATAGTGAAAGCATAAACAACAATGGTATTATCAGAGCACTTACAAGTAAACAATTTAAAAAATCATTTATATTCTCCAACATAATATTTATTTAATTCAGTCATGTGAATATTATTTGCTTCATTATAGGCAACATTTAAGTACGCGTATGACATAGAACATTTTTTTTATTTATTTTACGTCAAAAACAGTTAAAAACTGCGTATGACGTGCTATGGGGAAAAGTGAATTGTGTGCACATTTTCAAAATTCTGTGATCCCTACACTAAGTCATATACTACTTAAATTTTGAATTTTGAAAGGAGAAAAAACTCCCATGTAATAAAATCTATTTTCAAGGATGAACAAGCAATAAATTTTGAATTTTTGAAAGGGAGAAAAAAAACAAAAACTCCCATGTAATAAAATCTATTTTCAAGGATAAATAGCAATAAATTTTGAATTTTGAAAGGGAGAAAAAACAAAAACTCCCATGTAATAAAATCTATTTTCAAGGATGAACAAGCAATAAATTTTGAATTTTGAAAGGGAGAAAAAAAACAAAAACTCCCATGTAATAAAATCTATTTTCAAAAATAAATAAGCAATAAATTTTGGCTCTTATTACTTCTGCCGCGACAACATGGAAACGATAATTTGAATAATTGTAATTCCCACTGAATTCTAGAAGACGTGCACAGAAAATGAAGTTACATTTATGTCCAGAAGCAAAAGAAGGGGCCATCTCAGCATTTGCTCAATGGATCAGGGAAACTGGACGAAAAACCTGATCGAGATGGGGGTCATTGACACGGAAGATGTAGTACAATAGTTGTTACAGGTTGTTTATACTCATTTATACAGTCCAAATGGTAAATAATGCATTATGTATCATTGTTAAAATTAATGTTACTTTTCTTGTGATGCTCAGTATAGTCTCTAATTGTATAGAAACAGTTATTAATATATGTGAAGATTTTTTCTTTATCGCTATACACATGAAGGAAGTCAGTGGTGCTTCGCTGAGAAGGGAACAGACTGAAATTTCGTTAACAAATGCGCATTTAAGTGTAGTTAATTATAGTGAACAAAATAAAGAAATTGTAATGACTTTAAACGTGTTTCATTTTTACTTGACTTATTATCACTCTCTACTACTCTTTTACTTGCTCCATAACAGCTAGCGCAACGAATATAATTCTTCTCGAAGTTTTTTTCTTGGCCAGAATATATTTATCTGCCAAGCCAAAACCTGACATTCTATGATCTCACGAGAAGACTGCGATACATTATTTTGAGGATATGTCTCGAGCGATCACTACATGAATTCAACTAGAATCTGCTAAGACATTTCTTAAATGCTGTGCAGAAGTTAAATTTGTTCATGTAATGTGGTTTCACACAATATCATTCAATGAGTGAAATCATTAAATGCTTTAGTGTAAACTTCTCTGTGGTTACTCAAACACCTGAACTACAAAAAAGCAGTATCGCAATGACACAATTACGCAACAAGCAATAGCTATCTTCTAAGAGAATTATACAATGAAAGTGTAAACACGTGTTTTAAGTGTTCGCTGGTGGTCGAAATACAGGTGTCACGCGTATAATAAAACATGTATTATGAAGTTAAGTATTCTAAAAGACTTCAACGAAGTTCTGTTAATGAAAAATACAAACTGTTAAAATAAAGGTCTTAAATCAAATTGTTGAGTTGTGTCAACGCTGCAACCCAAGAACAATGTAGTGGTATCGTCTACAAGTGGTAATATAATTCTGGAATAGCTGGACGCATTTTCGCTTGGACCTGTAATGCGAATTACTAGTCTGTGGCTGCTTCTGCCACTTATGAACTTAACAGTTACGATGAATAACATTAGCTGTTGCTTCCGTTTATAAACTTTTATTACGTCCGTTAGTTGCTCATGACCCGATTTCGTCGCATCCTTTTCATAAACTACACCGGAGATTTAGCTAAATCGGGTGTATTGGCATACTGGCGAAGCTGAAGGGTAATCTGAGAGCCTACCCAAATTATTTTTCAATGAAATCTGTCGTTAAGTGCGTCATTTTTCAATATTTTTTTTTTACTAAATCGTTGAAGGAAATTAAATGTTTTCGACTCCTTTTCCTCGCTTACGCACGAGCGAATTAGCAGGGCCGCAGAGATATATACTCTTTGGGGCCAGTAGCTGAGCGAGAGGCCTGGCATTGGATAGACACCAGCTGGCTCGGTCTCGGTGCGCATGCGCACAAGAGCGCGCGCGCCATCTCCCTCTCACTCGCACTCTCCGAGCAGAGCCGCAGAGAGCCTAGGCTCCCGGGAGCGCCGGTTTGTACCGGGATGAGCCGGACAAAATTGAAACTTTAGCAATTTTAGAAAATTCAGAGTTAACCGTGAAGATCGGAGTGTTTTACTCTGTTCTTAGAAGAAATTTAAAGGGAAAATTTGGAACCGATTTAGAGAAAATTTTGGAAATGTTCTAGGGGCTTCATAAAGTACCCCCAAATTTTAAAGAATGTTTTTCAAAATTTCAAAGCTTCAACTAGAGCCAGATCGACATGGGATTCTTCAATTTGGAAAAGATCGAACGTGTGGTTTAGGCGACAGACGGGCAAACAGACTGAGGAACAGACGGACGGACGTTTTGCTTCCAATTGATTTTTCGGCATCAAGGACCCACAAAGCAGGTATTCTGGCTACACCACGTGTTAGAGATTTTTTCTCTTAATATAGCAACTGGTTTTATGCACTTTAATTTTTTTTCGCCGAAAATACGTCTTTTTTCACGCAGCATTACATAACTTTCTGTATACTGCGTATATTACTCCGTATATAGTACGTATACGAGAAAGTAAAAACAATAAGTTTGTGTGTATATGTTAATTATCTAGAACTCAACTAAGATTAATGTTATACATTTAGGATTTACGATGAATTGTATTAGTTCATTAGACCTGAAGAGGGGGGCGCAAAAACTATCGAAACGTCGTTGAAGACTGAAAAACAGACGTAAGAGTAATATTTAATTGTTATGAAATAAAATAATTAGAAAAAAGTCTACTGGCTAACAATTTTGAAGGGACCTGTTTCTTAAGAGAAATGTTGCTTTTTGTTTCGTGCATGTGTCCTATTTCATAAGTCATAATGTCCCTTTTTTGGTTTCTAAGATCTGGTCACCTTAATTAATAACTACTATAAAATTAGCATAGACATTAATATAACAATAATTACAAAAGCTTCACTTACATTTCCCACTGCTCCTGGAGTGAAATAATTAAAATAATTCATTTCATAATCCAAACAAACAGGTCTAACAGCTTCATTAATCAGAATTCTGTTTTTGAGAATTACTATTGCAATATCATTTTCAAAATGTTTTTCTCTTCCTTTGAATTTAGGATGAAGTATGACTGTCTTTATCTGAAAACATCCCATCTGTCAGAAACACAATAAAAATATTAAGACATATTATGTAAATATTATACGATGCCCAAGAGAGAAATAACACAACATATACATTTAAATTTTCCAGAAATATTTTTATCTAATAACCGTTAAAGGTTGGACGTAATTTATCTTGTTGCTCCAGTCATAATAATATTTGCCAGCCACTGCTTGGAATTGATTAAATTGTAGAGTACCGGCTCTCCAAAAACAATGTGCAGCTGTAAAATAGAAAACAAAATAAATTCATATTGATGAAAAATGAATTATATATGTTTGATAAGAAATTCAGGTAAGTTTCATAAACACACTAGCCCAGATTTCCCAAATTTTGTTCATTTCGCCATTATGATAATATAACATGACAAAAAGTTCCTGTCCAAAGCCATAAAATATCAACGATATATATGTAATAATAAATAATGTTATTGAAGAGAGGGTTCAAACTGTTCAAAAAATTCCGTGGTGGTAGCATATTTCTAGCGGTAATCCATAATGTGAGTTAGAAAATAATCAACCACAACAATCACAATTGTGATATTTATTAGAACAGAAATTTAAAACTAAGGTAGATGAGTACCTTAACGTAATTTCGTATTTTTTTATTTCCCCTGCGATTACTGCGATTATTTAATTTGAGCATGTGTAATATTAAAGTGCTTCTAACCACTAAAGTTCTCAAAATGTGTGAAGTGGCCCTCTACCTCCAAAGATGGGCGACCCTCTTCTGGAGAATTTTGGATGCGGAATCAAGCCATTGTTCGACTCTGAGAATAGCAAAGATAGTAGGATGAGAAAGGGTTTCACATCAAATTTATATCTTCGATTTTTGCAACATTTTTCCTTTATATTCGAAGATGGTAGTATATTTCGGTTTATTTATATCTTCCCGGAGCTATGCTCTTTACAGGTTTGCTTGAGGAAAGGGTAGAACCGCGACGAAAACCCAAGAGAGCCCTGCCGTCGAAAGAACCAAATCTAAAACTTCTCGCATCTAGGTTAATAAGAACTGAAGATAACGTGCGCGAATTTTACCACTGCAGTCGGTAGAAATTTTAAAGAAGATATTTTGTGGTAAGTTAGTGGAACAAATGTATTAATAAATGTAACAAAACAAAATTTAAATATGTTTTTGAAACTTTGCAGTGGCTTCTATAAAACTTACTCGACATGGTGACGGTTTGGCATCGTTAAATAAGTAAACTTCTTGCTGGCAGGGTTGTAATATTTGATACCAAATTTTCCCATATACTTGGGAAAAAATCTAACCCTTATGTACCTCTTGCAATTCCACGCTGAACATTAATCAACACACTCCAGGAATGTCCCCAACACAATTCCGCCAGATCTCCTCAATTTTTTGAAACAGAAAGTTTTAATTCTATTCCAACTGAAGATAAATACCAAGCTAATGTTATAAAATGTTTTGCTCCAAATAGCGGTTTTGTACAATATTTAACCATATTAGAATTACGTAATATTTTACTCCATTCTCTAACAACATTTATCATTGATGTAATTTTAATGTTAGTTCATACTAACTAGGTGCTATGGTACTAGAGTAGGTATTATATAAAGTAGGTACAGTACGTTTTTTATCCGTAATCATAAAACCATAATACTGCAAACTCTTAATATTGTTAATGTAAAATATAAAATATTTTATTTATTTAGTCGTTAATGACCTAGATGTTGACGCGACATAAAATAAATTAAAAAAGTATTTCAACTCATTTTTGAAGCTCTCAGTTGGGTTTTGTAGCCTTATATTAATTTTTTGGGTGAAGTAAAAAAATCTGCATTTGCCAAGATTAAGACCAACCTAATATACAATTCAAAAAAAGGAGCAGTATCTCCATTTTTGTAAACATATTCTCCACACATTTTTGTCAACATATTCTTCCCTAAATAATAATATTAAATATATAAAATAAAAATAAAAAATGATTTACAACTAAAATTAAACAGATGTACACACTTCTGTAGCACAATAGCTCGAACCTTAATAAATAAAGTTAGAAAAGAAACTATTGTGAAACTCTAACAAACAATGGCCTTACCCATGCTGTTATACGGAAGTGAGTATTGGACACTATCTAAAGATCAAATTAGAAAATTTGAATCAGCAGAAATGAAGTTAATTCGAACAATTGCAGGTTATACACTTGTTGATCACAAGAAAAGTGGAGGAATTAAAAACGATCTAAAAAATTTAAGTATGAGTGATATTATCAAAGAACAGAGAAAATGGAAAAATCATGTATTAAGAATGCCCGAAGAAAGAATAGTCAAGGTTGCCTTGAACTACAAGCCAAAAGGGAGACGAAATGTGGGAAGAGCTGATTGAGAAGATGGAGTGGGCAGTTTTCAGGAGCCGGAACAGACTGAACAGGTCTAATCTTTGTAGTTGATGAAGATGATATTCTACGCTCTATCGAAAGAATGTCCTACCAATGGTAATAAAAAAATCTGAACTACTCATATCCACAACTGTGGTCATGATATAACTTGATTCTTACCTGTGATTATCACGTGAGGTGACACAATGGAACCCCCACAAGTGGGGCGCATTTGGCCGTCGTAGTGTTCGTAAAAGCCAACATGCCATGGAAATTGAGCTACCTTGGATTGATCCCCAAGCGCAATTAGCTGAACACCACGTGGATTAGGTATCCCGCATTCTGTTGAAGATTAATTTAATATTATTTTCTCTCCATCTTAGCATCATGATTAGACTGACTTTTACCAAACTACTTACTGGGAACACACGAATGAAGTTCTCTGTCCCAGTTTCCATTAGTTTGACACTCTAAATTATATTCACGAAGACCAGGGATGCTTTCGTAATTACTCCGGCATCTAACAGTAGCAGTAGTTCCTGGTTTAACCGACTTGGTTGTACAGTCTACATCCTCTCTATTGAATATACATTTATACACTTCCCTCGAAGGATTTTGTAGTGGATTACAGAGCACTAGACAAACAACGAAATTGAATATGAATGTTAGTAGAAAACAAAAAATTCAATAAATAAAGAAAAGAACAATAAAACAAACAATATTTCTCTAGCACTGATTGATTGTAAACATAAGTCAACAGGCCAGTCCCACAAATATACTATTCGTGTGATGACAGATTGGGAGAATAAAATATAATAAAATTTGAAATACTGTAAGGACGTATGACATCAAATGACTTTAAATTAAATGATAACTTTTATATTGAGATAAATAAATTAACAGAAAGCGTGTTATATGTATGCATTTAAGATGCAATAGTGGTAAAATGCATTACGGTCCTGAAGAAGGCCATGGAAAGATGCTCGAAAGTTAACAGCTGAGCATAATTCCTCTAGTTACATTTGCAAGAGATTTTGCAAGCGAAGAGAATGCGTCTGGCTGAGGAAGTCTACAGTGCGCCAGGAAAGTCTATCCGCGAGGAGCCTAATCAGGGCCTTCTATGCAAAATTGCATTTACGTAGGTACAACGAGATCACTGGGAAACAAGTGAAGGGGACAACACTTCCAGAATCTGTTATGTTTGAGGTGAGTACGCTATTCACTTTTACAAGCTGCAGCTCATGCTACCAACATAATTTCTGTTGCTAGCTCTCTCACCAGCAAGGTCCCACTCGGAGAGACTTTTCTGGTGCATTGTACAAAATTTCATGGTTTATTATGCTTTATCTATTATTATTATTATTATTTATTATCTTATTTTATTGCTTATTTATCCTTGAAAATAGATTTTATTACATGGGTGTTTTTTTTTTCTCCCTTTCAAAAATTCAAAATTTAAGTAGTATATGACTTAGTGTAGGGATCACAGAATTTTGAAAATGTGCACACAATTCACTTTTCCCCATAGCACGTCATACGCAGTTTTAACTGTTTTTTTGACGTAAAATAAATAAATAAATATAAACTTTGTTTCATTCATGTTCATTTGAACAATTTTCCATAATTTCTTCGACAATTCTCCCCCCTGTATGCGCACTTACTTTGGGCCTCTTGCACATTCAGAAACTTTCTTATGGTGCTTCACATGAAGCCTTAAAATATTTCCAAACTGTTCTAAAAAAGGCATGAAATCTGTTTATTAAACTTTGTCCTCAGATAGCATAAAAGCGTGTAAGTCTTCACGATGTGCATCTGATACCATTAAAACAAGATACGTAAGGAGGTAAAAATAATTAATACCTGGATTGCAAGATGGTGGTATAGAAGACCATCCATCATAACAGGCAAGAAATGAAGGTCCACTTAAAACAAATCCAGGAATACAAGAGAAGTTAAGAAGAATTCCGGGAGCCACTATGTCGCCTGGGAGAAGATGATTATTTGAATTGCACCCAACAAACGTGTAATGACCATTTTCAGGGTGATCTGGCAATTTGCAATAACTTGAGGGAGGTTTATTACAAGAGGCAGGATTTACATTCACATCACTTTTGCAGACGGAAGGATCTTCATCTGACCCATCTTCACATTCTTTTTTTCCATTACATTCAAACCTCTTATCAATACATGCTCCGTATCTACACTGGAATGATGTTGCAGAGCACCTACAAAACAAAACTTGATGTACATTAAAGATATAGACCTCTTGAATAACTTCATTGCATTTTAAAAGAGTTCCCCCATTCATTAGAGTCAAACTCTAGTGAATGGGTGTATGAGGATCGTACATTAATCCACTGAAAACAAAGATCTAGTGCAAATTGAATGTAAGGCATATATTAATAGGCACTGTAAATATGATACCATTCACAAAAATAATGCAAATAATCAACGCATGAGTTTGTGGAATAATGTTTTCTCGCATAGGCATTATCCTATGGCTGATTACGTGAGTAATTTCTTCACGTACTGTACATTTTTAATGAAATAAAAGTGCACCCCAGTGGTCTAACAAGGAGTGGTCAAGATATACCTTGAACCCGAAACTCTGAAATGAACAATGAGAAAAAGTGAAAGGAAACCTCCGTTACTTTCACAGGAAATTAGACTTTTCACGGTAATAAAAGTAATGTATACACGTAGTTAAATAATATAAATGCAGTCTTAGCAACTGTTAAAAAATTTCAGATAGAAGAATTTTTTAAGTAAAAATTATTACTCGAACATTCTGATACCACAGCAGAATAGAAATATGTCACCTTGATACTTACTTCTTTAGACGGCATTCTTCATAAGTTTCATCAGATCCATCTGAACAGTGTTTCGTTCCATCACATACAAGTGATATATTCACACATTGACTTGAAGCGCATTTAAATTCATTTTCCTGTATACACAATGAGTTTGTTTAATTCGCTTTACAAGGTTTTCTTTATTATTATTTATCACTTTGCCTTCTAGACAAAATTAGTAAAAAAATTTTAATAAATGAAAAAGAGTTCTAAACAACATTGAATATTTCTACAGTGGCTTACATTTTAGGCTAGCTGCGAAGAAGTAAAGATAGGAAAATAAACGAGAACAGTAAATAGATTAATTTTAATCGAAAAAAAGCAACGGTAAAGAAAAGAGTTGAGGGATGGAAATAAGGGGCAACTTCTCACCTTAATACCTAGTTAATAGAAGATATGAAGCAGAATATTGAATAAGAACATCTTGAAAAGTTGATGTTGTGGGCTTCCGCGGCCAGAGTGATGATCTGGGCTGTTCACGTAGCGCCACGTCGTTTGTTGCCAGAATTGTTTGCACATTTTTTACAACCATCATACCGTGGTCTTCTTCAGGAGTTTAGTGGGTATTGCACAACAGCTTTGAAAAAAGACCATGATATGTTGGACAGCCCAGATCGTGTTGATAAGTTATATTTCTTTTTTAGTTCTAAAATCATTACTTTTATGATTTTCTAATATTCATACTCATATATTCGTGTATTTAATTTACACAAAATATAAAGAGCTTCGCTGGCGACTTGAGATAACCCCGGCGTATATTTCCGAACAACGTACGAGCGTTCACGAAGAGATCTCTGGAGGGGGAAGAGGCGGCGTGAAGGATTAAATTGTCAAAATTTTTTTTTGTGAAAATTTATGCAACAAAGTAGAACTTTAAAAGAAAGAAAGATGTGGCAATGTTACCCCCCGTTACCTTATTTATTGATAATGAATTTCTAAGTTATATAACAATCATATCAAAAGTTTTCTTTGTTCGTTAACGGTCTTCTGTAACGCATTTGAAGCTGTTGACAGGGAAGAGAAAAGCGTTAGGTTCCCACTTCATTTCGCCTTAAGGCCTGTGATAAACGTGGAGGCGTGACGTCATGCATTCACTGCACGGGTTTACCGTCGGGCGAAGGCTGCAGGCAGGCAGCCTTCAAGGGTGGGGCCTAGGGTCTGAGGGAGGGTGTGCTCACGAGATAGCGTTACGATGCAGCTCAGCGAGTAGTATTGCGTATCAACTATAGCTGAACCGCTCGCAAAAAAACCATCATGGCGGACGTACCTTTGGTAAAGTCTCGGAGACTGCCCCCACCCTGTGGCATCTGAGATTTCCCCTCTCAGCGATAAGGAAGCGCGTAGGCGACAAGGAGAGGCGACTGCTAGACGCAGCGATCGCGCTGACCGCCACTCGTCATCACTGCCCTTTTCGTCAAAAGAGGAACTCGCACTCCCAGTAGTGTCCAAAGAAATGATTACATCGTTTGTTGTTCCATCACATTATCTGAATTATTATGTCGCCTCTATTCCCTACACATGCTCGTAGGATTTCTTCCTTTGTTCAGCACTGTATTGGGCAAACGCTTTTCTGCAAAATGTTTCATTTTCTTTTAAGGATGCACCAATTGTTTCTGCTGCCTCACGCCCTTTTATAAATTCCCAAACAAGTTCTATTGGATTTAGATCTGGATGGTACGGTGGAAGACGGAGAGGAATGTGGCCATGTTCAATGATTATTTGATCAACGACCTAACGTTTTTCAGTGGATATACTTTGAATTATTTGTAATAATTGGGTTTTTGTGAATAACAGCAGCTTCTGTGTAAAGCACACTGTCACTGCTCACTAGCCACGGTCAAACAGGGACTGGAGACTGAAACTCTTTCTTCAAGACACTGCTTATTTTCTGTTGGTCGTTTGGACAAACCCTACTGTAGAAACACGTAAGCTGCCTTCCGTCTGATCCTTTTCACTCATCAGTTTCTTAGCACCAAACTCGCAGTGTTGAATTACGGCGTGACCCACGAGAGAAAGAGAGAGAGAGAGAGAGAAGAGAGAGAGAAGAGAGAGAGAGAGAGCTATGTTGTGACAAAGAGCGCAGGCAGGCGGGGAAATATTAGGAGCTTTGGAGGGAGAGGCCACGTTCGGGCATGCGCAGTGGAATGTTTTCTTGAGAGTGGTAGAGCAATAGTTTTCCCAATATGCTGTAGGAGCGCTACTCCGTTAAGCCTTTATCGGAAGCGCGAAGTCTACAGGATTGTAGTCTTCGTGATCGGAAGAGATTATGTGTAGAACTGCAATGCAATGTAATTTAATGCCTTTACAACCTTCCTCATTTAGAAAACTCCGAGTCGCGACTACTCACAGCAAATGGTTTACCATTGCCTATGCTTTAGCATTGTGGCTCACAGCAAATGGTTTTTCATTGCCTATGCCTTAGCATTGTGGCTCACAGCAAATGGTTTTTCATTGCCTATGCTTTAGCATTATGGCTGCCAGGCAGCAATGTGAAATAAACAACCACCTGGATAGCACTATGGTTCTCGAGAAAAATTACACAAACGGAATATGTGCATGCTATAACTATCACGAACCATCATTGCTTTATTTGAGTTTAAAAGAACCCATTTTTGGTACATGTATGATTGTAGAGTACTTTACAATATTTCCAAATGAATTATCAACTGCTGATAATAATATGTAAGCAAAAATTAAAATATGCTCTTAAGTTGTAATAACTTAAAGTAATAAACAAAAGAAACTACTCACTTGCAGGAAATTAACGGAGGTGTGACTACTTCGGTATTATTCACATTCTCGAGCCACTTCTTGATCAAGTTAATAAAGAGGGATACCCTCGTAAAGCCCTTCAAGAAGTCAGTTTCACAATTTTCTCCTTTGCTGGGGTTCACTGCCACACTGGCAATTCCAGTCAAGTACCACTTACCATCTTTAAATTGATTTGTATATCCTGCTCCGTAGTCTCCATTGCACACACTTGGCTCTGAAAAATAGGTATACCAAATGGATATTTCCCTTTGTGAAAATTATAAAAAAACCTCTTATTTTCAGTTTTTTTTTCAAGTAACTAAACTAACTGACGTAGAATATTTATTGAAGGCAAACGTAAGGCATGCCATGCAGGGAACGTTTCTGTACGGTGCTTAAAAACAGCCAGGGATAGGCTGTAGCATATGCACGTCTGCCTGTACGACCAACATCAATCATTCAGAATGATTCAAAATTTCTATAGAACCCACGAGGTTGGAGTTCCGTGGGATAAAAAATTATGACGTTTCCACAAAATTAAATTTGGAAATGACTATCGTTTTGAAATTATCAAAGAATGCTAATATTGAATATTTATAAGGCTGTAAGCTTATGAAACACTATTTTACTATAGAATATATTGAGGTGATGAAAGTCAAGGTGGTGAAATTTCCTAATAGCGTCATAACGGTGTGTATAGTACGTGGATATATTATAGACGTTTAGTACACGAAATGCGGGCGGAATTATCAAACAACCGGTGTTGAGTAGTCACAGTGCTAAGTGTTGCTCATTGGCTGCGTCCTCACGCTCATCGCTTAGATGGGTTTCCCTTTGTAGTGTCGTTTTGACGGCCTGTAGTAGTGCGTATCCTCAGATTTGAATCTCCGGGACGCGAAATTATTCTTCAATGGTGGGAATGTGCTTACAGATTTTCAAAGATACCACATCACGCAATTTTCATATTGTGATGCATTTGGCTTTCAGAAGTCAGAAGACAATGAATCACCTTGTAGAGTGAATGATGGACATATGAATGGTTGTTGTCCTTTGGGCCGGATTCGGTGACGTCGCGTGGAAAGAGCTGATTCTACTTTTACTGCAGGCGCCAGAAACGGAATTTTATGAGAGAGCTTCTCAAATATAGGCATGTAATGGTTGGGGCCACATGCGATTCATCTTCCGAAATATAGAAGAAGTTATTAAAAAAATTAATATTCAAATTAATAGTTTCGGCGCTTGCAAATTACTTTTGTTCATGCTCTGCCGTCAAATACGATGTGCACAGTTCGATCACACAAATGAGCGATGAGCTGAGAATACCTCTGCGAGACCATTCTACGCACTAACTGAAAGAATTCTGATATAAATAATTTTTAAAGTAACATTAGGCATACGTATATACGAGTGGTTTCGTCATTACATGATTGGTCCTTTCTTGTCACTATTTACGGAAATACAAGGAAAATAGCAGAAATGTTTCCTTCCATTGCCTCACATTTTGATTCCTTAAATACAGGTTCTTAACATAATACCCACGAAATTTACGAGTATTTGCGGAACTACTTGTACAATATACGAATTAAATATTAATTGACAGAGGAATTCTCAAAATGTGGAACAGACGTTATAGAAGTTAACTGTAATTAAGAAGCACTACTCAAATAATAGAATTTTCTTACATTGGATTTGAGGATAGATCTATTTTTAAAAACTGCATACACATGATTGTTCCTTACTTTTAAGTACTCCACCACAAAACTTGTCGTAGGTCAAATACGAATGGAATTCTGCTGGTATGTTACTTAAACATTCTTCAAAATCCACTATTGGTAGTGATGATACTCGTAGCTTGTAAGTCTCATCAACAGGTTCTCCCCAGCTACCAATCTGTAATAAAAAACCGTAGTCAATTATGTAAATGTCATAACAGTCCTAGTCACTACAGTACACGTTGAAACATTCTCCTTGTTACAGCTTTTGGCCCCGCTACAGGACCGTTTTAACACCGCCTTTGGAGGCCCTTTGGCCCACCTTAAAGGACCACCTTTGGAGGCCCTTTGGCCCACGTTAATTTGGAGGCCCCCTATTCTTATCCTTCGGTTTTTATAACATGGCGCATGAGGGTCTGTCTTCACGATGGAATATGGCACGGCTTTTCGCGTATTTCTCGGTCGTGCCGCTAGATGTCGCTTGATCTGTAACAATGCTTGACATGGTCGTGATCATGCGATATCTCAGAAAGCCGTAATAAGCCGTGCCATATTCCATCGTAATGACTGCCCTCACGCGCCATCCGTCAAAAACCGAAGTATTCTTCCACCGATCCCAATTTAACCACAAGTTTTGTTAAAAGAAACTTAACTTGTCATCACAGTGACATTCTTGCATCAACTAGCAATATTCCATATTAAACATAGAATCTAATAATCTAATGATACGCGACACATCATTCCAATTTTTGCAGAGAGTTTTATCGCATCACTTTGTACTTTGTGGTTTTCTTCTTTTTTTAAAAATGTATTAAATGCTTTTTAAGAACTATCGTGCATTAACACGGGCCTGCTTGTAAAAGTACGTGTCGTAACAGTGCTCGTCGCGGCAGTCTTTACAAAATCCGCAGCAGTAGTCGTAGCAGTAACAGCGCGGCGGCAATAGTAGTAGTAGTAGTGGTAGGGGTGGTGGTGGTAGTGGTGGTGGTGGTGAGTGGTGGTGGTGGTGGTGGTGGTGGTAATTGGTGGTAGTGGTGGTGTGGTGGTGGTGTGAGTGGTGGTGGTGGTGGTGAGTGGTGGTGGTAGTAATGGTAGTGTGAGTGGTGTTGATGAGTAGTAGGGAGTAGTGCGTGTGGCAGTAGTGAGAGTAGTGTAGCAGTAAGCGGGTAGTGTAGTAGTAGTAGTAGTGGTAGTAGTAGTAGAGTAGTAGAGTAGCGGTGGCAGTGGCTGGGGCGGTGGTGTGGGGTGGCTGGTGGCGGTAGTGTGTAGGTGTAGTGGTAGTAGTGGTAGTGGATGAGTGAGAGTAGTAGGTAGTGTGAGTAGTAGTAGTGTAGAGTAGTGTGAGTAGTAGTAGAGTAGCAGTAGTAGTATGCAGTAGAGTGGCGTAGGTGGTGCAGTGCTGGAGTGCGTGGTGGCTGCGTGCGTGGGCTGGTGGGCGGTGGCTGTGCGTAGCTGTGGGGCGTGGCTGGTGTGGGTGGTGTGGTCGGTGGCTAGTGCGAGTGTAGTGAGTGGTGAGTGTGGGCAGTGGCGGGTGCGTGTGAGTGTGGTGGCGTCGGTGGCGTGGCGGTGGCTGTGTGGTGTGGTGGTAGTGTGGTAGTGGGATGTGTGGTAGTGTGGTGGTAGGGTGTAGTGGGAGGTAGTGGTAGAGTGGTGTAGTAGTAGTAGTGTAGTGGTAGTAGAGTAGTAGGATAGTAGAGTAGTGGTCGGAGTGGCTGGCGGTGGCTGTGCGGTAGCTGTGGCGGTAGCTGGAGCGGTGGTGTGGTAGTGTGCGGTCTAGTGCAGAGTTGTAGTAGTGTAGTAGTAGTAGTGGTAGAGTGTGTGTAGTGTAAGTGGTGTAGCTGCAGTAGTGTAGATGGTACTAGTAGTATAGTAGGTAGTAGTGTAGTAGTAGTAGACATGTGCTATAGTAGATGATTTAAATGTTCGAGTCGCTGCATAGGACGGAATTATTCTAAGCTGTCGTGAGCTATGTTGATGTAGTGTCAAGAGTTCGTGTATAACATCAATAGTCCAATTCCTTCATAATCTCTTGTCCTGATCGGTAACAGTGTATGAGACATGTGTATGCACCACATGTGTGGGTAATGTGCAACGGGCCACAGCCAATATTCGTAAAGATACAAGACTGAGATGAGCCTAACTCTGTGTGATGTTCGGGGAGGCAATCCTTCCCTACGAATTTTTCCTGGTGGCTGAAATTACTCAAACGGCTGCTGATCCTTTGGGGGTTGATAGATGGCAGCGAAGCTGGGAAAAAAATCGAAACGATAGCGCCGAGTAAACAAAGAGTATGAGAAACTTTGTGCCATTCTCTATCCTCACTACTTATTAACACGAAAGTGCAGTTTTTATTAAAGACATTTATTGGATAACATTTTGCGAAAGATGAACACAACATATTTGTTTAAGAAAAATTTGACGAAAAATTTATTTATTTCGAAGTAAGTATTGTTTAATAGGTTTTGGAAAAATGCATTTCATTACACACAAATATGAATAGTACTTAATACATTAAGGCAGTAGTAGAAAAGATTTATTCATGGAACATCAAAGTTTATATTAACAAAAAGTTCCATTTATTATGGGCAATCAGATTAATGTTTAAAATTATGTCAAAATTAGGAAAGTTGATTTATTACATACAACGTTTCAGATATCTGTGCGTCTCCATCTTCAGGTACATTTCTTTGGATAATATACATAAATATTAAAAATGAAATCAATTATTATGAAAAAGAAGACATCATGTAAGCAGAAAACAATATTAGTGGAAGTTACCTTTCTAGATTTATTGCGTGTTTATTGTCAACAAGGATATAAACAAATATCTCATTGGAATAAATTCTAGGATTGAGAAGTCACAGAACAATACATTCATAATGCAATAATCAAATTATGTGAGACACTCACATAATAAAAGGTATGTAGTTTTCACTCCAAAGTTAGTTGTGGAGTGCACATTGCCTTTATACCAACGCCCAGTAAAGTTCTTGCAGTGAAAGTAAGAAAAATGAATGGAATGGAGAGATAGGGAGATGAGGTAACCATAGGGGTGTAGTCAATAATGCAAGAGATCTTTTTGTAGAAATTGAAGGACGGAAATTGATTCGTTTGAAACATTTAATTCTGTGCAATGTATTGTCATTTGCATTAGGGAAGTTGTTACATTCGACCATCCAATTCATAGTTTGGTTTAATTTAATGTGTAATGTTTCAGAAACTATTCTTACAAATCTCGTGGTTTCATTATCAATAATTTTGACATTTGTAAAGTCCAATTTATGAACCGTTTTTATTCTATGAATCATTGCCGAGTTCTGCCTGTCAGATGGCTTCCTGATGTTAATAACACTACAGATTGCTTATACAAATACAAACTTACTATTCCTTGCTTTCCCGGGATAAAATACGGAGCATATTCGTCTTCAAAATCAATGCAAATGGGATGTGTAACTTCGTTCATAACATTTCATCTTTTAGTACCAAGACAGAAATATCTTGTTCATATCGTCTTTCATAACCTCTGAACGTATCGGGAACATATATTTTATCCACCTGTGACAAAAACAAAATAGTCATTAATATATTTAATTAATAACCAATTTAATCAACTATTGTGGAAGAAAATGTATTTACCAAAATTAGTTGAGATGTATTAGTGATCAGTTCTTTTGGACCATGTTCATATTTCCCAATTACAATTCCATAATCCTTGGCATCGACTATCTTTTTTTCTGATTCTTTCCATACACACTGAGCGACTAGAGATTAAAAAAATTAAGATATTTTAACTACTAAACCATATACATATGCATGCATACGATTTTCGAATCTTTCAGAACATTTTTGGTTAGGGGCCGTGGTTCTCAAACCTACACATTAAGTAAACAAGGAAGGGGGAACGAAGGATATAATGGGTTAAGTAACTTAACTCCTTATATCCGTATACCTTTAAAACACCCTGGTATATAATCAATAGTGTCAACAAGTGTTCAGGTCTTACGAACCGCATCATGGAGATATTTGATAATGATATTATACCATCATTGTAGTTTTTCAAATTTTGTGTCTTACTTTAAATGCTGTCTCCAATACTTTAGAATTCTTTGTTATTCTTATAATTCTTTATCCTTATTTCATATACGCCCTTCAGGTTTTTCGCTGTTAATCTGTACCGCTTAGCAAATTGTTTACCTCAAGTTTTAGCCTGCTTTGAATGTAAAGCTCCCTCACATGCACATCACGTAAGCTGCAGTTTAATTTTCGAATATCCGCACGAAGCTAGTTATCAGTTGATGTCAACCACTGCCAATTAAGAATCCAAATAACGACTGTTCTCGTGGGTCTTTTCCGTGGTTTCCTTTTATGAATTCCAGGCGGTTACAATTGCAGTGGCGCGCTCGTGGCACATAGCGAAGTCGCTAGCCTTTCACCACTGAAGTCCGGGTTCGATTCCCGTCGAATATCATGTGAAATTTGCTCTAACAAAACGACTTTGGCTGCTTCACAAAGGTTAGTCCAACCCCTGTGAAGTGTCCTAAACCCTACCCCTATCCTTATACCTTCCCAATTCTGGCCGCTGGGTAGTGACGCAGGAGCGCGTAGCAAGAGGCGCGTACGCGGAGATGCTACCTGGCAGTCCTCTTGACAACTGACTGCGAGACGTGACGTAAAGATAATGGAGGATTACTCCCGCGCATGTGAATGGAGATTACTCCACAGCGCTAAAGCGCTCTACGCCCCTTAAGGGTCTTGGAGACGCGTTGCGTAAATATGTAGACGCAACAAATTTAAAAAAAAACCGTGCATGAAACTAGGGGCCGCAACACGCGCAATTCTTCTTTTCCAACTCTACCCCCTCTACGATTCTTTCAGGGCAAAGTTGATCCTCCATTCTCTTCAGGCCCATTCCCCCTCGATTTTGAATATCGTTCTGAGATTCGAAGTTCAGCGATAAGATGCGAGACCCCCTGAAATCAGGCACGCAACCAACAAAGTAAAGAAGCAAACCCGCAACAAAGCAAGCCCGCAACGAAGCGACCCCGCGATAAAGCAAGCCAGCAACAATGCAAGCAAGCAACAAAGTATGCAAGCAAGCAAGATACAAAGTAAGAAAACAAAGTAAACAAGCAAGCGAGCAACAAATTATGCAAGCAAACAAACAAAACAAGCAGATCAGCAACAATGCAAGCCAGCAACAAAGCAAACAAACAAGGAAAGAAAATAAATATTTGAATGACATTATGAGTACATTGCTTTCCTGGTGTATGTGTGATAAGTTTCCAGCAAAACTAAGAAAGTTGCATTTTTATGGAATTCAACTCAGAATAGTGTAACGACAATCAAATGAGCGTTGGATTTGATGATTCTCGGTTGTTTTTTATTGTTCATATTCGACTTATTTGTAATCGAGCCATGTTTCACCTGTACGTGTTATTGGGTGTTTCTGAAATCTTATCAATACAATTCCTAAACACATACATTCCCTCAGGCATACAGATGATCATTAAATAACTTGCGTAAATCAATGATAAGTACCAGACACTAGTACTCGTGGAGAAATTATAGATGCAGAACACGCAAATATCCATGACCCCTCATTATTTTTCTTGATGACTGCAGCATACCATGGAATACTTTTTTCTACTGCATCTTCTGTCTCCTTCGAAATATTGAAATCAAATAAACCACATTCTGGAAGAAAGATTTCATTTGGAATTCAGGTAAATACAAAGAACAGGAAGACAAAATTAAACAAATTAAGGAGTCAAATAATACAAAGAAATACATCTACAGTAAGAATGAATATGCATTATTTGTTTACCTGGTGTGCAAGGAATGAGTGGTTGAGACCAGAACCCTCTATCACACGTGATCTCGTAATTATTTCTTTTATCTTGCGGCAATTCATAAAATGGTTTACATTTCACGGTAGCCTTTGTATTTGATCTCACTTCTTTATCACAACTAACCGGTTTGTCGTTAAGTGAACAAATAATGTCACTGGAGGAACTAATTAGTGGTGAACAGAAGATTGTAGTATTATCTGTGAAATAAAATTCATTATTCTACAATTGTAACTCATGAAACAGACCCATATGATTTCAGTTTGAACTATTGAGAAAATTATTATAGAAGGTGTTCGTTAAAAGGCAGAATCATTTTTCCCCATTGCACGTCACACACAATTTTTAACTGTTTTTGACGTAAAATAAATATATAAACGGTCGTACATCTTACAATGCTCAGAATTATCTTACTTTGCATCTAGAGACCTCCAACAAAGCGAGCTTTAGATTATTTCAATTTCTTAGAAAATCTAGAGATAATTCAGAACAAAATTGGTAATACCTCTTTTAAATCCATTGTTGTATATGGAGATTTCAATATTGATTTTCTGAGCGAATCCCATGAAAAACAGCAGTTTCTCAATTTAATTCATTCTTTTAATTTAGATATTACAGTGAACGTTCCTATACGGAATACACTTAAATCACAAACAGCAATAGATCAAATTATAATCAACAAAACCACAACTAGATATGAAATAATAACAATTAATCTAGGTTACAGTGACCACGATGCACAAATTCTTACAATTACTAATAACATAAATAATTACACAAATAAAACACGCATGTGCAGAGCATTTACTAAATTAACAAAAAATATTTACGGACTACTTGCTGAAGGAATCATGGAACGCAGTTCATAACGCTGTTGACACAAATAAGAAATATCATTTATTTGTCTCAAAGTTTTCATTTCGCATTAACGCGTGTTTTCCTATTAAAAAGGGAAAATGAAAACATTTCACGAAAAAGTAATACATGGATCACACAAGGAATTAGAACATTGTGTAAAAAAACGTACGCTCTACTTTATTTCTAAACTTCATAACGTATCATCCGGTTTCCATGTCTACTTCCGAGAATATGAAAGAATTTTAATAGTTCAGGCGAACGTAATGAGAAATAATAAGGATATTTTGAACGCTAGAAACAAAACTAAAGCAATGTGGACTATCATAAAAAATACGACCACGACATCACGATATTTCGTAGAGAATGTTGTTTTAAAGAATAATGAAAGAGAAACAAGTAATCCAGAAAAAGTTGCGAATATCTTCAACCAACACTTTTCTAGAATTGCAATTGATTTCACGAAGGGACTAAAACCACAGAATTCAACATCATATTGTTACGACTCTAGGTGGCGAATTAAAACTCTGGTATTATACTAACAAAAACGTTTATTTTGTTTCTTAACACAATCACTGAAAACACTTGATTATTCTTTACACGTCACACTTCTCTTGGTTATTTATTTACACTACACTTCTCGTAATTATTTATTTACACTGTTCACTTCTCTTACACTGTCGCACAGTCCTAAGCACTGACCACAGTTCGATGCACTGACTACGGTTCACGTCACTGAGCACAATCACTGCACAGCTATTCACCGCGATGAACACACTTCACAGATCAGCTTCCACTGCGGACTTAAGACTGACTCGCGGTCGCCAGTCGTCGCGTATTTATACTTGGCGGGCGCCGTCGAGACTTTTCTGGACATTTCGATTAGCGCCAGAACTCTCTTGGACTAGCTAGTTCGAGGGCCGATGACGCAATCCGCGCATACAGGTAGTTCGTGGTGGTGCCGGCAGATGACGCAATGTTCGTTACAATACGCTTCTCAAAAATATTTCGGCACGATGTTTATTTACGAAAATTCTTCCAACAAAATCCTCAGGATAAACATTAAGCTAAAAAATAAATATTCATTTGGTTTATATGAATTTCCGGATTGTTTATTTAAAACGTGTGCACCTGTCATTATACACCCATTAACTCACATTTTCAATGCTTCCTTGTGCACAGGTATGTTTCCAGATATTTTCATAACAGCAAGAATTAAGCCACTTTTTAAAAAAAGGGAACAAAAATGAAATTCAAAATTACCGGACCACTTCTCTTTTGTCATTTTTCTCAAAAATATTAGAGAGGCTTTTCTATATGCGAATGGAAACTTTTCTCAGGAAAACCAAGCGTTTTCAGACGCACAACACGGTTTTAGAAAATCAAAATCTAAGGAAACTACCATTGCTTCTTTTCTTAAAGATGTTGCTTCATCATTGGACTAAAATGACGAACCCATTCGGATATTTTTAGGTCTTTCCAAAGCTTTTGATGTTATTAACCATAACATCTTGCTTTCAAAATTACCTTCTAATAGAATTCGGGGTATTCCTCTAGATTGGATAACCTCGCGCCTTAAAAATCGATCTTAAAGAGTAGAAATACCGTACTCGCAAGAAAAGACATTATTTATTTATCTTTCCAATTCTTTGCCTGTTGAACATGGGGTCCCATAAAGTTCAATCTTACATCCTCTGCTCTTTCTGTAGTACGTAAACAATATGCACTCATCTATTAAAAATGGAAGAACAGTTCTGTTTGCCGATGACACGAATGTTCTTTGCAAAAAAGAAACAATAAATAGTACAATTTCAGAAGTTTTAAATTGGTTTTGTAATAACAAATTGATAGTAAATGAAGGAAAAACTGTTTCAATACTTTACTACTTGAGCTTCCGGGTCAATGACTCCCATCTCAATCGGGTTTTTGTCCAGTTTCTCTGATTCATCGAGCAAATGCTGAGATGGCCCCTTGATTTGCTTCTGGACGTAACTGTAGCTTCACTATGCGCACGTTTTGTTGAGCTTTCCTTTTGCTTGAAGTGGTAGTAGAGCTTAGGGTGAGTTTCTATTTTGTTATCAATACAGAATAACGAAATCTGCAGTTCGCTTACCGTTACAAATAAGTTTTCTATAACTCAGAAACAAAAATATCTAGTTTTTGAAATGTTAATCTCTCGATTCTTTAAATTTATTATTATTATTATTATTATTATTATTATTATTATTATTTTCATCTTTCAACTATTAATAGTTAAATAGTTGGGAAGGGATTCTAAAACTCAAGAAATCGTGTGCAGATGATTTTCTCTACGTCACACACAGTTTTTTACAGTTTTTGTCTAAATAAATAAAGAGCATTGCATCAGGCACCTTTTATGTTTTGACTGCAAAAAACATTGCGGTCCCCAGTTTGGCGATCGTCCACCAAGAGCGCTAGAACCTAAGGTCAGCTACTCTATGTAGTATATTCTAGCTCGTTGGGCCCACGACTGTTCATGTGATCCGCAAGAGATTAGAAAATATTACGTTTACATTTTATTCTTCAAACAAATATGCAATTTTTTCTTAAATCTATTTATGAGGCCAAGCAATGTTAGGACACATCATTTTATCTGTCGTCGGCGACGTGTCTGCACAGCTCACTTAGCACATCCCCCTCCAGTCAAGTGTAACACATCCTGGCTTGCTTCGCGCTACCGCACTACTGTTTTAATAATCACGGCCATCGGCTCGGCCTTTAAATTTATGTAGGTCATTGAATAATTAAAGAGAAAAATTGGTCTGGAGAAAAAACACTTGGTAGGACAAGTTTGGTAATTTTAGAACTTCATCACTGAAACTTGGAAGATCATCATTGTTGTGTTCATTACCTCAAAAATTAGGTTTAACGAGGGCGAGTCCACTTGAAAATTCTACATTGGTTGTACAATGTTCTGTGATTCATTTTTAACTTGCTGCAGGTGAAAATCGAAATAATATGACTGTAGAATGCCTAAAGTCTGTGATGAAAGTTGTATGATCCGCGGGAATTTTTACAAGTGGGTAAAACAGTTCAAAAATGGTCGAGACTCAGTAACTGATGGCAATCGTTCTGGCCGCATCAGTAGTAAAAGTCCCGTTGATGGTGTTTGGGAAGCTGTAGGTGCGTTTTTCTTTCGATTATCTCTAAGATCAGCGTACAATAAGTAGCCAATACTACTCAGATATGCTTTTGAAAAAGGTGAAGCCAGCCATGAGAGAGAGGCGTCGTGGATCTTAGAGGAGAGACGTGATTCTCCAGCAAGACAACGCACGTCCACACACTGCTCAACAAACACACGGAACCATCGACAAAAGGGGTTGGGAGGTATTGTCTCATCCCCCTTACAATCCAGATTTAGCACCATCTGATTTACATTTGTTTGGTGAACTGACGGAGGCATTACGTGGGAAGAAGTTTCATGATAACGAGGATGTCAAAACATTTGTGGGAAATTGGTTCACACACCAAGATAAAATGTTATTTTCAGCGGGTATAAAAAAGCGGGTAACCCACTGGGACAAGATGCCTAAATGTATGTGAGAATTATATTGAAAAGTAGGAAAAGTTCTGTTTTGCAATAATAAACATTTATTTCTCCAGACCAAATTGTCTCTTTAATTACTGAATGCTTCTTTAATTAAAGATTACTTTGCTGTATTTTAGAAGAATTTTATTGTATATATGAGAATAATATAATAATAATTAAGCGGACAATAATTTTATTAAGCTGAGCTAATAACATACATTAATAAATTGGTGAACTTCAGTTGGGTATTAGAAAACAATCGGGATAATGTTCGGGGTTACTGTGAATATCCCATAATAATAAATCATCTTTCAATTATATTTTGTTTTTAAACGTTATTTACTTAAAAACTGAACAGTTTAATGCCTAAAATCATGAGTAATAACACTCGAATTAACTCTAAAAAAGAGAGAGTATTTCCAGTTTATTATACACATATGATACATGGTATTGAAATTTCAAAATAAGAAAAGGAAAAAAAAGCAGCTACATTATAATATTATATTTATATTTATAAATTATGCTTCAAATACATATTGTGAGCGGTACAGAAAAACATTTTTTAATACAAGCATACGGCCAACTAAGTGAGTCGTAGGCTTCCGCGGCCAGAGTCATGTAAATGATCTTGGCTGTCCAGGTGACGCCGCGTCGAAGGCTGTGTTGCGGACGTTTCGACCATCTTGTCGTGGTCTTCCTCAATCACATCGGCCCCATTGCTATATAATCCCGAGCGCCTACCACACCTGCGCACAATAGCCCTGAGGAAGACCACGACAAGATGGTCGAAACGTCGGCAATACAGCCTTCGACGCGGCGTCACCTGGACAGCCACGATCATTTATACGGCCAACTACTTTTGAAACATTTTTTAAGTATTATTGAAACGGTTGGCATTAAAATTATTTTTATAAAACTAATTGTATCTCTGCCTACCTGGCACGCACGACGGCAGGGCGGGCGACCACTGGCCGTCGCACAAGGTCACGGCGTCCCCGGCCAGGGCGTAGCCAGGGGCGCAGCTGAAGGTGAGCAGCGCGTACAGGTCGACGCTGTCGCCGGGCCGCAGCTGGCAGTCCGGAGGAGCGCAGCCGCCGATGGCGTACTGGCCGTTGGCGGGCGGCTGCGGCAGCACGCACCCCTCGGCGCCCGCGGGCCTGGCGGCGCGCGCGCCCCGCCCCCCGCCGGGCCGCAGCTGGCAGTCCGAGGTAGCGGGCGGCTGCACATACATGTAGACATATATATATATCATACTATATAATATATATATCATACTTATATGTACTATATATATATAACTCGATATAGTATATGATCTGGCTGTCCAGGGACGCGTCAAGGTGTGTCGCCGACGTTTCGACATCTTGTCGTGGTCTTCCTCAGGGCTGTTGTGAGGAAGACCACGACAAGATGGTCGAAACGTCGGCAACACAGCCCTCGACGCGGCGTCACCTGGACAGCCAAGATCATTTACATGACTCTGGCCGCGGAAGCCTACGACTTCAATCGAACTATAGTAATGTACAATCAACGTTTTTGTACTAGTTTGATTGATCGAGTGATTTTTTCGGGTTTCCGGGCGCGTCAACAGCTTCGGTCATTAGTCCCGCAAGTGTAGTGCATGTTTTTTCTCGGGAGATAGCGGTGAACTTCGCCCGCTGGATGGTGAGATCCGGCGCCGATCTACCGTCGGCTAGGTGGGTTTCCCTAACCAGGACTCTCCCACCAGCCGGGACAAGCTCTAAGCTCCTGACTGGTCTCCCGGAATACGTGCTAGTGTAGTGCATGTTAGTGTAAGAGTGCGTGTGTGTAAGGGGAGAGAATAGGACAAGGAAGAGGAAGGACAGATCGCGCGCGGTCCGTGGCCCGTTTGGTAGGGTACTGCTCCGGCATTCGCCTGGTGTTGATCGGAGAAACCACGGAAATCTACCGATCAGAGCAGCCGGCCACTAGAATTCTCCTCCAAACAGCGACTGAATTCGACCTAGCTGAAAATCCTGCCTCCGTCAGCACTCGAACCTAGGACCTCCCGGTCAGAGGCGCTGCAGTGACATCAGTTGATGCACTGAGCTATTCCTCCCTGCTTTTCTACTAGTTAACTACTATATTAATGTAGTATGTACATTTATTTATTAATTTAGTATTTATGTATTTACGTTTATATCAATGGCATCTGTATACAATACTATCACAACTCTTCAGTGGCCAGTGACTGTACCGTTTACCCTATAAAGACAAATCTATAGGAAAATCGACGAAAAGCTATAAACCATGGTGAAAAGATCTTTCCATGGTGGAAATACACAAAAGCGGGGAGGGGGCTCTTGCGCATGATATCGAACTTCAACCAATGAGTTTCAGACACCAGTTTGCGTCACAATATTAGCGGGAATTTTAATTGCAGCCAGATACCACAATTATTGCCTCGTTACTAGACATTGAAACAGATTTAAGAAGCATTTCTTTTAAATATTGAATCTTTTATACCTTCAACGCGTTATTTTGATTAGACAACGTTGAAAATTGTCATTTTGTACCGTTTTCAAAAGGTTTCTTAACACCACCCGCTCTCCATGCAACATGGCGGTCAGCTTAAAGGCTGGTCTGGCTCTTCAAAGGAAGTGCTCGTGTTGTGTAAAATCGGTGCATCGGAGGAATCCGCCAATGTATTTCCACCATGCCACCATACTAGAAACAAATCGACAATCGATCAAGCTTCAATTCACTGACATCTGATTGGCTTAGGCGAAACTTACGTTTCAGCTTTCGTTCGTTATTGTCAATGTGTTTGTATGTGTAAATTTTCTGCCAAGTGTACCCGTTACGTACGTTTAAGTTTGCATTGTGAATGAGGCCTTACGATACAAAATATACATGTTGTAGTTGTATAAATGTAATGTATTAACGTAGTATGTAGTTTTCTACTAGTAACTACTTAGTAATGATGTAGGTTTATTTATTTAAACGTTAGTATATATGTATTTCTATTTGTAGTATATGTGTATAAAAGACCTGCTAGAGAGTGAGTATCTTTTCCGTTACACGTATATCAGTTCAATAGCCAAAAGATTCGGTTTCTTAGACATGAAAAATTTCGTTCACCTCAAAAGAATCGGTTCTCTACAATGTGAACGGATGGACGTTGTGATACAAGTCAATCAACATTTACGCAGTACATTTAAACATAGTTTTACAGACCGCTCTAATACTATAAAAGTTACTAGTAAAGCTATTACTATATTACCAATTTATTAGGGCTCTAAGGGCAGCTGCCGCTCCGAAATCCCCGATAACACACAATACGACTAATTTTATATAACTTCTTGGTAATTCGGAAGTTTATAGTGGTCATTCTTCCTTTGATTTTGTCGTGACCGCCCGCACGCATTTGAAATGAGCCGCCGCCGAGTGTCGTCAGCGGGGCGTTACCGCCCCTGGCGGGAGAGGCGACCGGTGCGAGCCTGCCTGGACTGTCCGCGCGCGGCCGTCACGCCGGAGCAAGCGGGTAGGGACTCGCCACCGCCCCTACTCCGCAGCTAGTCGGCGGGCCGCTAGCCCTTGCGGTCTATAAGAGGGCTCCGACCCGACGCCAGGACAGATAGCGAGCGACGGTGTTAGAGACTGGATCCTGGCGAGCGACTTGGAGAGTGAAGAGAGGACATCAGCTACGATGACGACGACCTGTGCAACGAAAGTGGAACTCTCTTGTGGATATTCTCTTGTGGAAGTCCCAAAATCAGCCGAGTCTGATTTTGGGACTTCTTCTGGACAACGATAACACGGCTTCGCTTTTGGAACACTCTTCTGGTGATACGGAACTTCGGCAATTGTACCTGGTCTTGAATAAAAATTGTTTTATGAATGCTTGCCTTTTGATTGGATACTACAGATTTAGTGAAGTGATTATTCGTATTTTTCACCGTAGAAATCTAATTTTATTGCCAAAGCAATTTTATAACCAACGCATTTTGACACCAGGTGGCGACGTGCTAACGCTGCCAGACGAATCCAACGTGCTACGTTCGCGATGGTCTGCCGGCCCTCGCTCTCGTGACGTGGTTCGCACCTGCGCTCTCGCTCTGGTGCTCACGCTATTTTATAAACTTCCTTCACTTTTAAGAGAATTTATTTTTAAAGCGAATATTAAATAGACAGACATTTAAAAAGTAACTCACCTATTGATTAGCATTATATATATTTTTGCGATATATTGTAGGAATTGTTCATCTCGATAGACAATACAAACCAACTTAAAATACTTGCAGTGCGAAAACACTCGCAATTCCACGCCAAAAACACGCAAAAAGACGCGCTCCAAATGAAGTTTTTCGAAAACTCAATAGATTCCTGTGAAAAAGTGCTTCATATTGCGCATTTACAGTAATGCTTAATCGCCATTTCTTTAAAAACGGCTTCAAAATGTTCAATGAAAATGTCTACTTTGGACGAAGTTTTACTTTTCTTTAATATTCTTGAAGACAGATTTTGGTTCTACTTCTGAGAAACCGAAAAGTTGAGAAAATGTGAAGAAAATATACTTTTAGTGACGATAGATGAGAGCTGGTTAGATAACCTTGATGTAGGCTGGCAAGACCTTAAAGCCAGTCCACACCAAGGAAATTATAAAAAAAAAAAAAAGTACGAGTAAGTCTATGCCATTCTGTAGCACCTCGAGTTTTCTTTTCAGTTTAGAACAATGCCGTTAAGTATAGAAATTAATTTTATGTTACGACAAAAAGAAATTACCCATTTTTACAATTTTTTCTTTTTTTTGCATTTTTCGTTGATTTCGAGTAATAAGTAATTTTTTACTTTTTTACGTTATTTTTAATGCATTTTTCGCTGTTTTCGACCATTTAATACCATTTTAATGGTACTTGCTTCAAACAATATTTACGAGATTCAACAAATGCTCACCACAGAATTCCTGACTAGCCTTTTCGATTTGTTCGCTCATGTAACGTTATGTCTGCCGTTGTGTGTACTATGTAATTGAAGGTTTCTATGATGCCAATCGTCGCCGTTGTCACTTCGGACGATTTCGCAATAAATAAGGGCAGATATTTTTATTTGTAAAGATCAGTCCAAACCAAACGCTTGCAAGCTGAGTTCACTTAAACAAAAGGAAGAAGTCTCAATTACATCAGTAACACATGCAACAGCTTGAGTGGTTCATATGAAGTAGTTGGAAGCAAATTTTTTATGTAACTTTTCTTTGTTTTTAGGGGATTAAAAAAAACATTTTAAGAGTATTTTATTGATCATTTTTATCTGTTTTAGGTCATCAATATCCGCCCCCTGCTAATGACCATAGCAGTTGAGGTACCGGAAACCCGAAACAATCAATCAACTCTTGGTAACGCACGGCGTGAGTGAAAAGCAACGCAAGTCGTCGGAAATGCGAGAAGTCGTGTAAATCACAGCAGCCAAAGAAAAAGGCTTCACGAAAACCCACCAGCCGAATTCCAGCCCGCGTCCGAAACGACCTCCAATTTTTTCAATCTTCCCCCGCCAGTATCCCTGGCGAGGCGAGAATTTATTCAATTATTCGGATACACGCGCTCCAGCATTCCTGCTTTTGGAGCAAGGGGCGGGTTAGATATTAAAAATACTAACTTAACTTAGATTAAATCTAACTTACAAACTAAACATCTAGCCACTTACGGCGAGTTGTTTTTAATAACAGAATTTTTTGGGATTGGTAGAGTTCTTATTAATGTTCTTCGTTTCATTGTTGTTGTTTTTTCTTGTTACATTCACACTCTCATTCATTCTTAAACTATATTTACAATCACATTCATACTACACTGCACAATCTACATTATTTACAATGCCACGGCGCCGACTTCACTCAAGCCTCCGTGACGCCGCGACGTTTTCTCGTCAACCTTCACCGAGAGCGGTGGCTCAGTGCATCAACTGATGTTACTGCAGCGCCCCCGACCGGGAGGTCCTAGGTTCCCACTCCCCACGGCGGCAGCATTTTCGACACTAGCTTTTCAGCTAGGTCGAATTCAGTCGCTTTATGGAGGAGAATTCTAGCGGTCGGCTGCTCTGATCGGTGGTTTTCCGTGGTTTCTCCGATCAACACCAGGTGAATGCCGGAGCAGTACCCTAGCAAGCGGGCCACGAGCCACGGACCGCGCTGTCCATTCTCTTCCTTATCCTATCCTCTCTCCTTACACACACACTTACACAAACATGCACTACACTATCACACATTTCGGGAGACCGGTTGGGAGCTTAGAGCTCGTCCCGACTGGGGCGGTGCCCCGCTGGTGGGAGAGTCCTGGTTAGGGGGAAACCCCACTAGCCGACGGTAGGTCGGCGCCGGATCTCGCCATCCGGCGGGGAAGATCACCGCCATCTCCCGAGAAAAAACATGGACTACACTTTGGAACCAACCTGCACTGACCTGCGGCGAGAAGGAGCAGCGCGAGCGCGGCGGCCGAGGCGAGCGGCTGCGGCGAGCGCATGGCGGAGCAGCTGGCGGCGACTGGGCGGGCGCCGCGCCGCGCCGCGCCGCGCCGCTCGCTCGGACAGGGGAAAAACCGGCCGCGCAGCAGACGAAGCCAATGCGGAAAGTGCGAGGCTGACCGGCAGGCGGCGCGCCGCGGCATCCCGGCGGAGCGGAGGGGAAGAGGCGAGGACGAGCACGTCACGGAGGACGGGAAGGATGACGACATTGCTCGGCTCGGCGGTCGTCCAACAACACAATTTAATCAAAAACGATAGAGCTGTATTTTTTTTTTTAAATGTCCCAGTGTTTTTTTTGTTAAGTACACCTCCACAAAAAATAAAACTTCCGTTTCAAATTCAAGGGTCTTATCAAATCGATTTGAAAATATCAATTTTGGAGAAAATCGCCTTTTGGAGAAAACAGTTAAGCCGATTGCACTGTTCACACACAGACAGACAACTTTTTTTATTTTTTACATAGTAGTTTTTATTAAGTCAAAAAATTAAAATTATACTTCTACTACCACTACCACTACCACTATACTCTTCTTACTTCTCCTCCTCCTCTCTCCTACACTCCTCCCCACCTCAACTCCTCCTCTCCTTTCATTTCCTCCTTCTACTCCTCTCCTACTCCCACTCCTCCTCCTCCTCCTATTCCTACACCTACAACTCCTCCCTACACTTCCAACTCCTCCTCCTCTTCCTTTTACTTTCACTCATACTTTCACTCCTACTCCTACTCCTACTCCCACTCCTCCTCCTCCTACCCTACTTTCACTTACTTTCCTCCATATAATAATAATAATACCTATACTATCAATACTCATATCTAATAATATCTTAATCTACTTTCACTACATAATAATAATAATAATAATAATAATAATAATAATAATAATAATAATAATCTTGCGAGTTGTCTACAGCTCCTGCGGCCGTCTCTCGCATCCCAATCTCCATGCCTCTCTATCATTCTAATCGTCTTCTTCAGGGCCTCTTTTCTGCATGTCCTTCATAACTTGCTTTTGCCATTCTTCTCTGGGACGACCTCTTTTTCCTCTGTCTAAAGGGAGCCACTCAGAGATCTTTCTGGGCCATCTCTCATAACCGAGCCTTTTCGCGTGATCAAACCATTTTAATCTTCGTGTTTCTCTAAAATCGATTTCTGTATTCGCATTCTTTTAAAAATTTCATCATTTCTTACATGGTCCATTTTAGACACTCTACAACTTGTTCTCATGAAATCCATTTGCAGGCTTTTTAATTTGTCTTTTTCTCGTTTTCTTATTTCCCACGTTTCTGATCCAACAGCACTACATTTTGTACGAAGGTTTCAAACAGCCTTTTCTTAGTTGATCTGGATATTTCATTTCCCCAAAGTAGAGAGTTCAACTTTCGAGTGACTTGTCTCCCTTGCGTGATCTTTTCGATAGTGTCTTTTTTGGAGTCGCATTCTTTACTGATGATTCCTCCTAAATATTTAAATTCCTCACATGCTTCTATCTGTTCTCCATTTGTTGGTATGCTGCAGCCTGCATTTTCTCCTACCACTTCACCTAGGGAGTACATGACCTTGTAGTTGGTGGTGCAGCTTGAGTACCCCTGTGAACCTGAGAGCTATGCCGCCGGTAGCGTAGCTACTGAGAGGGCCTCCCTTGCCGGACAGGTCGAAGGGGAGAGGGCAGACGAAGAAGTACTCCAGAAGAGGACCTCAACACGAGAAGAGGACTCGCCGAAAAGGGGAGAGGAGCCTCTTAATTCATGGAGAAGACAACTCTTCTAGAGCACGGGTAGCTCGAAAATAAAACCCCTGGCCCTCCAAGTTCGGGGTTGGGGCATTGGGCTTGCACCCCATTACCAATAAAAAAAAATCCAAACTGCAAACGTCCCAACACGGAGCCTCGGAAATGTACATGGAAACGAACTCGCACTAGAAAAAGCACTTTGATTTTTGGAACACAATAATAATAATAATAATAATAATAATAATAATAATAATAATAATAATAATAATAATAACAACAACAACAACAAAGTAAGATTACCAAGATTTGAAAAACTAGGCATTTTCGTTCCCGAGTTATAGAGCCCATTCCCAAGTTATCGAATTATGCCCATATCAAGGGTTGGTTTGGTTTGTTTTTTGTGTTTCCGGGCGCGTCAACTGCTTTGGTCATTAGTCCCGTTAGTGTAGTGCATTTTTGTTTCTCGGGAGATGGCGATGGTCTTCCCCAGCTGGATGCCGAGATCCGGCGCCGACCTACCGTCGGCTAGTGGGGTTTCCTCCTAACCAGGACTCTCCCATCAGCGGGGCACCGCCCCAGCCGGGACACGCTGTAAGCTCCCGACCGGTCTCCCGGAATATGTGGTAGTGTGGTACATGTTAGTGTAAGTGTGTGTGTAAGAGGAGTGGATAGGACAGGGAAGAGGAAGGACAGATCGCGCGCGGTCCGTGGCCCGTTTCGTAGGGTACTGCTCCGGCATTCGCCTGGTGTTGATCCGAGAAACCACGGAAAATTACCGATCAGAGCAGCAGGCCGCTAGAATTCTCCTCCAGGCAGCGACTGAATTCGACCTAGCTGAAAAGCTAGTGTCGAAAATCCTGCCGCTATCAGGACTCGAAGCTAGGACGTCCCGGTCAGAGTGCTGCAGTCACATCAGTTGATGCACTGAGCTACCGCTCCCGGTGTGTTTATTATTATTGTTTATTTTATATATATATATATATATATATATATATATATATATATATATATATATATATATATTATACCGGGTGTTTATTTTATCTTTCACCGAAGATGACGCGCCGCTTGCCTCAGCAATCGAGTCCTCGCTTCCCCGGGGATTTGTCAAGAAGGACCCGTTCATCAGGTGCGTTCGTCGTTCGGCGCGACCGACCGATACACCAGGGTCCCGACAGCGTTCAACTGTGCGTCATGAAATTTTCTTTGAAGAAGAGAATATTTATTTCCTACACTTTCCTTCTACATAAGTTTGCCAGTAAGTGCCGCAAGAGGTTTATTAACAATTTTCCGGGCGTGAAAATTCCACATCAGTCTACAATTTTGAATCTGTGAAGAAACTTCACATTCTTGGAATTTTAATTGACAGACAGAAGTTTCGAAAGCGCCGTGTCCTGACAGAAGAGGTGAACGAAATCTCTGCCAGATTACAGCAATCCCCAAGAAAATCTTTGAGGCGTCTATGGTTACTTTCGACAGGATTCGGCAACTACTCACACTGCTGTTCAATCAATGAACCTTTTAAATAATGTTTATAGTGAAGATGGAATAATTAGTTGTGGGTTATGGCCTCCTAGATCACCTGATTTGACTCCTTGTGACTTTTTTCGTGGGAGGTACTTGAAAGATCAGGTGAATGCATAAACCCCGCTTTCGGAGGAAGAGCTTCGGTACTCTATTGAAAAGAAAATCGCAGAGATTTCTCGAGACTTATAGGGTAAATCAGAATATGTTCCGGAGGTGCCAAGAATGCATTCGAGGCGAAGGACACAGCGTTCTGAAACTTCTTTAAGGTAAGATAAGCGCGGCTAAAGTTCCTGTGTGTCAGCACGGGAGTTGACTCAGCGGTTCGCTGGGCGAATGAGCCCTCGACTGCCTGGGCGACGTGGCCCGAATCTTTCGCGAACGATAAAAAAACACTCTGTATATATTACTATACTTGGGTTTTTCTAACGAGGCATCTGAGGGTAGTATCTCCAAGATGAAATATGGCACAGCTTTGCGCGTCTTTCTCGGTCGTGCCGCTATAGTCGCTTGATCTGCAACGCTGCTTGATACGGTCGCGATCTTTCGACATCTTGCGGCAGGATCGACAAAGACGCAAAAAGTCGTGCCATATTCCATCTTGGAGATACTACCCTCAGATACCACGTTAGAAAACTCCAAGTATATACAAAATAATTTTTAAATAACACTAGGGAACAAGATTTTTAACTCCAGGAAGGTAGAGTGCGCAACAGACTCAATTTTATTCGTAGATTACGAATATTACAATAAAAACGTCATATCACGTCACAGTTTTATTATACACCGTATCTGTATACCGTATTTTTGTACGAATGTAAATACATTTACATTACACCTTTAAGATATGTAGAATCAATACGCATAAAATCTATTTTAAAATAAAATATTTGTTCAGTTCATCTCTGCTACTTGCATGAGTTATCAACAAAATTAGGCTTTCGTGTTATTGTTTTGTTCCTTCTGTATTCGAAGATTGCCGTATTTATTCCCGCGCCCGGAAGTCGCGCTCAATTACGAGTAGGTCTTGGTGGATATTTTGAAAACAATTCACGTGTACCCTCATATTTCCTACTGCGCATCAGTCATCGAAAAGCCAAAATCAATTTAGCCCCTTACCTTATCGCAAGCACACATGTATCCAACTGTTGGGGAGGCAGATTCTGAGTCAGTCGGTGTCACTGTACCCGCAGTGCGCATGAAATTCGTATCTGGTTTGCATGTGCCTCAAATACATTAGTTGTGTTTTTTAGGAAGTGAAATTCGCCACACGATCTATTGAGTTCAATCGGTTCGATAAAATGCAAATTGTCATTTCACATTGAAAGTGTGCAAATCAACCTGATCATTATTGTTACGTTCGTAGGAAGATTTACACCCAAATTTCAAATGAAAACTAGAGATGCTACCGAATGGCACAGACTTTCTCGTAGTTTTTTCTAGTTTCCTTGGCGTGAACTGGCTTTTTCCTCCATTCTCAGGCGAGCTGCCATCACGTACATTTTCGTAGACGTTTTCGTAACTTTTTGGTAACTTAATAGTAGAACCGAAATATTACTTCTAGAATATTAAAGAAGAGTAAAATCTCGTCCAAAATAGATATTTTCATTGAAAATTTTGAAGCCGTTTATAAGAAAATGGCGATTAAGCATAGCTGTAAATGCAAAACTTGAAGCTCTTTTTCACAGGAATCTATTGTTTCCGAAAACCTTAATTTAAAGGTATTCGAAGCACTTCCACTCACAAATGAAATAATGTATACAAATGCATTAAAATGTGCATATTAACGGCGAGATACTTGAAATGAGGATACTTAAAAAATTACATTTCGGTAATTTTTGAAAAACAAAACAAAAAAAACAACATCAAAGAATATACCAAAATGACCTTGACGTCATTTTAAACAGTGCAATTAGCACAATCCATTGGAAAAAATTTGGAGCCTTTTTGAGAAAACGTCGTTTGAGCGTTTCTGAATATGCGGAATTTTGAGCTCATTTTCACAGAAAACTGTTGAGTTTTCGAGCAACTTTACTTAACAGTATTTAAAGCACATGTACCCATAAATATAATGTGAAGAAATCGTATCTAATATTAAGTATCACCGACGTGAGAGACAAGTAAAAAAATGACATTTTTGTACTTTTTGGAAAAAAAAGAAGAAATAATAGAGCTATGGCGTTTATGTCATCATGTAGGGCACATTTGGCAGTATCGCTGGCAAAAATGTAAAGAAAAATTCGGAGCCATTTTTGAAAAAATCTTGTTTTTATATTTTAAAAAAATTGCAAATATTGCACGCGCTATTGCACAAAAACTACTAAAAATTTTCAAAAATGTCTCCGTGACCTTAATGAAAGAACTATTTATGGACAACAAATTTAATTTGAAAGAAAAATCTGACTTAAATTTTACAGTTGTAGGAAGACGTGGAAAAAATCAATTTTCGAAAATTCAAAGGTAACCGTGAAAATCGCACCTACGTCACCTTTATTAGTGTATTTTACTCTATTCTTACAAGAAATTTAAAGAAAAAAATGGAGCTGTTTTTTGAAAAAAATGAAAATGTCCGGAGGGCTTCATGTAAAGTACCCCCAAATTTTAAAGAATGATTTTCAAAATCTCAAAGCTTCACCTAGAATCAAATGCACAGGGGTTTATTCAATTTAGAAAATATCGTACGCATTATTTAGGCGCTAGCAGTATTCACAGACGGACGGACGGACGGGCGGACGTACGGAAGTTTTGAAACAAGCACACTTTTTCGGTATTAGGGGACCCCATTTTTTATCCCCTTCCAAAATTGAAGTAGTATATGACTTAGTGTAG
Source organism: Teleogryllus oceanicus (assembly GCA_964035755.1). Classification (NCBI taxonomy): domain Eukaryota; kingdom Metazoa; phylum Arthropoda; class Insecta; order Orthoptera; family Gryllidae; genus Teleogryllus; species Teleogryllus oceanicus. The sequence goes on along the minus strand of CAXIVR010000002.1, from coordinate 225,465,850 downwards.
GAATCACAGAATTTTGAAAATGTGCACACAATTCACTTTTCCCCATAGCACGTCATACGCAGTTTTAACTGTTTTTTGTCGTAAAATAAATAAATAAATAAACTATAACGTCGTCCAATATAGCATATTTTTTAAAAAAAATATGAAGCAGTTTTTAAGAAAATGGTGATTAAGCATTACTGTAAATGCGAAATTTGAACCTTTTTCACTAGAATCTATTAAGTTTTCGAAAATCATTTGAAGTAGTTTGATGTCCTTTTAAACATATCAATAATGTATACAAATCCATGGAAATGTGCAGATTAATGGCATGAGAGATATTTTTATAAAAAACTACATTTTTGAAAAAACAAAAGAATAGATTTATGTCATCGGAGAGGGTGCATTTGGTACTATCCCTACCAAAAAATTAAAGAAAAAATTTGAAGCCGTTTTTGAAAAAACCTTGTTTTAGTAATTTTTTAAAATGCAAATATTGAACAAACACTACTCAAATTTTCAAAAAAAGTCTACATGACCATAATGAAAGAACTATTTAAGAGCAACAAATTTTATTGGAAGAAAAAGTCTGTGTCTTCAATTTTATAGTTGTAGGAAGACGCCGAAACAAATTCAAACTTTTGCAATTTTCGAAAATTCAGAGTTAACCGTGAAAATGAGACCTACGCCACCCTTATAAGAGTATTTTTCTCTATTCTTACAAGAAATTTAAAGGAAAAATTTGGAGCCGTTTTTGAGAAAATTTTGAAAATGACCGGGCAGCTTCATGTAAAGTTCCCCCAAAATTTAATGAATGTTTTTCAAAACGCAAAGCTTCAGTTCACGCAAAAATGACATGGGCTTTTTCGATTTGGAAAGTATCTTACGCACGGTTTAGGCGCTAAATTTGTTCACATACGGACATACAGTCCTTTTGCTTCCAATTGGTTTTTCGGCATCAGGGTCCCTGAGATTCTGGCTACACCACGTGTTAGAGGATTTTTTTCTCTTAATTTAGTAACTGGTTTTATGCACTTCTTCGTTACCAGAGTCCGGCAATGAATTTTTTCGCCGAAAATCCGCCGTTTTTTTTTCCCTTCTTCTTTTTGTTTTTTTGCGATCATTACATAACTTTCCCTATACTATGAATATTACTCCATATAAACTACATATACGAGAAAGTAAAAAGGGATATACACAAATTTAGAGTAACTTTTGTGATCTTCAACACCTCTGTAAATACTGCTCACTGGGTGTACCTAAAAGTTAGTGAGGAATTGCTCTGGAGGTTCAACAAGTTTTATAAAAAATGCTCATGCACACACCTACATGGAGTTCTGTTAATATTAAAATATTTTTTTTCCATAAGCCATCAATAAACCTATAATTATATTTAGTTCATAAATCTAAGAACTAATAACAATAATCCAAAATAATTATTTTGTAAAACAAGCAATTTAAGTACGACTTTATTCACGAGAAAGGCTAAGTCCCGAGCAAAAGGAACATCATTGCCTCAAGTGAATAAAGTTCAGTTAAACTGCCTAATATAAACAATTTATATTTAAACCATTTTTCTTTCATTTCAAATACATCTACTTCCTTATGCCCAATTGGCTAGTATCTATGACAATCAATAGTTGCATTGTCTACTACATTGAGAGTCATGTAGGAGGCAGTGATGATGATAGGTAATGATAGAAAGTGATGACAGGGAGTGAAAGCAGGCAATGAATGAAACTCCACAAATAAAATCTCACTGCACATCATCATAGCTTACTCTCGCTACAAGTCTTCGCTTTCTATCCTTACTTCCAATTACCTTGTACTGACTTCCTTGAGAGTACCAATGTCAGAATTTTTTACTCTGAGCAGTTTCTTTAATTCCTCTAGGAAGAAAAAGCCACTTTAATCCCAGCATGAATAAAGGTATTCAAGAAAGAAAAGGCAATTGAAATCCCACATTTCATTTTAATAATGTGTAAAATTAAATAGAAAATTGGAGTCCATAAGAAAATTAAAATGCATTTCTTGAAAGACCAATCATCGCAAAGACTAATTATGAATACAAATTTAGAGTGAAAATTTGGATTCTTTTTTATTTATTTAACGTCAAAAAACCGTTAAAAACTGTGTATGACATGCTATGGGGAAAATTGCAATCTATTGCAAATTGCAATCTATATTCACATGTAGAAATTCATGTTTCAGGGAAAAAACAAATTATGTTTTAAAAACACAATTTTTTTAAATAACATTCATTTATTTTTTATAGCCCTTCAAATGACAGTACAAAAGTATCCACAAAATTTGAAACAAAGATAAAACATTTCTGATATAACAGTGTATAATACTTTTGCTTCTTTGGTGTGTATGAAATGATCATAAAAGAAACCAGAATTCTTTTGAGCATTTACCCACCCTACTATCCATGACAAATCCAAACACAGATAAAAACAATTTCTTCTGGAAAGTATGTACAAATAATGAAAGTAAACAAGAATTCAACAAGCAATAAATTTTAACCATTTTCTTCGTATTCATATTTTTTTCAATTTTATCTTCAATTTTCATCTTCCAGGTCTTTATGGGCGGTTAAACAGGTACAGATATGGGCATAGAACTTCACATTATGTTCCCTTTTACCCACATAAACTAGAAACATCACTCATTGTATGAAGAAAAATTTTTTAAGTTACAGTCACTAAGTAACTTATATTTTCATTACAAAAAAGTACAAAAATCTTCACAAGTTGAAGATATTAAAAGCTTTCTTAATGTGTTTCTGGAACATTTGTTTATTTCCTTCATACCAAATTGATACAATTTATATACATCTATTAGTGAAATAACATATCACAAAGCTCAGAAACACACATTATGTGCAAGATTCATTTACTTAAAATATCACAAACAAAATCCCACCCATAAGTCAACACAAAGAGTTATTTTTAATCTTTTGGGTACAGACGCTTCAACTTTCCATGTGGAATGTACTGAGCCCCATCAAAATAGGCAAATTTCTTCCCAATATCAGGATGTCGAACCTAGAAAAACAGAATACAAATTAAACACTGACATACTCCTACAAGGTTTTATTTCCATTTATCAAGTACATATCTAAAACCATCAGTATAAATACCCAATTTTTAGAATATCATAAAAATTGGTATTTTAAAAAACTAATAGTAACATATGTTAAATGTAAATGATGTAATATAATAATGTACCATTTTCCTTAGCCGCATCCAGCATTACAATATCAGTTTTATCAGTTAAATGAAGAACATCTTTCATACATTCAGCTACAGTTTATACTTGCTCATTCATTTCAAGAGAGACAGTGGATTTGAAAAACATAAAAGGATGATTTTGTTGGCGTCATAAATATCCATAGTGAACAAGGGATCTAGCAGAAAAGAGGGGAGGGTGGGAGAGGCATAAGATTGGCAGCCCGATGTGACAAGCACAAGACTACTCACCAACCAATCAAAAAATTGCAATATACATTAATATGAATTATGTTAAAAATTAATATGACTTTCTTAAAAAGGAGAAAAAAAAATGAAGTGCAAAAACTTTTAATAATTAACCCCTAACTGGTGATGTGGTGGCTCTTAGTCCCCCAGGCTTTGAAAGATAAAGAACTTTTGAGAAGCAGATGCGAAAAGGAGCCTTCGCTTCTGGACATCTTTCAGGAAGTCAGTGGTTTTGCGAACCCAGTGGTGGTCACATTGTTGTAGGTGCACAAAAACTTGTTATTTTGTACTTTCTAGTGCCTGAGGTATAAATCAATCCCCATCTCACTGAAACCTTTTATCCTGTTTTTTTTCTTTTTAAAATATATTTCACAAAACTATGCATGCTTCATGAGATAATATAAGGGGAGATACCATAGGATTTGAGGAATGGGTCATCATCAGTTTAGAAGCAGAAAAGAGCAAATTTACTGGTTAAGAGAAGGAAAGCGTGGGATCTGAAGGAAGTGTACAGCCAACATTACACACCAGATTACATGATGTCCACATGCCCCATGAGCTGTGGCTGACAATATCCCGAATCTTGAAAGAACCTTTGCTTAATGCCAAAATGATGCAGATAAATTAGTGAGATGTGGAATATGTCCAAGGCGAAGTGGACTGCAAAACAAAGTTACCCATGCTCACTGTAAGGTGCCTATCTGCACTCAGTATACAGTTTGTATTTGTGGATATTGCAGTGAATGAGGGACTGTGGAAAGTGACTTTAATTGAGGTTGTGTTGTAATAGTCATAAAATTTTATTAATTGCCCCTCCTTTATCAGATTCTCAAAAGATAATTTTATAATTAGTCTGCATATTGGAACACTTTTTGGAGGAGTGCTTTTTTATGATTCAAGTGGATGTTAAAATATTTTTTTTAATTTGATAAGCAACTGTGCTTCTTTTTAATAATTTTTGTATTAATCCTAATGATAATGCATAAAATTTCTTGTTCATATCACCAAAACAGACGTTTTTGTTATTTCAACGCTTTAAAGCAAGTTTTTGTGTTGGGGTATGTGCAGTCCCCACATCACCAGTTACATGACAAAAAAAACGACCTCACCAGTTACGGGTTAATGAAATTTCTATTAGTCTTCAGAATCACAGTTCCATCATGCATTGCCACAACCAGGCCTTTCAAAATTCTATGAAGATAAAGCAGTGAACCCATTAGGAGGGCCTGGCCGGTTGGTTGGTTGGTTGGTTGGTTGGTTGGTTGGTTGACTGGACTGGCCATAGCCATCCTTTATTAAGGTCATAACATTCGATTTGGCCTGCAAGACAGGGGTCCTACTCCGGTCACAAGTTTTCAATGCTTTCCACATTCTTCCCGTAATATGTGTGAATCTTCCTATGCACAATGTCCTAAATGGTGTAACATTAATTAATTGTAAACTGCTAGCCATTAGATAAACCTTTTTATTCCAAAAATTGTTTTGAACCGTTTTTGAAGAATTTGAAAATAAGAACGGGAGTTTATTATACGAAAGAAAGGAGAAAAACAACATCAAGGAAGACAGACGCTATATATTTTAATTTAAAAGCCTCCTTTCTTTTCTTCCCTGTCGGTTTTGAAAAGTTATCAAAATGTTTTATACGTTGACGACTATGCTGTGTTGGTGTATAGTTCGCACAAATTGTTTTTAAAAAAATTATTTATGAGGCTTTCTCTCCCCACCATTCAGAAATTTAAAGGACAGTGTTATGACACTGATGTAATCTCTAAAAACTAATAATTAATAATAAATATGTGTAACTGAAATTTAATAAATATATTTTCTTCCTGCATGTAATGTGGGTGTGTTTCATGTGATTGTTCCGTATATAAATACTCGCTTCTTGTTTATTTGAACAAATGTTCACCAGAAGGAAACCCAATACTCATTTAATTTCCACATTCTGGAGTATATAAAACCACAAAATATGATGAAATTCCTTCTGAAACGTCAAGTGTTGGATCTCGCTCTGCCGACCTTGGAAGAAATTCTGCAGCATATTAGATGATGTTCTTAAGTTTTTATACTTTTAAGCTTTTATTAATAACAGCAAATGATAAAATTGGACTAGAATGCGAATTAGATTTTCAAAATAATATAATTACATCAAATTCTTGATCTAACACACAAAAGCAATGGTATGAGGGCGACACTAGCTTACTGACCACTTGGAGCGCTAGTGATGCTACATTTGTTAGTAGGACCCATTTTCAGTATAGGGAAAAAGCACAAACCTATGGGACTGTGTTATTAGACTGTGATCAAACTTTCCATCGCTACTGGAACAAGTGGCACCCCATGCATTGCTGTCGACAATGGGTGACTGGCAAGCCAAGCCAAGCCAAGCCAAGCGGCGCCATGCCTCGCCGGGCTGTGCGCTGTGCCAGTAGGTCTTAATGGGTACCCTGCTTAAAAATACCGAGTACTGTTTTCCAAACATTGTGAGTAAAAGTGAGAAGGGAGAAATGTAAGTTACTGTAATGTTTATACGAAGAAACAAATTATTAATTTCTTAAAGGACGGAACCCATTTCCACTGCCCGGCCTAGCCCGGGCAACTGACATTAGTCTTCAACGACATCTGAAGCTTCAAAAGAAGAATAAGAGGACTGGAGTTGGAGACACTTCCTCATCCACAGGGATGTCAACAACTGGAACTATCTTTCTCATAAACGAACTTGGAAAAGGACAGCTGACTCCTCCAAGAAGCAGCTGGCGTAAACTGATTTCCAATGAAGAGAAAACAGGGGCGTGTGGTGATTACATCGTACACCCCAGCTGCTAGTAATCAATCTGCTTCCCCCTCCCCTACCGCATACAAAGTAGTCGAGCAACAGGAAATTCTTTACCACAACTGTGAAACACAAACTTTTTTCGAATATAAACAATTCCAACATGCAATTTATCACTCCCACACAGTATGTATTCTCTTGAAAGAAAAAGTAAATAATAACTTACAGAACAGGAAAATGAAATCTACTTCCTGCTAAAGTTGCGGTAATCAATGGAAACTAAACTCCATTCTTCTTTCATGACTAGCAAAATACTGCACAGTTTTTATCGAAAAATGAATGTGCGAGTCATATATCCTCAAGCTGAGATGATTCAATAGGTTAAAGTGGATAATTTTTTTCCACTAGTTGTTTCAACCGTAGGCTTTAATCTTTTTACATTACTCACAGTCCTGCCAGGCACACTGACTGTCTTCAGCGTACGGAATGCTATTTGAAATTCCGGGAATCTAGTGTTCTGATCACGTTTGTCAGAACAACCTTTCTCATAATTAATAAAATCTCTAGGGAACATTCTGGTTCACTCTCTTTACAGCAAGAGAGACATATAATCATTATATAAATTATAAACTTCCAGCCCCATAATCATAAATTATAAACTTCTCAGCCAAAGCTACATTAATTTATATTAACAAAACATGCCATTTAATAAAACAATGATGAATTGATGTAGCATTGTTTACAAGTAAATGCGAGATGCTTTGTTTGTTTCATTTGCTGTCAGGAGTTCTGTGATCTCGAGGTAGGGGAGGCCTCGCTTTGAAGCAAGGGTGGGGGAGTAACGTCATCTATCCCTATATACCATTTATAGCTAGCTGGGCTCAGTTCATTATCTGTGAAGCCTTCTCCCCAATCACAGCCCACCTCTAGCCAAGCAAATAAGATGTGCGCGCAGCTCCGAGTCCCAGTGAAGGTCTCACAGCTGGGGTTACACAGTTGGCTGGCACAAAGATCGCAATAGAATACACAGTGGGTGCAATATTTTTGATCAAGTGACATACGGTTTTTAATTCTCAATATTCATTAAATTCTCATTCTTGCTTACCCCAGCAGTGCTGGGGGTTGAATGCACACCACTGAGAGAAAACCATTGTTCAACTGATGCACTGCATCTGAGCTGGTCATAAGCCACACTTCCATGAAAATTGAGATATTGCCATAGAAGAGTAATTGATTATTAGAGGTATCTCATTAGGCATAGTTTGCTGCCATTTAGTGGTTGAATGTGGAATTAGAAAACAGATTTGTTGTGACGGGTTGTCTAGCAACCTGGAAAACTTGAAAAAGTCAGGGAATTTAAAAAAAACTGGAAATGCCAGGAATTTCTTTTTACAATCAGGGGAAATTTGCCTTTTTGATTCAAAATTATAATTTGAGAAAAAAAATTTCATTCAATTTTAGGTTTTTAAATCAACATTTAAATTTTAAACATATTTTGCATTTATTTAATTTTTAAATTTTGCCTACAAATTTGGAATTGTGTGTCAATTGTGTGGGGCTGTTGTGCATTTCTACTGAATTACTGCAAGTATTCTGAAAACATATCCTACAATTTGCAATGTAATTTGCATCTTCCTAAATCTTTTGGTTACTCGCTGTAAAACCAGTTTGAAAATATTTACAACTGACAACTTAAATATTGGGTAAGTAAGAATATTATGTTTGTGTATTCAAATAATCTTCTTTTTGACCTACTGAACAATTTTATTTTCTATATTCGGAAATATTTTGTTATTTTCTTATTATGAATACATTATTAAACAATAATTTTAGATGAACATAACCCCCTTCAAAACTGATGTCTGCCCACAGTCGCACACGAAATGTTTGGAAAAATGATTTCCACTAGTCCACAGCCAACCAACTTGGAAGATAATTCAAATGCCAGTTTGCTTGTTAGTGTTACATTTATCACATTTGGATAGTCATAAGTTAAATAAAAGTTATTTTCAAAAATTTCTTTTCTTCCTGGATAAAGCAGATTAACAAGTGTGATAGGATTGATATTAAATTTTGATGTAGTGTGTATGATTTGATTTACTTGCATATGGATTTAGCTGATATGTGATATTTTGATTGATGTGTGAGCTTGATACGTGTTTATCAGTTTCAGCTGCAGCCATTAATAAATAAATAAGTGGAGGAGTCAAATTGGGATGCAAGAAATGTTGGCGATTCATCCATGAATTATCAGAAACATTTCACAGTCAGTCTGCCAGAAACTGGAGTTTTTTTCCACCATAGAAGGCTATGTCCTGTTTGACACAATCTTTAGAGTGACACAATCTTTAACAATACAGGTTCAGGGAAGGCTGTCCATCCTGATGGCCTTGTCTGCTCTGCATAACAGACCCTTTAACATTTGTATACTTCACTAAGCTTGAGGAAAATAGTACATAATGTACTTTTAAAAGTAAGCTACTTTTGACTTTCAATCTAACAAAATGTTGAAAGGAATTTTCTAAAGAAAGTATTTTCGAGCACATACCATTTTCCTCTCACTTCTAAAATTATGACAATTTCTAAGTTTCATTAATTCAAAAATAATTTTTCCATTACGATAAAAATTACCTGATGTTTTCCAGACTTTTCCTAGTCTGTTACCATCCTGTGTAATACAGTCCAGAGACTGGCTGTTTGAAGTGTGTTCCATTCTGAAGGGATTTTCACTTTTAGAACAAGGGTTTACAAAATGTGGAATGTTTGACCAACTATTATTAGTATATTGATGATTGCTTATGTCAAAACATAACAATATCTAATTTATATGCTGATCAAACAAATCATCTCTGTGACGGAGATCAAAATGTAGCCCAATGGAGAAGCATCTCAATTAACAAAAGACTGTTATCCAATTATTAGGCTCTTGCTACATCTTTATATGGAACATTAAATAATGTATCAACAATCTTAATATTATACTATCTTGCAGTTTAAAAATGAGAAAGTTACTTTTCCTACCTCTGTGTTCTTCATCAATTCAAGCTGCTCTTGAACAACATACGTCTGATGAGAACCTTTGCGATCCCGCCTATCAATTAGAAGAGCATAGTGTGGCCAGAATCTCAATACCTGAAAATATACAAAAAGGGAAATTAAACAATTATCGTTTGTCATTAGAAGGATTTAAACATTTCGTAGCTTATTGAATTTTTTTTTTCTTGAATGGTAATATAATATGTTGGAACAATACTTGATTATGCTACTACGAGAATCTACAATCTATGCATCAAGTTGCTACAGTTCTGTCCAAAAGTGACAGAATATAGCTGTAGTAATAATTACAAAGTTTTCTTAGGTCTTTTACCCATATCTCAATTAATTGATCCACAGAGCAAATGCTCATATGATTCTTTGTTTTGCTTCTGTACATTAAAAGTAACCTCTCTAACAGTTTCTTATAATTCTCAACGTCAAAAAAATAAATTGTGATGGAAGTACATGAATAATGTAACCAACGAACCACAGAAAACAAATGAACTCATACTATTTGGCAAGGCAAAGTTGCATTTCTACAGAAATATGTAATGGACGACATTTCATTTTATTTATTGCGTTTATTAGGGGCACTTTAACTACAAAGATCATCAAGACAGAGGAGTGATGATCGAAAGAGTAAATAATAGAGAAGGTTGATGAAGAATTGGTGGAATGATAGGCAGAGGAAAAGTGAGAACCTACAGAAAATTCGCCAACAGCTCACTTTTAACATCACAAATATTACGTGTACGGCCAGGCATTGATCTTGGGCTCAGCAGTGAAAGTTGGATGTGTTAGTCATTATGCTGCAAGGTCCCTCACCCCCTTAGAAACAATACACAAGGAAGAACGTTGGGTGTGGCAGTTGGGCAACTTTTCAGAAATTAAAAAAAAAAAAATTCTTAAGGGTTATAATTTCATCACAATTCTATAAAATAAGCAAAACGTGCATTGTACGGAAAACAATATTATTTATTTTATAAAATACTTCTGGTATACATATTTTTCATAAAATTTGATGATTTGTTGTGCCTTCAACGGAAGAACGTTGGATGTGACTTACTGTCCTATGCAGCCAATACATTTTTCTCATGGAAAAATGTTAAATGTTCTTTTGAACGATTCTTTTGAACATGCAAATATTTTTATTGAATTGGAAACAAAATAGCAATAGTTTGTATAAATAAATGACATTTGAAGTAGAATGTTGGCTTTATTTGTTGTTTTTTATAATTTACTACAAATATTTATTATAATTACAATACTATATAATTACAAATATTATTTATTAGAAATATTCATTGTACGTTATTTTTATATTATATTTCAGATAATTCCCTTTAAATTCAAGATCATGCAACTGCAAATTGCATTACAACAAACGTTCTTCTTACCTCAACAGAAGGACATTTAAAAAGGAATTTCTTTCCTTTTCTATCAGAAAATTCCTTTCCACCATTCCTAGCTATCTTCTTAACATTACCCTTTTATCTACAGAAGCAAACCTACCACTTTCTTGACAAATTCATGTTATTCATCATCGAAGGTGCTAACTTCAAATCCCTACGGTCAGCCATCTTGCCATCCAACCTTTTTCCACGGAAGTCAACATAAACCTGTTGGTACAAACTTACCAAATGAAATTTTCCTGAATTTGACTAAGCTGTAATATGAAGGCTTCTACATTCAATATTTTTCCACTGTTAACTCAATTTTGATAAAATTGTCACATCCAACATTCTTCCACAGATGTACTCCATTAACACAGTATGTAATTACAGTTCTCAAGAATTCAGCCTCATAATTATGTTGACTTTTCTGTTAACTTTTGCCAAATATGAAATTAAAATTATTTATTTTTTGCTTTATCAATGGCTTTGAGCATCAGACCAATTTACTTAATTTTTCAACATTGAACAAGAATACACACCATGAAATAAATACTCACTCTACTCTCACCATACATTAAATTGAGCCAGGATTCTGGGGCCTAGAGAAAAGAAAATGCTGAATACAATAATATATTTGGAAAAATAAACCTTAAAACTACAAGTTGAAGTACAAACAATGGTCTCAGCAAAAACTTATTTATGGCATTCCTTTCTTACCTTTGCATGCAAGTCCCAGCCTACAATGACAGCTCGAAATCCCTCAGTACGATGTCGCACTACTTGTCCTACTCTGAAACGTAGATGTTTTGGCCTTTCAGACCGAACGTCTTGAGAAGAACCAAAAAACCCAGCTCGTTCTCTGTACTGAAGGACTTCTATTGCTAAAGAAGTTTCTGGACCATTGACTCGCACACCTTCAATGGGATTTGAAGGGCGAACAAAACCTAAAACAGATACACAAGCTAAGTGCATGACAGGTGTGATCAAAACCTATTCAAGACAAAAATACATTAATGAAAGCATTTGAGAAAACAAAAATATACAATGAAGAATGTTTGTACGGATGTACAGTTTTAATTAACAATGACCACCAATTTAACTTACAAGTCCAATAATAAAATAATTTGATGGAAAGTCTGCTCGATACTAAAGCCCATTCATTTCCAAATATTATTAATGGCTCATTTAAATAGACATAATTGAAAAGTATGCAATGGAAATATATTTTCAGAAATACCCAATAATTGAAATTCATCTATACAACTGAACTAAAGAAAGAACTCGAGAATTGGCTACTATTAACAAGTCATCAGCAAATAACAAAATGCTTAACATTTTATCTTGAATTAGAGATATTTTAAATTTTGTTGCCATTGAATAATGGTAATTTATAAAAAACAAGAGTAACACCCTTGTCTTATCCCTGGTGAATTACTCCATGCACGTAACGGGTCTTGCCAAAGCCCACATGTTCTGATACATTACAATATATGCTCTGTATTGCCAAGTGTGTGGTCACATTCTAGAATTTTTTATGGTTTTGCCCATTTACCTACTCAAATGCTTTTTTAAGATCTATAAAATCTATAAATATAAGGATATTAAATTCCCAGTTTCTTTACAAGCTGATTAATTGAAAAAAAAAAAAAAACGCTGCTTGTGTATGATCTATTTGAATTAAAACAATTTTGTTCTTCTAGAAGAAATGTATTGGAGATGTTACTTAGTCTTTTGAGTAAAATTTTATCATACAATTTATCTCCAGCATTGGTCAAACTTACATTGGTTAGTGCTTGCCACAATATTATCGTTTATCTTTTAACAAAATGAGGAATAACTAAAGATTCATTCCAAGCTTGTGGTATATATTCGTACTTTCTACATTTATTTATAAAATTCAAAAACCTACAGAAGAATTTTTCAGATTCATTTTTGATTAATTCCATAATGATTCCATCTTCCCAGTCTATTTATCCATTCCATGTTCATGGAATCTACATTTTCATCAAAAGTAACATTTTGAATATATTCTTCCTTATTGTTTTATTTCTACAGATTTTTAGTAATAATTGACCAAACTTTCAGTGAAGATGGGGTTCATTTGTACTGTCCTTTTAAACATTGTTGATCGGTTTTAGCATTTTAAAGATTTAACAGCCCTGTGAGGTGTTCCTTGGATTTTTGTAAAATAGTAAACAGGAGTTCCCCAGAGGTGGCTAACAAGAGTAGGTACTTTTCCTATGCAAATTTCTCCATCTTTCACAATTTGTTTCCAGACGCAACAACCATGAGATTTTATTCTCAACCATTCCCTGATAAGATTTTTCTCTGTTCTCAAATGAAAATTTCTAATAAGTAGCAAAAAGAAATTTATTTGATGACAATTTTCAAGCTCAACACTAAAATAGCTACAAGTAATAATTTTTTTACAAACAAATAATGAATTGTTTGTATTAATAATGAATGAAAGAATCAAGATACCTTTCAAAACCCATGAAACTAATTGGACAAATCGGTTTTTCCATGGTTCAGTGTGTAACCAGTTATCACGAAAATGTCTGAAATCATTCACAACGTGAAGAATTGCTTGTGACCGATTAGTGAGGTGCCCAGAAAGCAAATACTGTAATGGAACACATAAGAAAAGCAGGCCCAACTGCAGAACTTCTCGGTGGGCAAGTGGCATTTTGATAAAAATTATCTGAAACAAAAATACATGTTGATTATCAATTTTGAACCTACCTACAACTAACCTAAACAATAACAATTACTTCACATTGCACATTTGGGACGAGATATTATTACATTAATATTTTGCTAAAACAATAATATTTAGCAGTAGATGTTATTCAAATAGTAGAAAATGTATGCAGGTCCACCATTCAAGTGGCCATTTGACAGACAATAAGTGGGCAAATTACAGTTAAAAAACAACAAAAAACACATGATTGATCAAAGCCCCAAAATATCAACTTCATGAAGCACGACACTCCTGTGAATTTTAAGAACGTTTATACCGTGAGTATATGCGAGTGGGTTCATTTTGCCTCTACTTGCCAACACATTTTTCTTGCGTTTGAACACGTCCGAGAACGAGCAGGACGAATGCGGGTTTGAGCGGCAGTTTCAGAAAATTAATCACAAATGTTCGCTCATATTTGTATTGACCTCAAACCGAGAGCTTAAGAATTAAATGTATAGCAATGTATAGGACGTAAGGAAAGTGCATAACTCGGTCACTAATGGTTTCTACCATTCGCCTTCTTCGCGCTCGCCACTCTCACGTCAGAATTTCACTACCATAATAGCCAACATATGAAATTTAATTCCGAGTTAATCGTTTTTACGTTGCTTCATTGTAAGTTCCATTGGCCTAATTTTCAAAGTTCTGGCGTGGATGATACTTTTTGTAGTAAAATAAAAAGCGCACGTTTTTTTAAATCATGTCTTTTTAACTTAATTATTTCATACAATTCACTATTTCATACAATTGGCACATCTCAGGTACACAATTCAAACTGAAGAATCAAGTATTCGAAAGTGATACGTGTCAATCCAACATACAAGTCAAAAAATAATGAGTTGCTCGTGTTCATTCCGAATGCTGAACATTTGTTCAGTACCAGATCAAACGAGAGAGTTCACTTTCAATATCATCAGTCACCATCATCATATGATGTGCACAAGAATTTAGTATAAATAGGAGTTAAATTGTTTTATGAACTTGATTAAAAATTAGCATGTGAAACCAATTCTATTAATTGAATAGTCAATCCATGCATTAATTTCATCCAAATTTATCCTTTCAATACCAGGTGAATGCTCGAACAGAACCCCAATGGGCCTCGAGAAATATTTCCTTCCTTCGTTTCTCTCCCTTCCTCTCTCTGTATTCTACGCCGAGGCGCATTTCCCCCATTAACGGCGAGGTACCGTGGTGCGATCTAATTCACCCTGTGCGTAGCACTATTCTTCCGCACATGGGTAACGAGATTCCCTCGCCCGAAGAACCTACCACTGCCAACCCACTGCCGAGGCAGCGGACTTGGAAAAATTAGGAAGCGGGTCAGCAGAGCCCTAGGCCGCCATCTCGCGGCCTGCAGTACAGCACGCCGTCTGTGATGCAACGGGGTAGCTTAAAGATGTCCTTGATGGTTTGGCGAACAGCAACGTCCAGCCGGTCGAGTGCAGCTCGCGATGGCATTGCGAGCGCAAGTTGATGGAGAAAGTGCGGCTGGATGTAGGCCTGCCACAGGTGCAGCTTCTGGTAGGGCTTCAGAGCTGCCCTCTGGACCCGTCCCAACGCTTCCTTAAACCTCGCCGGCAGGTCAAGGGCGTCGAAGCCCCGCCAAGGCGAGTAGCTGATGCCCAGGTACCGCAGTGACTGGTCGCTGCGGAGACCTGGGATTGCCCCATTGAAGACGCTGACGTTGGGATCTTGCATGGCCCAGGACCTGCGGTCGCCCCTTATTTGGAAGGCGACACTCTTTGAGGCCGTTACTTCCATGCCAAGGGCCTTCAAATGAAGCTCAGTGATGCGGAGCTTATTTTGGACGTCGTGCGGGCCCGCGCCGAACATCATTAGGTTGTCGGCGAAGGCCAGGACGCCAAGATTTTGACCAGCCACCTCGAGCCCCGGTTGGACTTCGAGACGTCGAAGTAACGGGTCCATGATCAAATTAAAGAGGAGAGGAGAGAGTGGATCACCTTGTTTGACGCCCCGACGGAGACGGATATCAATGTCTCCGTCAGGGTGGGAGATGATGGTGTGGACGTCACGGTAAGAATCCTCGACGAGCCGCACAAAAGCCGGGGGCGCACCTTGCCTTTCTAGGGCCCATGCGACAGCTTCATGGGGGACGGTGTCAAAAGCTTTCGCCACGTCCAGCTGGACGCACACTCCCCCACGTCTTTTCTTCATTGCCTTGACCGCTTCGTGAAGAATTTGAACATTCTCGAAACAGCCAGGCTCAGACACAAAGCCTTTCTGTCGGTGGTGTAGTGAGATTTGGTTTCGCAGTCTCATCTCCATGAGTCCCCAGAAGGATATCGCTATCACAGATGATATTGTGATAGGCCGGTAATTGGCGGCACGTGAAGGGTCCTTACCGTCTTTTGGAATTAGTGTGGTCCTATTGCGGGACCACTCGCGGGGGTCTGGCCATTGAGGATGACCAGATTGTACAAGTTAGTCAAATCGGCCATAAGGCTTGCCCCCTTTAGATGTGCCAGCTTGATTCTGTCCAAACCTGGAGTGGTGTTGCTCTTAAAAGGGCGGATCTTTTCCCTGACATCACTCGAGTCAAAGGGGGCAAACAGTTCACCTTCGCTCATTGCTCCATCCACTGGCTCTGTATCAAAGGTTCTGAGGTCAGCGATACCTGTAGGGGGGCAAGTCCCCCAGAGGGTTTGGTACAAATCAAACACTTCTCTCCTCTCTGCCATGGTTGCTGTGTCGGCGGCACCGTCTTCGCCGGTCCGCAGGTTTTTCGCCAGAAGGCTCGGGTTGTGCTCATAGAGCTCCTGCGTCCGAGCGTATCGGCACCGTTCCGCGCTTTCCTGCGCCTCTTGTTGCGGGGGTCCTTGGGCTTTCGCCCTCGCCTGGGAGGCTTAGCTCCGCTCCGCGTTTCTCTGTGAGGAGCTCACAGATGTCGTCGAGCTCCTTTTGGGAGATGGTTGGTTGGGCCACGGCAGCGGAGATGGCTGTGCTCACTGCCGTGGCCTGGCTGCTTTGGGACGCTTGGAGAAACGTTTCTCTTAATTTTTCTTCCATCCTACCATGGCAGGATCTGGGTAGGGTAATCCAATGGAAACATTTATTGGGGCCTGCATAGGGGACCCCACTATGCTACTGCTCTGTAAAGGGGAGTTACAATTGATACTAAAATTACCCTGTATAGAGGGGTCAATAAAATCAGGAGGGCCTTGTATAGGGGACCCCACTGCGCTGCTGCTCTACAGAGGGGAGCCACTATTAAAGCTAGGATCACCCTGTATAGGGGGTCGATAAAATCAAACGGGTCCTGTAAAGAGGGGCCCAGATTTATACTCTGTCGTACAGTTTGGCGTACACTGTATAGGGGGGGGGGTTGCGCCAGTCGCAACCAGTTGACTCGCCGGTGTGCCACGGGTAGGAGTGCCCATGGCGGCCTATTCATGGCCAGTGTCCTCGGCCACAGGAGCCTCCAGTGCGCTGCTGTTGGATATGGGTTGGCATCCCTCTCCCCTGAGCAAGGCAAGGCGCCTCACGTAAGCTTTTTCCCGCCGTTTATCGGCGATCTGCTTTATAGTTTTGCCCAACTCCTCGGCCAGATCTTCAGGACTAATATCCGGCCTGGCTAGCTCAAGATCAAACATCCTTTGCAGCTCCTCAGCATTGAAGGCCTCCACCCCCTAAGGGGTTTCAGACCTCCAGCACTGGGACTGCTGATCTGAGCTAGCCTTTCTTTATTGCGGAGGGGGTGTCCCGTACGATTGTGTTGTGAGACGCCCGCCTTGGATTTGAAGGAGAGTCCACACTCCTCGCACTGGGGCCCTTCAACAGGGACCTTCCTGCCCTTACATTTTGGGATGTGGCAAGATGCAGCATGAAAGCTCTTATACATTTTAGTGAATTTAGCACATGCGAAGCAGGTTAGTAAAAAAATATGATACTCCTTATAGTGGAGTAACGCGCTTTGCATCGGCGAGCAGATAGTCGCCCTTTCCTTCTTTCGCGCAGTAGCTGCAATTGCCCACAGTGAAGGGCGGTTCAATTATGGGTGGCCTCTCTCGGCCAGCTCCCATCGTACCCACACACGACTTCGCCCCCGGCGATCCGATTGGGCGCGTGACGCCGGAATTTATTTGATCGTGTGTGCCTGCCATGGTTACCCAATTTGGGCATTCTAAGACCCGGGCGTACCACCACCCGGGAATCTCCTGCTCACGCCTGACGGCGACGTGAGCTTGAGGGCGTTCTTAGTCCCCCCAGGGGCCGGTAGCAGCCTCCAACGCACCGAGGAGCGACCCCTTATACCGGGGGTAACTCGGTTGTCGCCAGGGTCCCCGTCTGCGTTAACTAGCTGGCACCCCGAAGAGGTGGGGATTGACTAGAGACACGCCTTCCCAGGGAGTCCGCCCTGGGAGGACTGCGGGCCGCCCCCGCAAGATGCCTCCTTACCAACCAATTGTTTAACTGCCATTACTTGAACATCTCCCTCTCCCCCTCCTGCCCTCTTACTCTTCCTCTCCCCCTCCCTCTCTCTGTACTTCTACTGTCGAAATCTGAACTAATTCAATAGATTCACCAAAACAAACTAATCCTAAACAAAGATAAAACATTCACAATGCCCTTCCACAACTCCCACTCAACACAACAACACTCACCAAATTTAACAATAGAAGTAACAGCATCACACAAGCACAGAAATCTACATTTCTTGGAATCACCATACAATCCAACCTGAAATGGAACATACATCTCGAAGATATTAATTCAAAAACTGAATTATCCTCTTACAATAATAAGAAACAGCACCACTGAAACATTTCGAACACTGTACTTTGCAAATGTGCACTCTATTCTCAAATATGGAATAATAATCTGGGGCCAAGCACCAGAGGATAAGCAAACATTCAAAATTCAAAAAGAATCAACTGGACAATAACAAATACAAAAAGAACAGAGTCCTGTAGAACTCAATTCAACAAACTTAACACACTTCCACTACCTTGTATATTCATTAACGAAGTTTTCATGTTCGTAAAGAAAAATCTAATTAACAATGACACACTTTACAAATTTGAGCCAAGTTTACACTTGTACAACACGGTAAGCATATCCTTCATCAAACCAATGTGCACACGCACACTATACCAAAAGGGTACATTCTCTACAGTAATACTATTTTTCAACAAATTACCAATACATCTGAGGAACGTAACAGGATTACACAACTTCAAGAATAAACTCAAACACTTCCTTGAACAAAAACTTTTTATAGTGTTCAGGAATACCTCAGTAACTAATACGTGCAATCTGATTTCAGGTGCTGTAGTAGGATTAGATGTAGAAATAGAAAAACCCTGGCCAAAACCTGCCTCATTCTCACCATTTCATGATTTAAACATTGAATGTACTAACATTGTTAAATTATACGTAGTAGTTACCATAATTTATATCATGTACTATTATTATCATTATTAATGTTGTTATTATTATTATTATTATTTATCTTGTTATAAGTAGTAGCAGTAAAATGTCTAACAAGAAAATTTTACTTTAAAAATGGTACTGTACAAATCTTGAAAAGTTAAATTATTTTGCTATTAAAAATATTATCTCCTGTAGGATATCTTAATCTATCTGTAACGCATATTGTAGTATATTTCCTAGGCCAATGACCCCATCTCCATCAGGTTATTTTGACTAGTTTCCCTGATCCTTTGAGCAAATGCTGAGATTGTCCATTGTTTTGCTTCTGGATAGTAAACGTAACTTGACTTTCTGCACCCAAAGTGTGTGCAATTGTACTTCCTCCACATACATCCTATTTGACTCATCATACACGATTGTAATTGTACATGTGATTCAAAAAAATATTATATTAGATGGTATATTAGATATACTACACGGGTCTCTCATTGACCCCTTGGTATTTATTTATTTATTTATTTATTTATTTTCGTCAGAAAAACAGTTAAAAACTACGTATGACGTGCTATGGGAAAAGTGAATTGTGTGCACATTTTCAAAATTCTGTGATCCCTACACTTACTCATATACTACTTAAATTTTGAATTTTGAAAGGAGAAAAAACAAAAACTCCCATGCAATAAAATCTATGTTCAAGGATAAACAAGCAATAAATTTTGAATTTTGAAATTTTGAAAGGGAGAAAAAAAACAAAAAAACTCCCATGTAATAAAATCTATTTTTCAAGGATAAACAAGCAATAAATTTTGAATTTTGAAATTTTGAAAGGGAGAAAAAAAACAAAAAAACTCCCATGTAATAAAAAAATAAATTCTAAATTCATAGATAAATGAGCAATACATTTATGTCCAGAAGCAAAACAAGGGGCCATCTCAGCATTTGCTCAATGGATCAGGAAACTGGACGAAAAACCTGATCGAGATGGGGTCATTGACCGGAAGCTGTAGTACAATAGTTGTTACAGGTTGTTTATACTCATTTATACAGTCCAAATGGTAAATAATGCATTATGTATCATTGTTAAAATTAATGTTACTTTTCTTGTTATGCTCAGTATAGTCTCTAATTGTATAGAAACAGTTATGCAGCAGAAACGATTTCACTTGGGATTTAAACTTTTCTATTGAATTTAATCGTTTAATGTCATCTGGCAAAGTGTTGTAAAATAATGTACATGTATTGTATGTGAATTTTTTGTAATGAGCTGTTGATACTGCCCCTGATGAATATGATTTCTACGTCGAGTGTTATAGTAATAGACTTCTGCATTTTCTGAAAAAATATTCCTGCCCTTGAGCAAGTCATTTTTTACAAAAACCACTGATTCGTAAATAAAAAGACACGGTAATGGTAGAATTCCTAGATTAATGAAGAGAGGCTTACATGAATCACGTGGGTGGGATTTGGTTATTATTGGTACAATTCGTTTTTGTAATCTAAAAGTCTGGGAGCTATAAGATGTATTTCCCCAGAATATTATGCCATATCTCAGGGAATGAACATTCGAAGTATACACAACGAGCAGTATGAAGGCTGACTGAATTTGCAAGAATTCTTAACGCGTAGCATAAAGAACTTAATTGTGTGTTCAATTCATTTAAATGGACGTTCCATTTAAGGTTTGACTGAATTGAGACTATACGACTGAGGTATACGACTGTTAATCAAACTCTTATTCACAAGTTGAAATAAAATTAAACTTTAATTAAAAAAAAAAAATTATTTTAATTTTAAACTACATTTGCAAACTCAGTTAAATTATGATAGTTCTGAGCAGCGTTTGCTAACTGCTGAATAAATGATGTCAGAGCTGCCTTCCACTCCGTGAGAAGGCACTCAGGGACAGAGTATTATAACTCAGAGAAGCAGTTTACGCGAAGAGGGAGGGAGGAATCGACAAACGGCAGTGGCTGGTGACAAAAACCTTTGCAATTGGCCATTATCGGTGTCTCAGGCAACATCTACACTCTTTAATTTTGTTTCGGTTTGGGAAGAAAGTTTCTAGTTTGTAGATACTGGAACAATTGTAAAGTGTTTAGTGTTTGAAAGAACTGCAGAACGTTAAAAAGTCCTACCTACAGATGCATTTACACAGCTTTGCGACTCAGAGAAACTTGTGATATAAAAATAACTTCTGGGAATTGACAGATAGCCCACAATCATGAGATGAGTAAAGGAATTAGCAGATTGATAATTATGGAAAAGATTCTGAAAATCACAAGGATTTTAATAATTCTCAAACAATTCTATACATAAAAAATAATCAAGCCTGGGGTCCAAATTCTCTCCTGTGACCCTTTCCAGGTACCTATTGGTTAATATTAATTAATGTTTCAGTACACACTAAATTTGTTATATTATATACCATTGTACAAAAATATTATTGTCCTAAAATGTTATAAAATAGAAGAATGGAAGTAGAATTACAGTACTGATTATGATAAAGTGTCAATTATTGCTTTGAGTTATGTAATTTATTTATTAACGGACCATGTCCAATTATATATGCATAAAATTTATACAGTGCATTATACATGAATTAAAAATTAAATAGTTTAAACTCTAAAAACCTATACAGTTTTAAAAATTGAAGAATATCTAATTCACAAGTAAAATATCAATCATTCAAATTTTAGTACTTGTCCAAATTTTTCATTCCTTCTCAAAGATCACATCATTCTCAATGAAGAGATCAATGTCATTCAAAATTTAGTACTTTCAAATATAAATCAATATTACTCCTCAATAATTTTCGCAAATATTGGACATTGAACAAGATTCAAGAAGAAAGTATCAGCCAATGTTTCCGCACAAATTTTCTCTCACAATAAATTATCAGTATCAAAAATTGTATAACTCACACATTCATCAACATTCCAATGTTTATTAGGTAAATTGTAATTACCAAATATCAGCCATTTGACATTGGGGTACTCTAAGTCGAGACTCTATCATAGAAGTATGAGAAGCAACGTTGGTAGGCGTTAATGGTGGAAAATAAACACAGCCAATTATCAAATTTAGATTACCTGAAAACAGACGTACAAACAAATATTCAACATCATTAGAAAATTCAAGTTGAACACTCCTATATATATTTTTAATTCCTATAAGAACCCTACCTCCCCAAGAATAAATACTACTATCAATATTTCTTTAAATTTTTAAATTTTTTAACTTCAATTCAGAACTTAAAATATCATGAAGCCGTCATGTTTCAGTAAATAAAATAACATCATACTCATCCAAAATATACCTATATTTGTATGTAATAATTTATGTTCCATTATATAATTCTTCATATTGTTATTGAATCATATTCTATATAATAATTACCATTTAAAAATCATAATTAGTGATTTTCCATGCAAACTCCCCCCCACTTCTGTACCATCAATGGAATACTGATGGTATGCCACTGCGTTGGGCACTCCTTTGTACCATGGCTCGGTTCAGAGCAGGTGAGCAGATTTCTCTGACATCAGAGAACATTGAGCCGGCAAGCATTGGTTTTAAGGTTCATAAATTAGGCAAAAATGAAAATTATGCTTGAAAACACGAGACATTTTTACTAAGTTTCTACTGTTTATTACATTTTAAATTATTAATAATAAATTCATTCTTAAGGATCACCTGCAAGTATTTGTCATTTTTAAGTAGATGATGAGATATCCACTTCATTATATTAAGAATGAGTTTTCATATTCCTTTAAAAAAACAAGAATCATATTGATGTTTTTGTTACTGTTATATGATGCTTTAGTAACATGCCCTGTGAAAAAAAAAGAGGGATGAGAGAGAGAGAGGATAAAAGAGGGAAGGAGGGAGAGAAATATTATGAACCAAGGTCCAACAATGAGGTCCAATATTGGGTATAAGGTCAAACAATCCTTTAAGAAACAACAAAATAATATTATCTTTTATTATTCTTCATCTTCAAAACATCTGAAGATACAACCAGAACTAATAATACATTCATTTTATATAATTTAATTTATCTTTTATTCCATAAAATCCTCACGATTTGTATGATTAAAAAGAGCTGGTGGAGAGTCCAAACACAGCTCATAAGTCCATTTTGGAAAAACTCTCTTGTACAGACACATTAAAATAGTATCTTGAGATTTCAATTGTCCATCAAACACACATTTCATGTGTCCATGGGTACCTGTGAAGAAAATATGCAAAATAAACTTTCCATCATTCTTAAGAGAAAACACATTGTAATAAGTCACCCATTAGAACAATATTTACTCATGAGTAGGGAGGGGAATTTTATGCTCTAAAAACCTTGAAACATGCTTTAAAAAATATGCATTTATGACCTAAAAATTCTGAAATAAGCACTGAAAATTAATAATACTTCATCTTCTCCATAAGCTTTTCTTGAAACTTGGTGCTATAGAATGGCACATTTCTCATAGCAAAGTTTTCTAATTTTCTTAGTGTGGACTGGCTTTATTATTTATATTATATTTATAATTATATTATAATTTATATTATATTGTAATAAAAAATGGCCCCATCATCTTGCCAGCAGCCATCTATACCATTTTTTTGACATTTATTTTTCGGTTTCTTAATAATAGAACCAGAATATTGCTTAAAGAATATTAAAGAGAAAAACTTCCTCATAAATGGCAATTTTCATTGACAAATTTGTAACCATTTTTAAGAAAATTGTGTTTAAGTGTTACTATAAATGTGAAATTTGAAGCACTTTTAAACAGAAAATTTTTGAGTTTTTGAAAAACTTCATTTGCAGTCATTTGAGGTACTCTAACTTGCAAATGCAATAGTTTAAAAAAAAAAAAAATTATCTCTATGTCATTTTTAACAGTGCAATTAACCCACTGAAAATAACTGAAAAACAAACTTGGAGCCATTTTTGAGATATTGGCATTTGGGTGTTTCTAAAATACGAAATTTTTAGCTTCCTTACTTTTTGGAAGAAATTATTGAAGTAAATATCATGTCTGGTTTAAAAAAGATGATATTAAGAAATATTGTACATTTGCACAAATATTTTATCATCTTTAGAAGTGAAAAAACGCAATAGCTTAACGTCAATGTATTTTTGTCTTACAATTTCACTTTATCTTTACAATTTCATTGTTGCATTGCAGTATGATACAAATTTGATGCACATTTTCTCAAATGTAAAAGCCCAATGATTTTTTGTCAACAGGGTCTTGAACATTGAAAAGCATCTTTCCACATCGAAGAAAGTTAAAGGCACATTCTTGAAATAGCACAGAGCATTTGCCAGCAAATCATCTTCCTTCTTTCACAGAAGTCTCTATTTTGATAAAATATGCAAAATATGCACCTCTAATTACAGGAATATGCAACAACATGAAAAACTAGCTAAATATGCACTAACATATTTATCTGCTTAGCATTGAATTCTAACCAAATGACAAGAAATTTCATTTAGCTATGCCCTAAAGCAACAGACTAAATATGCAAATCATTCAAATCTGCTCCATACACATGAGCAACAAATATTACATTTTTTCTCCCAACAATTTAAAGTAAACCATCAATAACTTTCGAAGCATGCATATTTTGTGGGGGAGCAAAAATCCAGCTTTTCAAAGATAATAACCTCACTATTAACAATAGACAGTAACACACTACCTAAAGGTTCCTTAATATGTCCTCGGCGACCATGTTTTGTCTTCAATTCAACTGGTTTAAACCACTCAATGTCTTCCCTGTTGAAGAACATAAAGCGAATTACACTTGTCCTCTTGTGAACTTTGAAAGGATAACCACTGAGAACCACTCTTTTTGCTACTATTCGGTCTGGGTTCACAGACAACACAGACCCAACGCCAACCAAATCCTGCAACACAGAATATACAATTTCTCAATAACTCTTTGTTTCACTTATTGGGCATAGTTGAAGATTATGAAAAAACATTACTGTAAAGATACAAATAAGAGAATACTTTGATATTTCCTAAACTCTTTAACAGTAATTAACCATCCCACAGGTTCCCTAACTCAATGTGCAGAAGTGGACTTTTTCATAACATGTGCAAACTTTTATCTTCTTTGCAAACATAAGTTATTAGTTACCGTTTATTCACTGCATAAATATTGGTCTGTTAATACAGTGGATGCCACTTATTGTTATCACTTCGGGCTGCCGGTAATATGATAACATTAACCGATTGATAACAATTGAAATTGCAAATGAAAAAGAAATCTACAAATAGTTTTATATGGGGAACACATCCATTCATAATATATTCACTTGTGCCTTCATTGAGAAAAGAAAATTTATTTAGGCAATCCTATTACATAGACACAAATAATATTACATGTTAAGACACATTTTCTGCAATTTAAAAAAAGTTTTCTATTAAAGTTCGCTTCTGGTTTTCTCTGAGAATGTAAATCTTGTACTCAGTGTTTCATGAAATCACCTGACCTGTGCTGAACACCGTGTCAAAATATTTCCAATGCCTGCCTTATTTCAACCGTTGTTGGAGGTTGAGAAGTTTCCACAGCATTATCATAAATTTCTTCTTCTCCACACACTCCTGCGGCTTGTGAGTTTGTAGAAGCGACGATTTCACATACGTTGTCTTCCGTCTGTCTAGCAGACGATGTGGTGTTTTTATCCACAACCATCCATTCCTGAAATTCCTTTTTCCTTCATATTCAGTGGTCAAGTACACATGTTTTCTTCACGTTGTGATGTTTCCCTTGAAAAACCCCCATGTCGGAAACAGTTCTGGATTGTACTTGCAAACACTTTATACCATGACATAGCTAGAAGGTGTAGTTCATCAAGAGCATTGGTCTTCTTATCAAAATTATTAGCATCATTCCTTGTGTCTCCTCCATGTCCTCAAGAATTCTTGCATACATCTCATGGCCTTTAAAGTTTGAATCATTCTCTGGTCACATGGCTGTAATACTCAAGTCATATAGGTTGGTAGGAAGACAATGCTGACATTTTTAATTCACAATTCATTGTGTGTGCTGCACAGTTGTCAACCAATAAAATTGCTTTTCGAGTCAGCCTGTTTTCCCACTTCAATAACCATTCTTGAAACATGGATGCAGTCATTCATGCATTAGAGTTTGCATGATAATCAATTGGAAATTTTTTAACACCTTGAAAGCATTGCAAGTTCTTACTTTTGCTGACTACCACAATCATTCTTTTACGTCAGACACATTTTCGCAGCACAAAACAGTTAAACACCCCTTACATGTTTTTTAAAAGCTTTTAGAATTTTCATTCTTAAACAAATGTGTATGCTGAAGTACAACATGGAAATACAGTCAATGATAACTTAAAATTAATTCTAATCACAATAAATGACGTCTTAATGTTGTAATATTAGTCTGGGCAGGACACCGTAAATACAATAACATTAAGGATAAAACAAACTGTCTGCTACTATGTTTTTTCTAAAAGTTCCAATAACTTCTTTTTATAGACAGTCACAAACTACATTTATTAAAACATAAATGATTATTACATTCAAATTGGTATCTTGAACAAGAATAGCGTGGCAACATTTCAGAGATCAAGTTGTGCCTCTATCATCAGGCCTTTAACAATACGTCAACTAAAATAGGAAATTTAATAATTAAAATAAATAAAAAATGAAAACAAATTATATTAAGACAAAATAGGTGTGTTTAACATTATAAAGAATTCACAATAAACTTAAAAAAATAGCATTAAAGTTTGGATATTCGTGGTCGAAATTAATTCAAATTGAAAAATCGAATTTAAAACCAATTCATACACGTGATGAATTTAGAATTCAAGAAACATTAGAAATTGTCCATAGTTCTTGAGAACATGTTTTAGTTTGACATGGTGACGATCTGCAAACTCATTGGAATGCTATATCACAACTCGTATTAGAAAGGCACGGATTTAGATGTTATAAAAGTCATTTTATTGTATTTGTAAAGAAAGGGAGAAAAGGATTGTGTGTATATATCGAAACCATGACACTATCTTCAGTCTTTGACTTTCCACAAACTGTATTAATTGTTTCCCCTCTCTCGTTAGTCTCCAACTCCAAAAGGACTGACAGTTCCAATGCTATCTCTGCATTGTGTTGTTCTTATCTTTGCGTTTAAGTCACCAATAATGAAATAATCGAGTTTCTCATAAAACTCTATTATTTTCTTTTCTGGGCAAGCAGCATTCAGTGCGTATACTTGGATCACTATTAGTTATTTTTCTGTATTTGAAATATTGACACAATTATTCTTTTGGATATTCTTATTACTTCTTCCATATATTATTTCAAGTCGCTCTGTTTCTGCTTTTGTTTCTCCCATAAAGCTTAATATTTTTATATTCAGTTTCTCTAGGATTTCATGACCTATTCTTCTGACGTCAATAATCGTAGAATGTCAACTTTAATTCCTGCGAGAGCAGTTTCAAGTTTAATATATTTGTATTCATCACTCAAATTTCTCACGTCTAATGTTGTTAAGAGATGGTGGCTTTTGTGCTGGGAGTGACAGGGAGTTAGTTTTTCACTTTGGTTTCTTTACGCTGCCCTTGTAATGAAATCTATACCCCATTAACTTGTAATTTTTGGAAGCCAATTTTACTGCATTGCCTTTTTCACATTCTTCTTCTTCTTCTTTTTTTTAAAATTTGTTGCGTCCACATCTTGACGCAACACGGCTCCAAGCGTTGAGCGCATCCTTTGGAGTAATCCTCCGTTAATTACTAAGTCAAGTCTCGTCACGTCGTAGTCAGTCAGTGCCTTTTATCCCTTCAGCCAGGGGCCCGACAACGTTAGATCCCGGGGTTCCTGGCCGGTCACCCAACCAAGAACCCGCGAGTCTCGAATTCGCTTAACCTTCGTGACTTCACGGAGCGTAGTAAACGAATTCGGCTAGCGCCGTCGGCCCCTGGCTCGGATTTTTTCCTTGCACATGTCTTTCTCGTTTGGTCATATCATCCACTATGAAGCAGTTAAACCCTTTCAAATTATATTTGGTTTTCATTATAGATATTTTGTTGTCTAGTGTCTTCATTTCAATGCCATACCTCTTCCTTTCCATTTTAGGCCTGATTTCTATGGTCGATGTCTACACCCATTTTTTCAAATATTGTTTTCATCGTGTCGCTGAGGTTGTTACTCTATACTGTTATTGATACTGAAAGACAATAAGGATTCAAATCGAATTACCTTATTTACGCGAATATAGGTTGACATTAACGACCCCCTCGTTTTGAAGAAGCCTCCTGAAAATTTTTAATGAATTCTACTTTTTAGTCAAAATAAAATTGAAAATTGTCTTACTGACTAGAAAGTGCCCTACTGATACGAATGTTAAGAGTTATTGCTTTTTTGTTTATCATTTTCTTGTTCCTTAAAATCATCAAAATTGTGGTTTTGATCACTACAGTCATCATATTCACATGTATCAATGTTTCTTTCTTTTTGGTCCTCCTTCCACGCTATGACATCTAGTTTTTAACCTCCTCTGAAAGTCTTTAATCGGATGCCTAAGAACAATCCCTGTGTCAGCAGATTTTCTATCTGGCCCACACTTGTACATGGCCTCTTTCTTTAACAGTACAAAACACACATTTGCTCTCGTTGGGCATCAATCCGAAATTCTGCGCGGCCTCATCAAACTCGCACCATGTAACAAACTCTCAGCATTCATTTTCATGTTATGTGTCATTTGATATAATGCCGTCCATTTGAGATTCTGTCTTTACTGTCCCATTAAAAAATAATGGTCTGAATTGCACAGCAAATTCACTGTGGATGCCAAGGATACGACCGTGAATGTAATTACGTAGACACGGAATATTGTAGATACGCACAATATTTTTATTATCTTCGCACTTTATTGTTATACCAACATTTACGAGTTTCATGAACGAAATGGCAATGTAAAAACTTAAACCATAACTGATTAGATGTCATCTGCAAATATAAGAAGACCCCACATTTTTCGACCGAGATATTTTGGGAAAAACTTCATCTTATATTTGGGTAAATACAGTGTTTCAATTGCTCCTCTTTTGGTTCATGGACAAGCACAGGAAGCAAGAGTGAGTGAGGGAGGAGAAGAAAAATGAAGATTGAAGGAAAATGAGGAATAATAACAATAAAAAGAAAAGAAAAAGGGAAAGAAGTGGAAAAGGAAGAAGAAAGAAAAAGAAAAGAAAAAGAAGAAAAAAGGGAAAAAGAAGAAGAAAAGGGAAAAAGAAGAAGAAAAGAAAAAGAAGAAGGAAAAGCAAAAAGAAGAAGGAAAAGTAAAAAGACGAAGGAAAAGGAAAAAGACGAAGGAAAAAGAAAAAGGAGGAGGAAAAAGAAGAAAGAAAAAAAGGAAAAAGAAGAAGAAAAAGTTGTATAACTTCAATTGTGAAGATTCAATTGTGAAGATACAATTGTTTTCTTAATGAAATATGTTCATCAAAAACAGATCTTCAAATGTCATGATGAATTTTTCGAAAATATGAGTAGTTTTTGTGTAATTTGGCATTAAATGTAGGTGCTCGTTTCAAATTTCCTGGGCTTTGTGAACATAATTTGAGAGGTTTTTGGAAGCTATTGCTATTCTTATCAAAGAAAGTAGATTGAAGGATGGTCATAAAACTTTGAACTATCAAATTACTTCTTTACTTCAAGAAATTTTGATTGCTAATTATGATATGTTTCACTTGTAAAAGTTTGAAACGACTACTATTCCTGGCCATCAAAATAAATGCTGGCATGCACCATAGATGCTTCATTTAAATTGATTGGGTTTAGATTTTAGCATTATAGTTTACATGAAAGAAAAATTTAAAAAATTGAGTACCATAAATTTGTACCAACATTTTAACTTTCATTTCATATTACTACATGCGCAACCCTGACAAGATCATCTCCATTTTCATTTTCTTCATGCTCCCTGTCAATTTGGGCACTGTCACTTAATCTCCGTTTAGGCTATAAGCAAAGATAGCTTTGACAGCGCTCTTCTACAAAAGAAGTTAAAATACCCTTACAATATCATGGAGGTGATAATATGGTCGTTTCGATTGGAAAAATAGCAATGTGGTCCTTGTCATCAAAAAGGAGGGGTGACACTAATTGAAACTCAGCGACTGAGTTCCTGGTGAGATGTTTGTTCCGCAAATATCTCGGCCATGCACGGTCAACCCACAGACAACCATATAGGTGCTAGGTACCCTATCCATATTGCACATACACAACGGGCAGTGTTTGAAGTTGTGTTATGCGTGAGTCAAGAACATTGCGATCCTTGAGCAAACATGTGACACTTCCTATACATACTTCGATTTTAATTCTCACCATTATCATGTACCGAGTTGAATTCTGGACTTTCCTGAATACGATGTCGTATGTGAATTTGTGCTAAATGTTGGGAAAAAATCTGAAAATAATGAAAAATCCCAGTTTTCAAACCAAATTCCGTTTTTCCCCCGGTTTCCAAGGATTCCAGGTTCGCTGGCCACCCTGAATAAGCTAAAAACGCGCTTTGAACTGCACAGATTATTAGTAGTTAGAAATAATTTTCAAATAAATGTGATTTACCTGAGATCCATCACTGTTCTGCTGAAAGGCAAGAGTCGGGCAGGGGGGAAATACGATTGGAGCATATACTGTTGCAATGACTGTAGCATCTGGTTGAAAGTACCGTTCATACTGCAACAAAACAATTGTGTATTATGACATCATAATATAAATATATTTATTTGTTTATTTATTTATAAGGGATTCTTCTCTTTACATATTATAAAATTCGAAGTTTATAATTTTACAAAGAGTGGCACAAAGAAACACAGTACACAAATTATCAGAACTGAGAAGAGAACAATGTCATATTTAGATTTCATTTCCCATTCATATCGCCATCCAACAATAAAATTCTAGGAATAACTTCCCAAATTGCTATATTGCTGGATTGTATGGCTTAGCTGCGTAAAATAAATAAAATCACACACACATATGCTATTTTGAGAAAGTATTATTTTTAGAAATTGCATAAATTTCTATAAGAAATTATATAAATTTCTAGAAGAATAAATCAAAAGGTCATTTGAGATTCCAACAGCTAAAACAAATTTATTTTTTCATAGCATTAAAGTGCTTGGCTAGATCAGCTAATAAAACTGATATCAACTGGTCCCTTTCAAAACATCCATTTCCTATGATGGCAAAAGAAAAATTGTTGAAAGATTTCAAATAAACAATATGTATTGAACTTCTGCTATATATACTTTTAAGAGATTTTTTCACTAAGCATACCTCAGTACATGGCGAGACATGGCATTTTTGTGCAGTTATCGTCAGAAACACCCACTGTCCTGGTCCATCTTTTCGAAGTGACATGAAGCACTTCAGAATAATAAGTCTTCAACAGTGGGCATCCCTAATAATGACCATGCAAAAGCGCTACTCCTCGCCACTACTTAGTACACAAACTATATGTTACCTTGTGTTTTGTTCCATTTGTGTGTTGACTGAATATTGGACAAGCTTTGAAACGACGATAACCACAATGGAATATTAGTTGCTCTTTGGATTTGATGGGTTGTTGTTCTGATGAAATCATAGTTGGTCTCTTCAATAAAATGTTGACAACAGACATTTTCTGTTCATGAGGTAACATTCCATACACAATTAATGGATGGTCTGAAGATCGTGATTCCACAAGTGAGCTTGGAACATTAATAAGGTGAAGGGTAACATACCATCCAGGCTGAAAAGAATTGTAAAAATCAAAGAACATTCACTTTCTGAAAATAACATTAATAAACTTTCCTCATCAACAAAAAAATGCTGTTAATTTAACGAAGATAAACCACGATCATCCTAATTAGGAGTTGTAAGAATCTAGCAACTCTGGACTTGTAAATTACAGTATTTACTCAAATATAAAACAAACCCTTCATTCATTAATTATTAATTTATTATGAATTAGGTAAGAAGTACATATTAATAAATAATTAATTTATTATTCACAACGTCAGCGGCATAAAGCTGTTGTACACCTGCCTCACATTACATGACGTAGTGCGTGAAGGATTTTGTAATTTTATATCATTTCACATTTACCTACACATTTTTCAAATAATCTCACAATCTAAGTAAAAATAAACTCTTTCAATTATGCTAATGACACTTTAACCACTAATATCATTAATTATTGAGGTAGTGCTTAAATGAGCGAATGGTTTCCATTTAAATACAATTTTGCTTAAGAAATTGCTAGATACTGTTACAGATACCTTATTTTCTAATGTATCCTGCCAAGATTTTCTGCAAAGATTCATCTACAATAGCATTTTATTTTGTATGAATCATTATATAATTATCAGAGTTTTCTCAATTATCTTGAGCAAAGCTTCAAGAATTCTGAAAATAATTAGTATATAATATTATAATTCATGATAACCATTTAAAGAAAACAATATAATATCAATGAAAAAGGCTTGAATGTTAAACTTTCCCAAAATCCAAAGTGAATAGGGGGACTTTTACTCAAAAGGAGACATGCTATTTTACCTCCTTTGCAGGTGAATAAGCAACTAGCAAAAACTAGTCATAGATATGTTAGTAGATATATTCACAAAATTATGTTAACAGATATTCGATAAATACAACAGCTTTACTTTCTTATAATCTGTATACTCTGCGTTTGTTATTTTGTTATTATTTTCTTGTAAAAAATTGATGCGTTACTCTATTTGATACATAAAAAACCTGAATAAATAAAGAAATAATAAAATGTGAATTTTCAGATAGAACCATCTATCACAATCAAACGAATCACACAACGTGCAATTTCAGAACCAGGCAAATCCTCCTTGTCAGAGGAAGTCGTTTTCAAGCTGAGTGGAATGTTTTGGTTGGTTTATCGACAGAACCACCTATAAATTGAGTATTAAAGTGAAATTTCAGTATAACAGACCGATATTATGTACATATTTAAAATCCCCATTTACACGTCCTATGTTATAACGTAAAAAAGATATTTCACTTTTACAAACTATCTACTCGAGCTATGTATTTTCAATCCTATTGATCTGTTGTCCCCAAATTTTCTGGACTATGTCTTTCGCAACATTTTCTTTAAGAGTGTGTTCTTTGTATGCAACATGCTTGGAATAACATTTTGATATTACATGCCCTGGATTCCACTTTCAGGATGACTTGAATGGTGTTTATGAGGGGTCAAGAGTTTGGATGCTACCCGTAAATGAAACAAAATGTATGGTTATGCATATTGGAAGATCCAACCCAAAGCACAATTACCAAATGGGAGGAAGTAATTTGGGAGACAAAGGTCAAAGTATCTGCGGATTATGACTTCGAACAACCTCAAATGGGAAAATCACGTGAGCTACATCGCAAAAAAGGCTATACTTACATTGTGTAAAGCCTTTAATACAATAAGAAGCAATGTGCAGTAAAACCCGCTTACGTTCCGCAATTTACGTTTTCGGCATTTACAACATTTCTTGTCGGTCCCATCAGTTTTCGTATATTCATAATGTTATAAATACCCCCCATTTACGTTAGTATAATTTCTGTTTTCGCGCAATATACAACAGTTTGCTTGCCACATTTTCTGATTTCCGGTCTCGCAAGGCGCGTCGCATTCTGGGTGGTGCCGGTCTGAGGGAAACTTAGGCCATTCAGTACCAGTACTGCGTTCATTGTGGCTTATGATAGTGCGAAAGTGATAGTGATTTTAAGTAAATTGCAGGGTGGAATTGTGGGAAAACTTCGAGCTGTAGAAGTGGAGTACAATGGAGAAGAAAGATACAAGAAGTTTTTCTATTGAACAGAAAATGGAGATTTTGAAGAAAGTGGAGTTTTTCCAGGACCACGTGTTGTGTTGGCGAAGCAGTTGGAAATTTCTATTTCAACTCTAAATACAATCGTGAAATGTCGAAAAATAATCGAACAAGAGTGCAAAGAGTGCGGACAACAATCTAAAAAGAGAAAGTACGTGAAATACTCAAAATATGAGAAACTGGAAGAGATATTAAAAAAGGACATCCGATATACCAATTAATGGTACAATTTTGAGGGAAACGGCTAAAAACGTGGCAGATATGTTAGGAATAGACGATTTTGTTGCATCCAATGGTTGGATTGATCGTTTTAAGAAACGGTACAATGTTGTATATAGGGCAATTTGTGGAGAATCGAATAGTGTTGATAAAAATATTGTTTCTTCCTGGAAAGACTCCAGCCTTCATGAATTAATTAGTGAATATGATGCAAGAGATATTTTCAATATCGATGAAACCGGGTTTTTTTAATCTTCTGCCGAATAAAACGTTTGCGATGAAAAATGAACCATGCCATGGGGGCAAACATAGTAAAGTTCGCCTCACGGTAATGTTGGGGACAAACGCAAATGGAGCGGAAACCTTGCGTCTGTTTGTTATTGGCAAAGAAAAAAAGCCACGTTGCCTTAGAAACATAAGAACATTGCCAACATCATACGCCTCAAACAAAAAAACATGGATGACTGCAGAGTTATTTACTCAGCAAGTTCATGCTCTTGATGCTAAAATGGGAGCACAAAATAGAAAAATCCTTCTATTTATAGATCAATGCCCAATACATCCCAAAACGTAGAATTTAAAAAACATAAGAATGGAGTTTTTCCCAGCCAAATGCACAAGTGTATTGCAGCCTTTGGATTTGGGCATCATTAATAATTTCAAAGTGCACTATCGTAAAAATTTAGTCCAGAAATATTTAAGGTACATTGAATGTGGTAAGGATGCAGCAGAAATGAAATTTTCGATATTAGATGCCTTGCATTTTATTGCAAAATCATGGAGGGAAGTAAAGCAGTCAACTGTTGCCAACTGTTTTAAGAAAGCTGGCTTCCTGGCAGATACAGAAGAGGTCGTGGAAGATTCTTCTGATTTTTTGAGTGTGAAGGCTGGACAAGTATTAAGTCTCAAACTTCATTTGAAGAGTTTGTATCTGTGGACATGATGTTCATACTGCTGATGAACAATCATTATTAGAAGATATTGTTCAAGATTATCTTCAAAATAATGCTGTTGGTGAAGATGCTGATGGAAGTGAAGATGACAGTGACGATGATGATCAACCTCCTCCCATGAGTGCACAAGCATTTGCAGCCCTAGAATCATTAAAAAAATACCTCTCTGCTGCAGATGGTGGTGATACTACTTTTGATAAAGTGTATGAACTAGAGTCTCAAATTCAAGCAGTCCAAGCTAAAAGAAGAAAACAAACCAAAATATCTGATTTCTTTTTGTTTTTATAATCTTATTTGTGAATAATACTGAATATTATAATTCTTATTGTTTTTTTAGTATTTAAATACAATTTATTTACAGTTTTGAAGAGAAAAAATCGTTTCCCCTTATTTACATTTCCCGCAATTTACACCATTTTTCCTATGGTCCCATGAAAAGTGTAAAAGAGGGGTTTTACTGTATTTACCTCACTATACAAAACCTGCATTCCCCTGATTGTTGAATTTGACACTGCAATTTGGAATCCTTACTTTCTCAAAGATATAAATCTGCAAGAAAATAAACAAAGGAGAGCCACACGCATCCCCACAGACCTCAACAACATGGCTTATGATCAATGACTGGAGAGACTCGGGCTTCTGACTCTTACTGCTAGGAGACAAGCAAGATTGTATGAAGCTTGTAAAATCCAGATATAATCTAATGCAGTACAAGAACTTCATTGGTACACAAGCTGACACCTGGATCATACTGCCACAGAACATGGTGTCGGCTCCTAGTCTTCAGAGGTTCAAAAGAGTTTATGATGGTCGCTTCAACGAGGAAGGCCATATACTTCATTGATATCGGGACTTTGTTCCTCCTTTTCAAGAATTGTGTCAAATTTGCTAATTATTGTGACATTATGTGATGTTACATGTACATTCACATGTGATGTGAATCATTTTTATGTGAAACACTTCAATTAATTATGTTAGTGCTGATTCGGGCTTCATCAGTTTGTACTGTTGCCTGTATATTACCTTAAATAAATAAATAAATTTAGATTACGATCTTCCCGATCTTCCCCTTGTTAATTGTAGTGAATGCTCTGGTTTCAAATACAAGTGTTCTGATGGTTGCAGTTTAAGTGCATTTTGTGGTAGTCATTAGTGGTATTTACAAAAATTACAACCCAATTTGATTGCAACGGAAAGTAAGAAAAGGACACAGTTCATGATAGAACAGAGAGTGGATATAAAAAAGAAATTTAATAATAATAATAATAATAATAATAGATAGTGGAATGATGCAAGTTGATGTAGCATGTGCATATGAGTCAACTTTAATTCCAACAATTTTCAAAAGCAAAGAAAAAATTCCAAAAATGTATGAACAATCAGCGATATGCCTCGATCAAAAGAAGATTTGTCTAGGGGATTTTCACGAAGTGGAAGAAGTAGTAGACATAAGGTTTAAGAAGTGTGGTCTAGTGGATATCTTGTCTCTGGACCAATGATACAAAAAAAAGCAGGACAACTTGCAACACTATTGGAAGTTAAGGATTTTCAGGCAAGTGCTGGCTGACTGTTTCGTTTTCGCAAGTGATAAGCATAACTTGCTGACATGAACGCTGCTCAAGAGTGGAAGGAACATCATCTAAAAAATGTAATTGAAAAGTATAATTCTAAAGATATTTTCAAGCAGATTAAACAGGATTTTTTTAAATCATATGTTGCCAAATAAAACCATGTCTTACAAGGGAGAGAAGTCTACATGAATATTAATAAAACATTTTTATTACTGACAACATAAATTGATGAAGCGCTAGGAATGACTGACATCTTTCCCTAGTTATTATACCTACCACAACACCATCCTCTTCTTCTTCTAGGTTTTTAAATACTCTCTTACGTGTTCTATTAAAATTCTCAAATTGAAAAATTTTGGCATAATCTATCGGCAAATTTTCTTTTGGATCCCATGGAGATGTGCGAAATGACTGCAATCCTCTATATTTTTGGAAACGAACTCTGGCAGGAGTTTCTAGTGGTGTATCAATTTCATCGGGGAAGATCTTGTCAGTATGAGCATCTACAAAAATAAAATTTCATCAAAGTCCAGTTATCAACTTTATTAATTAACGTGAAAAAAGTATTTTTGATGAAGTAACATACCTTTCAATTTCTGACGTGCTTCTTCTTCCTCGGTTAAATCCATCTTCTCGTCATATCTCTCAGCATCACGACCAAATTCAGACATTGTAACTGTTTCGTACTCTTTTCTTCCTTTTGCATGCTGTCTTCAGACTCGCTTTCTGATTTTGCATCCATTGAAACATCAGCATCAGCATCAAAATATTCATCATCTTCACTCTCCGAAATTTCCTCTGAAAATATTGATTAACAAAACTGCTTTCAGAATCTCCATTCTATTATTCAAATAAATAATATATTCATAATTTATAATATCTCTGATTGAATCAAGGGTTTTTTGCTTTTGAGTAGAATCCCATTTTGATGTTCTTGTACTTTTGAGTATATGTACGGTATGGAAAGTTTTGTAATAATGCAAGAAGTGTCTCTAGGGCTCTCCTACATGAAAAAGTGTTTTTTCAAATACATTCACTACCTGATTGTCCCTCATTAAAGGAGAACATTGAAATAAAAACAGAGATCACACAATACAATCAAATTACTTCAAAATACTCAAGTTCATGATATCTTGAAAAAAATCACACGACTTTATTTAAAGATCTAATTTTCAAAAACAGATATTATATAGATAAACAGATATTTTTGTTTTACGCCATGCACTATTTTTTGCATGTGTAGAGGTTTACTGTTTTCAAAATTATTCAGGTCTGATATGATTGCGTAGGCTTCCACGGCCGAAGTATGTCTCTTGGCTGTCCAGGACAAGCCGTGTCGATCTGCTCATAGCCGACATTTCGGCCAACATATTGTGGCCTTCCTCAGAGCGTACTGCTGTCAAATGGCTCGCGTGACCGCCTTATAAGGAAACTTTTGTGTCTGTTGTCACCCTCTCCACGCATCCACCAGCCCCCCCCCCTTTCCCGCTACAGCTCGGTTCTTCCCCCGCCAATCCCATACCATCTGCCGGCTTCTTATTGGCCGATACCTTGACCAATCCTGGTCACCCACTTGTCTTCCTTATTTACTAATTTTGTTTAAAATATTTTTTGTATTTACTAAAATCAAGTTAGCAGCATGTGCATTGACTTGTGGCTCTCTGCACCTGTGCCTTTTAAAATACCAACAGACTCACAAAAACTTGTAAGTTCTAGCAGCGAATTTTGAAAAAATTCAAAAATTTTCAAGGTTAAATCAACTCAAAATGGTTCATTTTCTTAAAAAATCTCAAAAGTTTACCAAAAATATAAGTCTGAAAATTTGTAAGTTTTCATACAACAGAATCTTCAATGTAATCATAGAAAAGAAAACTAAACAAATTGAAATGATCTCTAAAGAAAATATTCTACATTTTCTGCAAAGTTAATTAATTTTGAAATTTAAAGAGCTACTGAAAAGTTTTTAAAAGATAAAAACTTTCCGTGTTGCTATGGTAATGGATGTTGCTGAATGTTGACCCCCATCAGAGCACCAACCAACACAGACAAGCTCTAAGCTTCCCATCACACCTTGTAGTGTAGTGCATGCATGAGTAAATGAGTAAGGGAAGAAAAAGGGATAAAAATGAGGAGGGAAAGATCACACAGGGTGGCCTGATTGTTAGGATGCAGCTCCAGTATTCACTTGGTATTGACTGGAGAAACCACAGAAAACAACTAATTCAAGTAGATGGCTGCCGCTTCCAAGGCCAGAGTACATGAGAAAACATGCATATTCTTCAAGAGTTGAAACCTGATTTCAAAAAAATTATATTTCAATATCTAAACCTGCATCACTATCAGGAATCCATGCTGCTTGGTATTCAGACATTCCTTTAGGAATCCGCTTGACCATCTTCTTTTTTTTCTGCTCCTCTTCAGCTTCTTTCAATTCTTCTTCAGTTGGCCATGTCTGCTCTCCTTCCATTGGATCCGGTATGTTTTCACTAACAAGTGATTCCTAGACAGATACACAAATGTTTACGTGAAAATTATTTGGCATGTTCAGAATTTTTCAAATTTTTTTTTCAGGTCTGTACAGAGCAAATGTAAATACAGAACTGTAAAAATTATCATTCAGGCATCGAACATGAAACGTAATTGTGCAACAAATACAACCAAAAAATTTCCAGATACAATAAAAATGGTTAGTACTAAAAATTGATGTGAGAACTTCAGCTCACATTTTGTTTTGTGTGTTTTGTTGATTCACTTTCAATACTTTAAACTCCACTTTCCTCTCCTATTTTTTGGTCATCATGAGACAATATAAAAAACAAACTGACCTGTTGGTTAGGGTCAGCTCGCTCCAAAAGTTTTTCTTCTTCCCCTTCCATAATCTTGTCACCACTCCGACCAGATTTGCTAAGTGGAAATGGATCCTCAGGTGCAGTAATTTGAGACATTTGGAAGTCACCCCAACCTGGTATGTGCACTAAGGAGTTAACTGATAGCGGCATTCCTCTAACATAACCAGACACCTTCAATGTTCCAAGTGGACCCTATGGGAATAGAAATAATTATCAAGTTTTCATTTCCATTTGAGATGCTATAAAAATGATTTCTTGTGGAGAACATTCGTCCCTGTCTTTAAAATGTAGATATAAGTGCTGTCCCCCCCCCCCCAAAAGTGTAGATATAAATGCTGGACAAATCTTCCTTGTGCTTTCCATTTCATGTAATATGCCTGTGGTTTCATATTACATACTCTGATGATGTAATCTCACCTTATTGCCACCATAATAGAGTGAACAAATCAAGGAATTAATGTAAAATGCGCTTTGCAGTGAGACACAGAGGCACATGGCAAAGACAGCAAACTGTGCGCATGTACCACTCACACGAGGTAGACAGCACAAAGACTGGTAAGGTGTATAAGCAATGTTTCAAACGTACTGTGCCTTCATCAAGATGTAATATCTCAAGTTCCAGAAACATTCATATTACACAGGGGTTGTGCTTCTTCACATAATATTTTTTCAGTAAGATAAATGCTACTCAAAAGCTGTGGAAGGGGGTAAATGGAAAACCACATTACTGCACTATAGAGACAGAAAATTCAGGTGGTTCAAGGTGTGTATGGGAGGGAGGGGGGGGGGGGGGCAGGGAGGGGCAGCGGATATGGTGAAAGAAGGGCGGAGATGGAATTGGGAAGGGGAGTCATTGAGGTTGAGATGCTGTGTGGGGCTGGAGGCAGAGGTCGAGGTAGTGAGGGGGACAGAAGAAGTCAGCATTTTATGATCCAAACCAGAGGTCTTCAAACTTTCTTCTACTGAGGGCCGGTTTTAAGTCTCAAGAGTCAAAAACTCATTTCCATGAGAGGATGAAATTCATCAATTTATTAAATTTTAATTAAAGAACAATAAATTCTGGACATTATGTTTCCAATAATTAATTCACATTGAGGGTTACATTTTTAAATTTCAAAATTTCCGGCCCTTTTTTTTTTTAAACACTAAAATGATAAAAAAAAAAAAAAAAGTAAAACAAATCTAAATGAGAACAATGAAATTTTTTTGGCTCTAACAAATAAGTTAATTTGTGTCTTAATTTTTATTTCACCTACTATTAAAATGTCTCACAAAGGTTCATCACATTCAGTTACATCTGTACTTTACATACTTTATTTTTGAGCAAGTCAGTTCACATTACATCTTGTATCAAATACTGACAAGAAATGTCTGAAAAAGATTTTAATTTTTGGATGAATATCCTTTGCAAGTTCTTTGTAGAATCCAATCAAATCTCTTTCTTGGAATTTGTTGTAAATAGCATCTTCAACTATGAGGTCAATTATTTTCATTTGTATAGCTTCTGGGTCTTGCTCAGTATTGCATGACAATGGACTCCGAAAAACTCCTATGTCTCTGGAGTTAATATCCAAGTCAGTGAATCAATTTTTCAACTGCTTATAGGATTTTGAAAGGATTTCCCAACAGAACAATAGTGGGAACTGAGAACCATTTTCAACACATAATAACTTACAAATGACTGACCATGCACAGTTTATACACACTGCACCATGCATAGTTTCACCAACATATTGAAGTCAAAATCAGGGAGGAGAATAAAAGGAAAAAAAAATTCTAGCAGTGGTAAAAACCCACAGGCATTTAAATATTCTTCATGAAGGATTCACAATGGTATGACATTCGTGACATGACTGGTATGTAAACCATTCAGTGTGTAACAGGAAACCAGATTCCCATATCTTGCAATACTACAGCAATTAGTCTACATACTACAGCAATTACAGCTGTTACAGTCTGGGTCACAATTAAATTGAATTAAAATATACTTTCAGTTGGCAGGCCACATACAATTCTGCGAAGGGCCAGATGTGCAGGCAAGCCGTAGTCTGAAGATCCCTGACCCAATTAGTTTACAAGTGTAAATCACATCAACAACACATTGTTAGATTAACAGACAACAGTCACTCTTTTGTTATTGTTTACAAACGGAAGGAATTACTCAAGTGGAGCAAACCATTTTTCAATATGAAGAATATTTTCAGTTACCTCCTTATCAGGCATGTAAGTGACACTTTCAGCCAGCAAGTGTGGCCTTCTATCTCTGAAGATAACAGAGCGCTGCTTTTGGGAGCCAATACGACGTAGTGCATTCAATCCTGCTCCATTCTTCTCAAAAGACATAATTTTATTATCTGCCAACCAACGGTCAATTACTTTCTGCAGCTGGCTTTTCACATCATTTAGCTGTAATAAAATGAATTAAGTTTTCATTATAATCTTTAAAATATACATGCAGTTACAAAGTTAGAAAGAATATGTAATCATGTATTTCATATAAATATGGAAGGGATAAACAAATCCGGAGAAGAATCAAATGAAGTTGCAGAATTTGCGACAGAATTTTCTGAACTAATTGAGAATGATCTTGTATTAGGATTAGAGAATAACGTAGAAAAACAGCTTGTAGGTGATCTTTTGTAAGTGTATTTTCGAGTGTATTAGCAAAAAAAACAATAAAATAAAATAAAAAATGTAACTGCACATCATGCTCAAAATGTAGCACATCATCCATACCTGCAAGTATTTTTTAAAGCGATTATAATTTTGAAATTGTAATATTATTAGTTCATATCATGTATGGAGGTAACATAGGCCATTGAGTGTTGGGAATTTTTGAAAGAGAGTATTACATTAACAGCTACTATGAATCATTGGTAAGTCTGATGCCAGGTCCTGTAAGAACAGATTTTAACACATCTAGGAATGAAAGAAATTTTTTCAATGCATGAAAATACTTTATAAACCATTTAGAGCATTGGCGATGCCACATTCAACTAGTGTAAAATTATTTTAGTGGCCAAGTTGAGCCAGCTTTGCCAGAGTGGCATCAAATACCAGTTAAAATGACTTCCTTAAGTTGTACTGGACACTTTCGATCAATTAAATGTATATTTAACTAATCATGATTTCTTTTACCTCCAGTGTTTAGGATATCAATGAATTGTTCAAATTTTCCAGCATAGAGAGAAGAGGACAAATAGGAGTGATCATCAAATTTGTGATGCTACAATAATACATGCACTTTCTCATGTTATGTTTAATTTTTTAAATTTAGACAATTCAGAGGGTTCCATGAAAATGACACCTTTGCCAAAATATTAAGCATCCTAAGCAAGGAAAAATGTAAAGAATAATTTGAAGTCATTTTTGAGAAGAAAAAATTGTAAACGGCCTTCCTTCAAGAAAAAATTACATCAGAACTACTTGTACATTCAAAAAATTGAACTTGATCTTATTTAAAGATTTAATATTGTAGAACAGATTACTGATTAAGGAAAGAGACCTCTATTCAATATTGTAGTTGCAGAAAGACATCAACAAAATTTTGAACATTTGCAATTTTTGAAAATTTGTTAAAAACCCTTCTATACAAGGAGAAAGTTTGATACAAGAATTTTGAGCCATTTTTGACACAATTTTGAAAATGTCGAGGCTTTATGTAATGTACCGCAAAAATCAAAATATTGTCGAGCCTAGATTTTGGTCAGATCTATGGGGGAATATCAATTTGAAAATATTATGTGAAAATTGTCAACATGATTTAAGTGCTAGTGTTGACCACAGATGGACAGATGTTTAACAATTGATGAATTTTTTGGCATCAAGGATAAACAAAAAACTATGATTTCTGACTTCATATCACGCGAGAGGAAGTAATTGACTACATATAGAAACCAAACTTATTCCTCTTAACCACATCACGGCCATAATAGGAGTTCCTCTTAACCACACCCATAATAGGAGATCTTCTGACAAAAAATGCCACTTCCTGCTGCAGCATTACAATACTTTTATTATTCAAGTACATAAAAGGTAAGCAAAAAGACGCAAGGGCAGCGGAGTTGAGTAATGTCTTCTACCTTCAAACATGCATAGTGGTGCACAGGATCACTCACCAATTTTAGAACAAAGAAACTTTGCATGCATCTTTCATGTTAAATAAACTTACCAGAGACGGATTGCTTTTTGAATGTGCAACTGCAAATATTGGTGAAGGCAATCCCTGGGACATACAGGCATTTAATATTATTTCTCCTTCAGGATCAATACCATTTCGAGAGGCAGCAGATAAAAGAAACATAACTGTGTCTGCGACTTTCAGAGTATCAAGAACACTGTACAGGTCTCCAGCACCAGGTACCACAAATGTAAAACGCTGTTTAAAACGGGGGAC
The DNA here is from genome assembly GCA_964035755.1 of Teleogryllus oceanicus. Lineage (NCBI taxonomy): Eukaryota > Metazoa > Arthropoda > Insecta > Orthoptera > Gryllidae > Teleogryllus > Teleogryllus oceanicus. Next base: position 225,422,177 of record CAXIVR010000002.1, on the reverse strand, counting down.
ACTGGAAATAATAAAATTCATGTATGAACAAATGAACCACAATATGGCTTTGTTGCAAATTTTTCCCAAAACAAAATACCTACTGTTAATTCAATGGTGAATAAAATAATATACAAACAAATATATACGAACACATTAAGGAATAAAAAACCAAGAAGAGTCAGTTAAAATGACAATGGATAAAATTAAACAATTGCCTATATCTTCATTACGAGGTTTCTTTACAAAGTGTAAAGACGAAAAATGTTCAGAGCATGTAGATTATGATACTGATTTGTTCACTAGTCTGAACACCAGATATTACTATCATGATACAATAAATATACATTCCATGCATCATTACAGTAAAATCTTAAATGGAATCTAAGATAAAACTGCCAAAAAAAAAAAAAAAAAAAAAAAAAAAATCAGAACGGAATGATTATAAACGTGAAAATTACCTTTATAAGCAGAAAACCTATCTAACGTGGAAACAGAATGTCTTTTAGAAAACACTAAGTGATTATTTACCTGGCTAAGAAGGAAACTTATTTTTAAATTTTCGGCATCCTTTTTTCAATGGCATATTGCAAAGTGACACATCCTGAGAAAATAGAGTGGACAATCAGTTTTTCCTCTGACATAAAATCTTTGGCAAACTTTGTTGGTATTTGGCTGTGCTTTGATGTGATTTTCAAGCACGACTTCATCACTGTCAATCCAAATCTTTCATGTTGGTAGTCTGCACCCCGTTCAACTCTCAAAAGCATCACATTTCCTGAAGTCGACAATGGAATTCTGGAAAAGCTTTCATGTCATCCTAGCGTAGCTAGTTGTAGAGTTGACCAGGTGTAGACCACACAATTTAGTGAATGTTTGCAGAAGAGTGTAGGACAGCTGTCTGCTAGTGTGTCAAAATGTCTTTTAAGTAAACATGCAAAACCCTTTCACTACAGAATAAAATTCTGAAAATATGCTTGTTCTATATCTTCCCTGTGTTTTGCTGTTGATCTTTTTTTCTTCGCTGCAATATATTCATTGATAAATTATGCTTTATTTTCTTTATTTTGTTTCATTAACAAAATTATGTCGAAAATACTACCCTTAAGTTATAGGATGAATTTTTGGTAACCGTCTATATGATGGAAACTTGCCAAATCATAAATTTTTAGAAGGAACCATTAGGATTCATCTTAGACAAGTTTTACTGCACCAACAGGAAACAAATAGAATAATAACACACATACTGGATTGACAGTTACCTGAAGAAGTCCTCAAGATACATTTTATAATACTTACATTTTATATTATATATTAACGATTTTATTTTTTTTTTATTTTACTGGAGAAAAAAATTACTTCATTTGCGGATGATTCATGCATATTTACTAAAGGGAAGGCTTGGAATGAAGTTAAATCATCACAAACAAAAAATTAGTATTATAGCAAATTGGCTCAGTAGTACTATTTAAGTGTCAATGTTACAAAAACTGTATTCATCTTACACGGTAGTTACCGAGATAGCTACACGAATAATTTTGATTAAAAATACATGATAAAAATTACTTAACCCCATATAATATTCAATGTGCATGTCCCAATTTAAACAGAGTTTACTTGACTAAATATATTGGAATATTTTGATAGTAACCTTAAATGGTTAAATTATGCAAACATAATAACAAATAAATTGAGATATTTAATTGACGTTTTCTTCAAGATAAAAACTACAATGAATCAAAAATAGCTATTAACTGTTTATTTTGCATTACTGTGGTCATGCACCACTTACAAAATGATAACATGGGATGGTCCATATGACATAACAATCAAACCAAATCTAGATATACAAAAGAAAATTCTGAAAATAATTTTTAATAAGTCCCACACATACTCATCTGAACTCTTTTTCGCAGATAAAAGAATCATATCAATAAGGAAATTCTTTTACAAGAAACCTCTTATAGATAATTATCCATATTTAAAACTAGAATATGATAGTTTATGTTTGACTTGTGGATTAAAATATTAATCCCATCCATAGGAAATTATGCATTTAGTTTTCAATAGCTTGAGCTAAGATATGAAAAACTTAGTTCTAAACAATTCACAAAATCGGTAAGAAAATGGTAAGTAAAACACTAATATCTATGAGGGATGATATTGTTGATTTTCTATTCAAACCCTTAACACAAATTTCCATATTTTTATATGGTCCATCCAAACAATTTAACAAAACAAGGAAATGTACAAATTGTTTTTACTCATATTACAGTGTTAGATTTGCAGGCATGCACACACGAAATTATTATTGTTACAATTTTGTACTTGTTGCTGTCTGTAGTTATAAATAAATAAAAAATGCTATGTTATAGATTGACTTTAACAACCTTTTCAGATTATTCTGACAAAAGAATTATGGTTTTTCAAATACTCTATACAAACCATAACTGGAATGCATAGAATCGATGGGTTTTAAACACTGTAAACACTTTTCCAAAATAAAAATGAAATATCTAATAAACATTTTGCTTCAGTAAAATATTACAGCAATTGGGAACTCATTTCAAATAAATTTCCTTTGCTTTTCAACCCAAGTTTTGTGAATCACATTACATAAGATTTTAAAAAACACAATACTTTTTTTATTTCAAACAAAAGAAGGAAAAAAAATCATTGCAATGGGAAATGAAAGAAAATTCCAGAAAAAGTCTTCTCAATATTGACAATCTTTTAACGGAGAGGTAACTGATTTTGTATTTAATGAATTGTTTACCTCAAGTGAATGTAACCTTCAGCACTCTCTTCGATTTCTGCTTCAGAATCTGCTTCTTTGAGAACTTTTAAAGTTTCAAATGGATTTACATCTTGACACAAGGCAACCAGAGCTGTAATGAACGGAGGCGAAGTGGCTGATCCAAGGGCTCGCTTTTTCAGTAATACTTCTTCTCGCTTATTTCTTCTTATCTGAAGTGCTTGATGTCGACGTTCATCTTTTCTGAGGTCCCTTCGAACTTTTTTAGTGAGAGCTTTTGCTGCCATTCTTCCTATACAGTCATAAAAAATATCCTTACATCATGAACTCGTTTTAAAGATAAGCAGAAGCTGAATGAAAAATGTAAAAAAAAATAAATATGTGCAACAAAGAAGAAAATAAAAAAGACAAAAGTTACTCCCTGCAGTCTTTCATAATAAAATGATTTAAAACTGAACTAATTTATCACTGAACTTTATCAAACATAACAGTGGGCACGTGCAGATGTTGGAAATTCATTGTAATGCACGGTGTTGTTGAATTTTTCCGGAATGAGAGCAAGAATCCGATTTGGTGTGAGGAATTTATCAAGAGTCCACTCTAAGGTTAATCACTTAGTAACAAGACTTGGATGTATTTTTATGTGTTTAAAAGTTGTAGGTGTATAAATTAATGAGCCATCTTTTGACAGCAATTTCCCCACATGATTTCAATATTGTCAAGAATTAATATTGCCAATGTCTCAACCCAGTCCCATCCCTCTCCCTGCAAAAGAATATAACCATACAGTATTTTGACTGTTTACAAACCTTTTCGGTCCTTCTCAATTGCACCTTTACTTCTATGACGTCCATGTTTATGAGGTTTATTTTGTTGCTTTAACAAACCAGGACGATGTCTTTGCTGAACAGAGTCAGTTCCCATTCCTATTTTGTAGTCGTGCGAGCTGTTCTAGCATTCAAGACAAGAATTCGCACCAATTCACACGTGCTCAACAACTCGCAATTCCCACTACACTTCGATTAAAACAACATGGCTGTTGACACTTGCTCAGCTGTAGCGTTATCCAATCAAGAGCGTAAACGTCACCAATGACGTCACTATAGAGACGTTCAAGCTCCCGATTGGGTCAAAGCCGAGCAAGTGTCAAAGGACTTCAAGTTCTAATCGAAGTCTACCACCATTACCAACCACATGGTCGTTCACCCATGATGTACGGGCTTCCTTACAACTGGGGTACACCAGAGATTCTCTTTCATTGTCATTCGTGGATTGGAGAACGATAACGATGCATTTTGCTTTAAAAACATTAGTTTATAATACTGAAATAGGTCAACATTCTGTGAAGAAATGAATTTCAATAAAATAACACATTATTCCTTAACGTCCTCTCCACAGTGTAATATATCTTACACCGTGGTCCCATAGATTAACATTATTCATCCATGGTGGTCCTCTCTGAACGATTTTTCTCCGCACGCCTCCTTTCAGTTGTTCATCACTGTGCACGTTGTGACAACCATACACAGTGTCCCAGGGTTACCATACTCTCTGCCCAGAACACCACGATATGAGACTTAGAGGTTAACCCAGAGATTCGTGTTAAACAAAGGCTGATGCCTCGTCGCCAACTTGGACTTACAGAACGAAGCATTAACCCGGTTCTACAAAACAATGAACGATAGTTCTCATAATTCTAATTTGGATTGAAGGAGAATTGGTTGCTTTAAGAATTATGTTGGTATCATTGAATGTCCGTATCGATACTGTCATGGCGTAAACTACTTTGTCAGAAATGCCGAAAAAGGCGGGCGAGTTTTGAGCGTGCCGTTCATAAGATTAGGTAGTGTGCTTTGAAGTAAACAGAAGTTTGTGTAGCTCCAGTTTCTGTGCATAGAAGATATTCTGACTGTTGTAAGTCGTTATGTAGTTCATCCTCATTACTCTATGTCCTCTCATATGCTCTGTTTTCTCATGTGTCGACAGAATTTGAGTACGTACCTAGCTGTAAGGAGTGATTAGTGATATTTGCCGTGAGCAATTTCTGATACGCACGCTCATTAAAGAATCCTAGATTAAAAACTTATTAATTTATCATTTGTTATTGCACCAAGTGTTAGTTGTAATTGTTTTACATGTTTAACATGAATTTATTGCAGGTATAAGATAAACCAATCAAAATGGGTCGCAAATCTGTCAAAGGAAAATTGAAACGTGCTGAAAGGCAGATGGAGCGTGAAATAATTGCTGCAGCTCAGAAAGTTGTGAATGCGGCTAATGAACAAGAGGATCCCTTGGCCAAATTAGTAGCATTCAAACAGTATAAAAAGAATGACTTATCTGTAATGTTGGAGTGTCGGCGTGTGGAAGATCTTAATGTTGAAACTCGCAACTGGGCATTTGAACTTCTGAAGAGGAACATGAAGGATTATTATGATACATGCTCGTGGGGTTGGAATGATAGAGTAAAGAAAGAAGAAATGACTGATTCTCGTGCATGGTATGTTAATTTGAGTTGTATTTTGGCCTGTTATCTTTAAAAATTTGTCCATTATCATCATTTAAAATAAACTACTGAGAAATAAATGTTGATTCATATAAATTTATTTTTTTTTGTAAAACTAATAAATAAATAATTACTAAGAGATCAAATGTGCATTTACTAAATGATACTTGGAATCATTGTGGTGGATTTTTAATATTTTTCTGCTTGCAATTTGCAATTTCAACAGTAATATTTGTCACAGCTTGCTTATCACGCCTAGGTTCAGGGCTGGATACAGATAAAACAGTACAATTATAATGAATTAATATAGTACATCAATTAATTTCTTTATTTTTCAGGTACCTAATTGCTCGATCCAGTACCGGGGATCCAGTTGCGTTTTCACATTTTCGCTTTGATATTGACTTCATGGTAGAAGTTCTGTATTGTTATGAGATTCAGTTGGAACCTAAAGTACAAAGGCATGGTTTAGGAAAATTTATGATGCAAGTTCTTGAATTGATAGCTTTTTCTGCTAACATGAAGAAAGTTGTGTTGACTGCGTTAAAACACAATCCTGAGGCACTTTCATTTTTTAGAGCTCTGAAGTATAATATAGATGAAACTTCACCAGAAGGAGATTTTGATGAATATCCTTATGAGATTTTGAGTAAACCTAACAAAATACTACTTAAGAACATGTCAACGTAATACTCAATGTGAAGTAATATTTTTTATGCAAATATTTCTGAAGAAAAGAAGCTGAAGATAACTGTTCTTGCACCTACAAAGACAAGAGGATGATCCAGCAAACAATTTGGGAGACTGTGGCCAAGACTGGAAAAATTATGGTGGAACGATTGGTTTTCTAAGCAATTTAATTTTATCGGAACAGATACTGAGAAGTAACCATGAGTTTCTTCTCATTCTTATTGTGTTTGATACTGGCATCATATGACGAGTACTTTTCTGTGTGGAGTTGAGATTTTGAGAGCAATTGTTGAAACATTTATGAAAGAAACATTCCTATCACCGCTGGGTTTTTCAATCCACTTTTTGCGTCGGTAATCTAAGTTTTTGTATTAGTGATGTATTATAACTTTTAGTTATTGATGTAACTGACTCTATTTTGCTTTTAAAGGATTTATGAACTCCAGGAGTGAAACATTCATCTATGTATTATATTTTGCCTGCTTTGTATTAATTATTTAAATTGATTTAATAGTTACTAACAATTCTGGAAATAAACCATGATGAGAGTGAATGAAAAAACAAAAGTGAAGCCATGAGAGAGAAATCACATCCACATACACTTAACCCGTGTTTTATGCAAAAAGTATTTTGATATTTTATTTTTGAAGAATCTCATATTTTTGTAGTGTTTTAGAGCTTCATTTGATTTTTCAATTCATGTTAATGTGAAAATTGATTTAACAAAATGTTAATTTTCTTTAATGGTGTGACACTGCCATCTGACTTGATTATCTTTCTGCAAAGGAGATGCTTTTCTTTCTTTGTAAAACCCAGTTAATGCTGATACTAAGTTTTGGAAGAATACTGTTTCCCTTAAACAATAAAGCACTAAGATACTGGTATTAACACTATGATATGGTTGGAAATTATTTTTACTTTTCCTGATTTGTTTCAAAGCTGTTCAAAATTGTAGTGTGTTCAGACTTTGTTCACTTATTAGTTAGACTTCTGTACTATGCTAGTTTAAACCATCTTTAAAATGAAAAAGCTGAGAGTTTGAAGTCATGAGACTAGGGAACCCCTGCCCATGTTTGTACAAAAAGCCATTTTAGTTACTAAATTATTTCTAAATGTGACAAATGGGTTTTAAACAAAATTACTTTTGTTTCTAGCTCTGTGTTCATGATAGGCCATGGAAGAGTCAACCAATTGAGAAGTAGACTGTAGAAAACTACTTTAAATGATTGTTGTAAAGCAAGATGTTTAGAGTTGAGGTTCATTCACCAATAAAAAAAAAAAGAATCATGTAATATTTCTGAAGTCAACACCCTTTTTACTTGATTTACTATGTAAGTAGTAGAGAGAAATTATTGAAATCGTGCTGTGCAAATTGATTTTAAAACAAAATTTCTTGTTGGAACCTGGTACCATAAAAGCAGATTAACCTTATTCCTGTTAAGAAATAACTTCCTCTTACAAGTTGTGTAATCGTATGTTTGTGGGTCCTTGAATCTGGAAAATTGAAAGACAGCAAAACATCTGAGGTCAATGCTGGAGCCTAAATATGGCTGTCTCTAGAGGAAGCCTTGACCTAAAGCCTAGGTTATTCAGATTTTCCCCAAAATTAATACTCTAACAGGGCCTCCAGATTGAAAAGGGCATTTTGATTTTGGGGTTACTGTACATGTGGCCTCAACATTTTCAAAATTTTCTCTAGCATGGCTTCAAATGTTTTGATAAAACTTTTCCTCGAATAGCATAAAGAATGACTTGGACCACATTTTTGTTTATATCTCAGATTTTCGAAAATGGCAAAATTTCAAAAATGTTTTTGCTTCTTAAAACTACAATATTACAAATAAAGATTCTTTGCTTTGGGGTAATTCCATGTTAAGTGGTTCAGCACTAATAATTTGCTTGTCTCAGGGGGGGGAATCTATGTAAATTCCCTTGTTATATTTGTTCAAAACTTTGTTAATTAGTTCACATTGGCAGCCCCGTTTGATTCAAGCACACACAATTTTTTTGCATTTGTAAACATTTACAGTTTTGTAAATTACTCAGCGCTAGGATTAGCCTTTTAAATTTCAATGTTTTTGATTAATTTCTGGTCTACAAATCAAAGTGTAATATATCAATCAATGCCTTTTTTTTGTGCATGTGTGACAGAGACTAAGATCAAGGGAAACCAAAACTCAAACGTGAATGAAAAAATATTCATTTTTAGAGTACTTTTACTTTAGTGATACTGTTTATGCAGAAGGGAGAAAATTATGTAATACTGCGGGGAAAAGCTGTGAATTTTGGGCAGAACTCTTATTGCTGGGCATTGGAATTGAAAAAGTTGATAAATCCAGTTGCTAAAATTCGAAAAAAAAAAAACCCTCTAACTTTTGGTGTTACCAGATTCCATGTTTTGTGGGTCCTTGATACCGAAAAATCGAATGACGGCAAAACGTCGGCTGTGTATAATGCTAGCGGCTAAATCGTTCAGCTGATTTGCTTCAAAATTGATATTCCGTTATCGATCTGGCTGACGCCACCGCCCCTTGAATTTGAAACATTTTAATTTTTAGGGGTACTTTACACGATTACCTTTTTTTTATATCTCTCACGCCGTTAATTTGAACATTTTTAGCAGTAAGTAATCACTATTGCGTTTGTGAGTTAATGTGCTCAAATGATTTTTAACGAAGTTTTTCGAAAACTCATAAATCTGTGAAAATGTGCTTCGAATTTCGCATCTATAGTAACACTTAAACGCCATTTTCTGAAAAACGACTAAAATGTTCAATGAAAATTACTATTTAGGATCTGGTTTTACTCTTCTTTAATATTCTCAAAGTAATATTTCGGTTCTACTATTAGGAAACGAAAAAGGGGAGAAAATTTAAAAAAAAACATCCTTTGTGGGCGATTGATTGCAGCTGGCAAGAGGATGGGGCAAGACCGTAAAGCCAGTCCACTCCAACGAAATTGGAAAACATTACTACGAGAAAGTCTGTAGTTTGTTTGTAGCACCACTAGTTACTTTCTCGTATACGTACGTATGTACGGAGAAATTTACGTAGTATAGGGAAAGTTTTGTAATGCTCCAGAAAATCAATTTCGAGATTTCAATGGAAATACACGTTTTGGGGTCCTTTGATGCCGAAAAAGTGGTTATTTTTCAAAACGTCCGTCTGTCTGTGACCACTAATAGCGCCTAAACCATGCGTAGGAGTTTTTACAAATTGAGAAAACCCCTGTGCATTTAGCTCTAGTTGAAGCTTTGAAATTTTGAAAAACATGTTTTAAAATTCGGGGGTACATTACGTGTCGCTCCTGCGACATTTTCAAAATTTTCTCAAAAACGGCCCCATTTTTTAAAATTTTTAGTTGTAAAAATAGTGTAAAATAACTTACAAAGGTGGCAAAGATCCGTTTTTCACTTTCAACTCTGAATTTTCGAAAACACGAAAGTTTGAATTTTTTTTCGCCACCTTCTTACAACTACAAAATTAAAAATAGAGAGTTTCCCTTCAAGTTAAATCTATTGCCCATAATTAGTTCTTTCAATATGGTTATGTACATTTTTTAAACTTTTAATAGTTTTCATCCAATACGGCGTACAATTTTAAAAGAACAAAAACAAGATGTTCTCGGAAACGGCTCCAAATATTTTTCTAAACTTTTGGTATGGATAACGGTAAATCTACTCTACAAGATGTCATACACGCCATATTGCTCTGTCATTTATTTGTTCCATAATTACAAAAAGTAATTTTTTTACTTGTTTTAAACATCGTTAATATTTACATAAGTGGCAATTTGTTCACATATTATTTATGAGTACATGTGCTTTAAATGTCTTAGTAAATAATAAAAAACTCTACAGTTTTGTGAAAATGATCTCATATTTCCGCATTTTGAGGAACGCTCAAACATCATTTTCTCAAAAATGGCTTCAATTTTTTCTTCAAACTCTTCCAACGGATAGAGGAACACTGTTTGATGGCACTGTTTGATGTGACGTAAAGTTGATTTTCGTGAATACTTTATATTATTTCTTCAAAAATCACAGAAATGTAATTTTTTTAAAAAATATCTCTCACACCACATTTTCAATTAAGTTAAAATATTTGTGTAAATGAGCTTCAAATCTCTTGTTTTCAGTAACGCTTAAACGCCATTTTCATGACCGGCTCTAAATTTTTCAATGCAAATTGCTATTTAGGACGCGGTTTTAACCTTCTTTAATATTCTTAAAGTAATATTTCCGTTCTACTATTAGAAAGCCTAAAAGTTAAGACAATGTCAAAAAATTTACTTCGAGTGGCGATAGATGGCAGGTGGCAAGAGGATGGGGAAGACTAAAGCCAGCCCACACCAAGGAAATTAGAAAAAAATACGAGAAAGGTGTAGCACCACTAGATTTTTACTATCTTCCACATCGTTTAAAAATCTGAAAAATATATGTTATAGAATGTCATAAGACACGTTCTATGGAAAAAACAGATAGTATTCCAACGTTATCACGTCGTAAATCAATTTCAAACTAGTGCTACAGAATTGCACAGACGTTCTCGTATACTAGTTCGTTTTCTAATTTCATTGGTGTGGCCTAGTTTTTCGGTTTTGCCACATACTCTTGCCAGCTGCTATCTATCGCCGCCCAAACTATATTTTTTTGAGATTTTCTCAATTTTTCGCTGTTCTAACAGTAAAACAGAAATATTACTTTGAGAATATTAAATAAGAGTAAAACCTCGTCCTATATGGCAAATTTCTTTGAAAAAATTGGAGCCGTTTCCAAGATAATGGCGTTTAAGCGTTACTGAAAATGCGAAATTTGAAACCCTTTTTCACAAAAATATTTTGAGTTTTCGAAAACGTCATTACACATTATTTGAAGCATTTTAACTTACAAATGCAATTGTGTTTACTGATTGCTAAATCTGTGCGTGTTAACGGCGTGAGAGATATTTAAAAAAATTACATTTTTGAAAATTTTGAAAAAAAAAAAAGAATACACCAAAATGAGTTTTATACGTCATATCAAACAGAACAATTATCACTATTCGCTGGAAAAGTTTAATGAAAAAAATTCTAGCCATTTATGAAAAATGGTGTTTGAGCGTTTCTAAAAATGGGGAATTTTGAATTCATTTCCACAGAAAACGAGTTTTCGAGAATATTTATGTTTATTTATTTATTTATTTTACGTCAAAAAACAGTTAAAAACTGCATATGACGTTTTTTGACATTAACATTTATTTATTTATTTATTTTACGTAAAGAAAACACATGTTACATCACTTAAATCACTTGTGCTCATAAATGCAATAATTAGGTTAGATTTATTACTAATTCTGCTAATGAGTTTGAGAACTTGATGGCAGAATACACTAACTGAACGTTACAGAACTTAACAAATATACAAACTTTACAAATTAACATGAACATTTCACCGCTCCAGCTCTCATAGCACTCCACCTCACCACTTCACTTCACCACACTGCTGATCACCGAGTTTTAATGTTTTTCTTACACACTCGTTCCCTCAACTCCACAACACACCCCACTGCACATAATTAATAATAATAATAATAATAAAATAGTGATAATACAACATTCTGTATATATACTAGTTATTTAATACTATTAAAGATATAATACACTTATCAACATCTACGAATCTAATTTATTTTTAAATTTGCTCAGGCTTTGAGGAAAGGGATCAAAGATTGTCACAGGGAAACCTTTCCAGTCTCTAATAGTTTGATTCGCGATAATGTGCACAAATCTCCTAAATGTAAATATTAGGAATGTGAGAGACAAGTGAAAATAATTGCATTCTTGTAATTTTTGAAAAAATAAAAGATTAGAGCAATGTGGCGATTATGTCATTTTATAGAGTGCGTTTAGAACTATCACTAACAAAAATTTAAAGTGAAAGGATAGAGAAGGGGGTGGAGTTTCACATGTAAGAGTTCTCGCACGGGTACGCTGGTTAACACATGTTAATTCATGTTCCTTGTTGTGGAGCATGGAGCATACAGGGAGATGGCATGACGTCACAAACGTGAAGCCACCTCCGCCATATTGGTGAGACCAGAAAGCGTGTAGCATAGACAAATTTTGTGTGAGTGTGTCTTGTAGTTGTGTTGTTTGGCATCGTTTTTAATATTTAAAAGTCTTGTTCAGAATAGCTAGCGTTTTTGTAACAGTTCGTTATGATTACTTGTGCGGCTAACGGCTGTACTAACAGTACGGGAAAACCGGAAATTACTTTCTTCAAATAAGTAGTTACTCCATGTAATTTGGGACATTTACTAACTTTGCAAGTTATTCGTTAATTTTCGTGTTTTTTTTTTCTTACTGATTTCCTGCAGATCCAAAGCGGAGAGCATTGTGGATAAGAGCTTACGAAGAAATAATTGGCAGCATAGCAATTACAATAGGTTATGTTCGGCTCATTTCCAAGTACACGAAATTGATAGAACTTCTATATCGTGTGTACGTTTGCGGGAATTCGTAATTCCATTAAAGTCTGTCAATATACTCCTACGTCACAAGCAGCTCGTGACATATTGTTAGGCCTATAGTAACAGACGGTATTGGTTTGACAGACTTGTTTTGGACCCACCAATATGGCGAACTGGCTTCACTGGCTAAATATGGAAGGGGTTGGTAACAGCACCTCCTTATATTCATAGCTCCATGTTATGGAAGCATTAAAACTAGAGCATTTGTTTTTAACAAATTGACCTTGCGATGCGCGATTTCGTTTCGCGTTTGTCAACTTCAATATTAGTACAGATATTGCTCAAGGAAATCCTGCAATTTTGAGAAACAAATTAATGTTTTTGAAGATGTATGACTTTCCCATATAATTGCATCATTACGTTTTGGGACGATAAAATAGTTAAGAATAGCGTCTCAGTATTTGTACTGGTAAGCCCAAGTTTTTAAAAGAATCTATTAGTCTCTTAAACAAATCAGTAAGAGAACATAGATTCCTTGCTGAATATTGACCATTATTCTAAAAATTTATTAGTGAAAATAAAATTCTATGTCAATGGATTTTTATAAGTTCTTAAACGTAGTTAATAAATTTAAAGCGTCCACGTAACCAAAGTGTATAGAAGGTAAACACTGAATTTCAGGACCTGTAGGACCTGCGAAATTTGATCTTATATAGAGTAATTGTTGAATGATCGAGTTTTTGATCGCTGATTATAGTATTAAAAATTGTTAGCTCACTTAGATGTTATCAAAGCCTGTGTGTGTGAAATATTTTTCTTTCTTTTCGGCATTTGATGCAAATATTGTAATAGATTTATTTTTTTTTTTTTCATTTGTAAAAGTTAGAAATAACTACTGTGCCTGGCAAAGGCGCTGCGTTTTAATCGGATTTTTTGAAGGTAGAGTTTTTAGTATGGTAGAAATTACAATATTTCAATATTCCGTAACTTCATACAATAATGCGAGAAACTCTGTGGTGTTGTAGCACCTCTAGTTACTTGCTACCGTACTTCGTAAGAAAAGAAAATGTAATTGTGCACAGGAAAATGCTGATTTGGGACAGAAAAACTCTTATTACCGAGCATCGGTAACGAAAATGTGGATAAATCTTGTTCATACACACAGTAAATTACTTCCTCTAACACGTTGTGAAAATGGACGTTTTATGAGTCCTTCGTACCGAAAAATCGATTGACAACAAAACGTCTGTCAGTCCGGGGTCAAGTTAGCGCCGAAATCGTTCTGCCAATTGTATACAAAATTGGTATTCCTAATCAATTTGAAGGAACTCGAGGCGCTCTGAAATAAAACGGACTAGATTTTTCGAGATACTCTCCTTGTCTCAATATCATTTTCAAAGTTTTCTCAAAGAGTGCTCTAAAATGTTTAACAAAACGAAGTTCTCGGATAGCGTAAATGATGCTTAAAAGAATGGCGTAGGTTCTCAATTTCGTTAAAACAGCAATTTTTTTTATAAATTGATCAAGTTCAATATATTTTCTGCGTCTTTCTATAACTACAACGAGGCAGTGATGAACTTATTGCACTGATGACCTTAGTAGTTAACACGCTCGGCATCACTAACTAATCAAAATCCAAATGAGCAATTTCCCAGGAACCCTATACATTAATGTGTATAATGCGAAAATCTGTCCAATGTTAATAGCCAAGCCATCTGGAGTTAGCGCTCAGAAGTAGCTCAGTAGCGTTCAGCGTCCAAGAAGCAAACTCATCCAAACCGTCTCCAACCTTAAAGGCTATCTTTAGGCTAATTAAGCGCTCTATTCCCGAATCTAGACTCTTTTGAATTTCCCAAAATCGTCGTCGTTGCTAGCTTTAATCTAATGCTAGCAGCGGCCACGAAAATATAACTTCACATTATTTCAAGACAACAAAAATGCGTATCAGTGGTTTTACGCGAAATTACGAATCAGTGTTTTGTCAAAAGATTGACTTAAGAGGCGGAATATATTTTCAGAAAATGCCGATGTCTATTACTATAACACTCGACGAGAAATCATATTCATCAGGTGACAGTATCAACAGTTCATTACAAAAATTACATACAATACATTACATTATTTTACAACACTTTGCCAGATGACATTAAACAATTAAATTGATAGAAAGTTTTAATCCCAAGTAAATCGTTTCTGTGCATAACTGTTTCATACAATTGAGACTATACTGAGCATCAAAAGGGAAAGTAACATTAATTTTAAAATGATAAAATGCATTAATTTACCATTTGAACTGTATAAATGTTATAAACAACCTGTAACAAATTGTGTTGCAGTCGGATCAATGACACCATCTCGATCAGGTTTGTCAGTTTCCTGGTCCATTGCAAATGCTGAGATGGCTTGTGTTGCTCTGGACAAAATGTAACTTCATTTTCTGTGCACGTCTTCTAGAATTCAGTAGGAAATACAATTATTCAAGTTATTGTTTCCATGTCGCGGCAGAAAGTATTATTCCGAATGGAATGGAACCCAAAATTTATTGCTTAAACCCATGGATTAGAACCCAAAATTTATTGCTTATTTATCTTTGAAAATATATTTTATTACATGGAATTTTTTTTCAAAGTTCAAGTAGTATATGACTAAGTGTAGGGATCACAGAATTTTGAAAATAAGCACAGAATTCACTTCTCCCCGTAGCACGTCATACGCAGTTTTAACTGTTTTTTTACGTAAAAATAAATAAATAAAATGCAGCATTTTGTAACTTACAATAAGTTTACCGTTTTAGTACCAGTTACAGTTGAAAATCAAAGGACTATGTTGGATTATAGTTCCGGTATGTTCAACGTGGAAATGTTTGTCGACAATAAATGGACTTCCGATCATTTAAAGAATGTTTGGTATGTTCCAGAAGTGGAAGACGTTTGTTTTTTATCAAAAGTGCATCTGTGCAAGGAATTGGAATCCATATAAAAACGGAAAAGTTCAACTGTATGGTGGTAACAAATTGTTGGAACCGGTGAATGGAAAGTGAATACATTCATTCTACAGCGAGTGCGATTTGTAGAATCGCAAGTACTAGTAATTAAACATTGCGTCAGCTGAGACTCTTCAGGTGTGGCATGAACGTCTTTGACATCAAAATAAACGACATGTACGTAATAGTATCCAAAGTTTTTTATTATGACAATCATTATTTTTTACTAATGCCTATGACAATGTGTTATATAAAATTAAAATTAAAGATCCGGAGAATGTAGATCCAGTATAGTTGTTAAGTTGGCACACTGCATTCTTTTTGCACACTGCTTTTTTTTCAATTTTAAGTAGTATATGACTTAGTGTATGGATCACAGTATTTTGAAAATGTGCCCACAATTCACTTTTCCTCATAGCACGTCATACGTAGTTTTTAACTGTTTTTTTTGACGTAAAATAAATAAATAAATACTAATGCATATTCATACGCCGTGTTGTTATCTCACTACATATTCATACGCTTGTTGGTATCATTCATTCCTTGGCATTGGAGGGTCTGTCGTCAACTGTTAGATATCTGATATCACCTGTAGTGAGTGTGAGTTAATTTCGTAATGTTTCATCGATTGTTCTACTGCAGAGGTAATTCAATGGGATAGCAGTTCCCTCACTAAGGTGAGCGTCTATTTGGTATTGTATTGATTTTGTTTTTTTGTTGTGTTGTTGTTTTGTATAAAAATTATAAGTTTAAAAGGATCTCTTTTGTAGTAGATATGTTTGATTTTGAGATAATTTTACTCAATAGACTTTTACTTTTGAGACAATTGTAGTTGTTTATAAACTATACTAGTAATTACACTAATTGATATGTAGCATAACGCTTTCTGTGTCCCATTATTTTAGCACCTGATGATGTAACAAAACTAGTTACGAAACGTTGTGCAATTGCTGGAATAAATGATTGTCGTAATAAAAAACTTTGGATACTTTTATTTGCAAACATACATTGAAAATCAAGTGAGAAATATTGATTGACGTGTCCGTAACTTGTTGAAAAGTAATGACATGAATGTAAGTGTAGAAGAAGCTGGTGATTTTGACGGATGAGCTTTGGTCACGGATGAATCGCCCTGATATTGTTGGAGAATGATGTCTGCCCCCTACACTCCGGAAAGAAAACGGAGCTGTAAAACATGGAAATAGAACAATTGTGAAGTTGGCTCGGTCAATGCTTTCAGTGAGTGGATAGTCTGGTCACGATGTGGTCACAAGCATGTGAAACAGCAGTTTATTAATAAAATAGCTCGACCAAAACTCTGGTGGAAAATCAATCACCAATGCAATTGTGGAGTGGCAGTACAATTTTAAATTTGGAACGTCTACACATTTTTGGAACCGAGTGCTATACCGAGCCTTTTAAGAAAATTCATATCTTCCATCTCAGTTGACACACAAACCTATTTGAAGAAGACTTGAAATGCGAAAATACACACAATTCCACGCCAACAAACGCCAAAAGGTGCCTTCTTCTCATTTAACATGGAACATAAATAATTCAGTTGTTATAGTGAACCGCGCAACTATAAACCACGGTGTAAGATATATCTTACGCCGTGCTATAAACATAGGAATTGCGAGAAATAATGAATCATTAAAGGAACCAAAGGAACCGTGCCACCGTAAACTCGGAATCAACCCCGAGCCGATGTGCTATACCGAAACAATTTCGAAGAAAGTTTGACAACAAGAGTGTAAGGTGGTGACAGGTAAGAGTTACTGGAATGATGGTGATGGATTCAGTTACATGTGCCGTCTCTCAAGAAAATCGTCAAATCACATGATTTTTATTCTAAAAGGAACGAGTTTGTACCACCATAACACAGGATAATCTCAAGAACCCAGCAGCAAAATAAACTAGTTAAACAGGAGGAAAATGAGGACTTCAGAGTCGTACTCTAACGATGAATTACAATCAGAAGAGCAATCTTTGGAGAAGCTATCTGAAGAATCATCGGAGAAAGTCACATGACACGAAGACCACAAGGTACAGTGAAACCGCCTACAAGGATGCCATTTGTAGAATATGAGATGTTTTTAGCACTATCTGCAATTACCGTCATTCAAAATCATCATATGAAGATGCCTTATATTTGTAAAATAAAGCCGTCTGGATTGTAGCTGTGAAGGACGAAATGGCTGCTTTAGTTGGGATTGTACTTGGGAATTGGTGAGGTACCCGTAAGGTGCTAGGGTCATTCAGAATCTCTTGGCCCTTCGCACAACGTTGAGTAACGTGGCACGCTATATCATGCTCGACTCGTAGCTAAGTATTTGCGCAAAAAGCTAGCATATATTATGATGAAACATTTAGGTAAGTGGAAAGTTACACTGTACGTGCGATATTTACTGTTGCTGCTCAGAAGAAGAAGAATTTTGACGTAAAATCAGCGTTTTTGTACGTTCACTGCAGGAGAAAGTAAATATGTGTTAGGCGCAAGGATTCGACGATGGAAGTGGTCGTGTTTGTAAATTGAAGATGAGTTTTAATAGTCTGAAGTAAGCCCCACGCTGTTGGAATCATCCCTTCGCCAGCTTCATGGAGAATCAAGGACTGAAAGCTACCTCTGCTCTTCTTTGCCTGTTTTTACGTATTAAGAAATTGATTGTTTCCATTGATGTGGGCGACGAAGTGGTAGCTGGCACAGATCAAAATGAAACTGATTCTCTCATTGAACAACTACAGAAGAATTTCAAAATTATTACAAGACTCTTGAAGAATTTTCTGGGCAGATGGTAACTTTTTCAATCAGAAAGTCTATACTGGAAGGATGCTTAAACGTTTCGACATGTAAGGCACGAATCTAATGACTACACCTTGTAATCGCAGTGACAATTAGACACAGAATCTAGAATCAACAAAAGTACCACGAAGCAGTTGGCTCTTTAAATGTATATCATGACAGCTACTGTTCGGTTCCGAGTTCTCCGGCCCTGTGAGAGGGGTCTTAAGTTTCTCCGCGGGGTGAAGGGAGCGCGATAAGGTGATGGGCTGTAGGATTTGTTTGACAGACGTCCGTGAGTCACACATGGGCTGTAGGAAAGGGCCAGCGCGTGCTTGGTCAATGCATTGGTTTCGCAAACATCAGCTCAGTTTTGATTCAGAGTGCGCGAATGTTAGATGCGAAATGGTGAAGCGGAAATCGAATTCGACAATTTACAGTGAAGGTCGGGTCTGCGTCAGGCGACTACCATGGTCAGATGAATCAAGAAAATTTTGAAAAGTGGGTGAGAGAAACAATATTACAAAAACTGCCTTCTAAGGCAGTAATTGTTCTTGATAATGCTCTATATCAGTGTGTTAGCCAATAAACCCCAACTGCATATGCATTAAAGAGCGACATGATTCAATGGTTGAATGCAAAAGGAATTCATGCTAATGAAAACCTGAGAAAGCCTGAATTATACCAACTAGTTCTGCAACTAAAACCTCAGAACAAGACATACAAAATTGATGAGCTGTTTACTAGTAGGGGTCATTCTGTCACCCACCTTCTGAATCCCATTGAAAATGGCATGGGCAAAAATTAAGAGACTTATAAAGGAAAGCAAAGAAATTGTTAGAGCTTACATACTGGGCTATCACTCAAGTCTCTATTGAAGACTGGAAGGGTTACTGCGCTCATGTCATGAAACTTGAAAATGAATACTGGGGGAGGGACGGTCCAGTGCCAGATATTATAGAAGTATTGCTATAAATATGGACTCGGATATTGAGTGTGAAGACAAAATAGCGATAGTTCATCGGTGGACAATGATTAGGTAAGGTCAATGTCTAACTCAATAGTAGTGTCCATCTCTCCCCACTCCCTACCGTCGCTTCCTTTCTGTATCCCCACTCTACCCCCTCTCCTTCGCTCTGCGACTGACACAGCGAAATGGCATGACGTCACAGAGCCGGGGACATCAGAACTGAACTGTATGTGACCAGACATTCCCTTTGCGGTATCTCGAGCTGCACGTACATAGGAACAACCAACAGAACCTGACTGGGCAAATGTGAAGGTATTTTTCGATATTTGAAAGGTACGAGTAACTAGGCTGGCAGAGTTTAGTGGCGCGCACTGTCTTTGCGGGTGACGCCAGGACTCGTCGTTGGACAAGTAATGTTATGACAATGTACAATGGAAGTGCTGTGACTTGGACCACTACAAATATCAGAATCCTTGTCGACAACAGAGGCAAAGTTCATTGCTGTCAGTGAAGGTGTCAAAGAGCTGGTATGGTTGAATCGTCTACTTGAGAAGCTTGGAGAACAAACCAAAATATTACGGATCGATAAGGCGAGCCCTGTGAAACTCACCAAAAATTCTGAGTTTCATAAACGCTCAAAGCTTATTGAAATACAGTAAAACCTGTCTAAGTCGGAATCGATTGGGCCCGGCATTTTCTTCCGTCTTATAAGGTTTCTGGCTTATGCAGTGTTGTAATAAAAACTGTCAATCTCGAAATGGCCCCTCTGACACCTCCACGCTATGAAAATCATTATGTTCTTTTCTTAAAACGGTGGTTAACATGCTTTCAATATGTATGCTTTCATATCTCTAACTGCATTAAATTTATTTGACAATACCTCTTCTCTTTAAATCTTACTTTTTGTCAAAGTCAGGGTTCAAATTTAGTCCTTTATTTTCGCTAGGTTCATAAATGGTTTTGCTTATAACAAGAAATTGAATTTTATGTCGTACAGAATGGGAAAACATGCTATAAAAACGCAGTAAAAAGTTAATAAACATGAAAAATGTAAAATGTACAAAAATGTGCAATTAAAATGAAATTATGTAAAAACAGTATCTGAAGAACCGAAATAATACCAAAATAAATCTAGATTATTGTTGGATTAAATTACTCTGGGCCAACAAACAGATTGCAACTGATCGCAAGCTCAAGGGAAAATGAGAAAGAGAAGTGATGCAGAGTAGTAGAGAAGTGATGGAGAGTAGTAGATAAGTAGCGGCTGATTCTAAAATATTGATGTTCAAAGAATATGATTTGTGTGGGCTCATCTTTCAGTTAAATAAGGAAATAGGACCGTGATTAAAGGTGTTGTTCAATTATATTGCTGTTATTCAATTCTGCGACTCGTTCCTTTGCAGCAAGGAATAGAGTATTCAAGTGAAGTTATAAGTGGCTGTTCATAAATCCCTTAACACTAAATTTGAGTATTTAGAAAACACTCCTCTCTCCCTGTAATGTACCCGTAAAGGGAATACAAATACAGATTTTGTTTCAGGCAAAACTCTATATCTTTCATTTCATACTTTCCAAATGTTAAGTTTTTGCAATTTTTGAAAATCCAGAGCGTTCAATAAATGAGACTGGTGTAATTCTTTTAAGCAACCTTTCTTCTGTCTGAAAAAAAAATTGGAACGGTTTTCAAGATTTTTTTGTTGAACTTGTGTAAATTTCAAGCGCCAATTATGCAAAAACTACTCTCTTTTTCAAAACTCTGCACAGTACTTTTTTTAGAGCTGATTTTTTACAACAGACTTTGAGGAAAATGTCTATCTTCAATTTTGTAGTTTTGAAATGTTAACTTTTTGCAATTTACGAAAAACTGCGCTATATCCGCGAATGGAACTAGCACCACTATTTTTTACTGTCTCTTATTACATATGTGGGGAAAATTTAAAGAAAAAAGTTGGGAGTGTTTTTTGAGAAATACAGGTTAACTATTTTTCTTTCAAAAAGTGCCTGATATACAGATGTATAATAAACACTAAAATCAAGGCACAGAACTGTTGCAGTCATTTTCAATGTATATTTATAGTCAAGGGGATTAAAAGCGGGAAAATGGTTTTTATTTTCTTAACTGCAGCCCCGCTGTCGAGAAAATCTGAAGAAATTCAAACAAATTGTGTTTTAAGAATGTTTGAGATTTTTTAGAGCCTATTCCATGGTTCATGACACAATAAAAATTACTTTTTGTTATTTTTTTGTGTTTGAATTTGGATTGAGCAAATATCAAAACATGTTATTCTGATAGTATAAAGTGTTTTATTATTTATTATGTTTTTTTATCAGATAAAAGTTGCCGAAAAAATAAAATATAAAAGTTTATGGTTGTAGAGGGTTGTGGGTGGTGGGACAGGGGCTCAGAAACCTTTCAAAAATATTATTTTTATGTTAGAATTATAATGTCTCATATGATCTCTCATGACTCACACGTCGTTTGGTTTAGGGGAACTTTTCACCATCTTATCTGTGGGTACCTTTTGAATATTTTGTATGATTGTTGCATGGAACATAAGATTGTCCTAAAATTCATCAAAATGTAAAGTTATGAGCTTTTTTAGATCTGAAGCAATTATATTTAATTTGGTTTATTTCATTTCATTATATTGAAAATTTAGTTAATAGTATCTATGGATTTGTGGGTTATGTTATTAGACTACGATGGAAATTAAAAATTTAGTAGAGTTCTTAATGTTCTTTGCATTAGTCCATTCCAAGTTAAAGTATGCCTTTTCAATATAGTCACATGTTTGCAAATATTTTGTAGTTGCCTATGAGAAATGTCAACACCGATTTTTGAGGTTTTTAGAATTTAAAGACACTGGAGATTACCTGCATAGAGAAATCTTAATAAGTATCTTAATAATGTAATGTACAAACTAAATGTCAATAAGCAACAGTAGTTTTATTTCTAAAAGTTTTGAGAAATATCGTATTCTTACATTCACTCGCAGATTTCATTGCCGATTTTTCGTTTGCTGCTAGAGGTTATCACCCATTATATAACCCTAATACTATGGATTCTTAAGTGAGGAAATCAACTTTGTATACAATGTAGCACTTGTGAATGAACTCTCTGAAAATTCTAAAATGAATATTGACATTTTTGCAGATTGATTATTCATATTGTGTGAGAGAGGGTCAGAGAAATTTTACTCTATTACTCAGTAATGGTTTTGTTACAAATTATCTAAACAAGTCCATCAGTGGGTGCACCCATGGACTTTGTACTATATAAAATAAAATAAAATTAATAATACTTAAAAAGAACTTATGCATATAGTTTGAAGGAAGAAATATCGAATAATTCCAGAGATTTTCAATAGAATGAAAATATTGCACATTTAATAAAAAAATTGACATACTCTAGAAGTAACTCAATTATATCACATATTAAGTTAACTGAATTATTAATCAGACAATTTTTGTTTAACAGGCATCTCTGCGATTTTTCACTAATAACAGGTTTTATGCAATGAAATATGCAGTGGTTTAAATTTGCATGTCTCTTAATTTTTCCAGTAATTGCAGTTGATCATGAAAGGTAATAAATTAATTTATTATGTGCTCCAAAGGATTAATGCAATTTTTTTGACGACCGATTCTAATGTGAAATTTGTAATTAAATTGCCTCTTTCTTTCCAAGGCCTGCATGGACATGGACTTGTAAGAATGAAACGTGTGAGAAAAAGGAACTTTTGGAAAATGATTCTCCTCAGAGTATGTCTGTTTGCAAACTTCTCTGTGATCCATTTCTCAACCTCTGGCCTCGTCCCACTGGGAAATTCAGAATGAGTCAGAGGCTCGTGTCTGTCAACCCACGTACCATTTCTGTGGAATATGTTGGCAAAGATGAATTGGAAGATGATCTTAGAGAAATAATTCAGAAAGCAGGTCGGTTGTTTCAAACGCAATTGGAAAGGGAAGTAGGAATAGAAAATGTGTTGGCAGATACACCTTCCATTCGTTCTCTGTTTGTGGAGTTGGCCATAACAGATCCAAAATCATTCAAGTTTACATCTGATACCGATGAGGGCTATCAGCTACGCATTGGAACTCAGGACACTCGTGTAAGCAGACAGTTGCCAAAATATCCCTGTGCAATACTGTTTGTTAATAATTCACATTCTTGTACTTCTAACTAGTGGTGCTACATAGTAGCACAGACTTCCTCATACTGGTTTGTTTCCTAAGTTCTTTGGTGTGAGATAGCTTTTCGGTTTTGCGCAGAGCCGTCTTTGGTTAGAAGGGGTCCCGAGCTCTAAAAGATTTGGGGCCCCTAAGTATTGCCAGAAAAAAATATTATGTTTTTTATAATTTATTCTGAAATAATTTTTGAAAAATTAGCGATTTCAACAAATTTGAGACCTGGACCATTCTCTTAAGCGTCTTTTACGCATTCAAAGGTTCAAAATGCATAAAAAAATGTCGTTTTTGAGAAAAGTGATTTAAAGAAAATAAAAAATGCCAATGTTTAACACAAAATTACGCAAGCAACACATCCTTATGAAAGTTATCTTCATAATTGTGGTTGTTGGAAGACAGCAAACAATGTTGAATTTTTGCAATTTTCAAAAAAATCAAAGAGTTTTCAATGAAAATGGGACTTACTCCATTCTCCTGAATGTTCTTCAATCTTTCCACAAAATTTAATCAAAAAAATTTGGAACCTCTTTAATTTCTGAAAAAGGTCCCATCGACTTATTGTAAAGTACACCCAAAATGAAAATATCTATTTAAAATTCAACGTGCAGCGACATCAGATAGATCACTTAAAGAATATCATTTTTGTAGAAAATCGGCTGAACGGTTTAGCGACTAGCTTTGTTCACAGACAGCTATCGGATATTCAGATGGGCATTTCGCAGTCAATAGATTCATCGATATGAAAGACCCGCAAAACATGGGATGGAACGTGTTAAAATATATTTTACTAAATGTAGCCACTGGATTTATCCACTTTTTTTTACTGTCTCGTATACGTACGTATATACGAAGTAATATACGTAGTAAAGAAAAAGTTATTTAATGTTGCCGAAAATCTATTTCGAGTTTTCAACAGAAATACAATTTTTGAGGCCCCCTGATACCGAAAAAGTGTTTTTTTCATAACGTCATATATAGCTCTATGCTTTTTTTTTTTTCAAAAAATACAAAAATGTATTTTTTTATTGTCTCTCACGTCGTCAATATTTACATTAGTGGCGATTTGTTAACATTTTTGTATTTGAGTAAGAGACCGGAAAAATATGTAGTATGAAACGTCAAAATATGTACATAAATATGTAATAAAAACGGTAAGAATATGTAAAATCGGATATAATATGTAATATTAAAATATTCTAATTATAAAACACATGAAATTAAACATAAATTTTATGTAATACGAAATTATATTTACAAAAGGAGTTGTAAACAAATTTTAAATATAATACAAATGTTTTAAAAGTCATTTGGGAAGCACGGGGTGATGCAGTCTTTGCACCGTACAACTTTCCAGTCAGTAGTAAAAGCATCATCAATATCGTTAACCAGGACCGTAGTTTCGCAGCCGGACTCAACTCAATAGAAACCATCGTACAAAGTGGCGGTATCTACAACCAGTAAACAATCACTGCAGTGTGCATCATTCTTACAGAAATGTTACACGTTGGCGATCTCCAAAATTTTTCGGAAATTAAGGTTAATGGTCACGAAACGCGGCGTCAGTTATACTTTTCACATCTAACGGTGGAAATGATCTCAGTCGCTGATGCGAACTTCTCCCACTGAGATAACTGTGAGAATATACGACCGTGTCTTCAGGTAGCGTAACTGGAGTAGACAACATGCAGAAATAATGTAGGGAAAATTGCTGATTTTTTAAAACTACTTCTTTTCATAAAAATATCTAATAAAATTGAAGAAAATTGATAGAATAAGAAAAATATTTTGTGCAAATAGCAAAATATATAAAATATGTCATATAGTACTGCGTATGTACAAATATGTAGCGAAAAAATTGGATATTGTGTTAGGACAGACACGATTCACCAAGATTACAATTTTCAATTTCGTAAGAAGAAAGACAAAAATATGTAATTACATAAAAATCCGGCCTCTATGAATATGAGTCTTAAATAAAATCATATAAATTGCCTCGAAAAATCAACAGTTTTCTGTGAAAATGAGCTCAAAATTCCGCATTTTCAGAAACGCTAAAACGCCCGCACACAAAAATGGCTCCAAACTTTTTTCTTCAAATTTTTCAGTTGGATAGTACTCATTTCACTGTTTAATATGTCATATAGTTTATTTTGGGGTATTCTTTCGTTCTTATAAAAAATTACACAAATGTAATTTTTTTAACACCTCTCACGCCGTTAATATGCAATTTGCAGCAATTTGTAAACACTATTGTATTTGTGAGTTAATGTTCTTCAAAAGACTTTAAATGAAGTTTTTCCAAAACTCAAAAAATTTCTGTGAAACAGAATTAAAAATTTCGCATTTACAGTTACGCTTAAACGCCATTTTCTTAAAAACGGTTCATATTTCTCAATAAAAATTGCCACTGAGGACGATGTTTTACTCTTCTTTAATACACTTAAAGTAATATATCGGTTATACTATTAGGAACCTGTAAAAGTGACAAAAGATTTTTAAAAAAATTTTTTGGTGGTGATAGATAGCAAATGGCTAGCGTATGTGGCAAGCCCGAATAGATAGCTAGGACCAAAGAAAACAAAACAACTAATATGAGAAAGTCTGTGCCATTCTGTAGCACCACTAGTTACTTTCTCGTATACGCACGTTTATACGGAGTAATATACGTAGTATAGAGAAAGGTAATGCTGCGAGAAAAAACGGTGGATTTCGGCAGAAAAAATTCATTGCTGGAATCTGACAACGAAAAATCCAGTTGATAAATTCAAAACGAAAAAAAAATCCTCAAACACTTGTTGCCAGAATCCCTATTTTGTGGGTCCTTGATACCGAAAAGTCAATTGTGCCAAAACGTCCGTCTGTGAACACTACTAGTGCCTAAACCATGCGTAGGAGTTTTCCCAATTGCCCAAACCCCTGTCGATTTGGCTCTAGTTGAACCTTTCAAGATTTTGAAAACCATGCTTCAAAATCTGGGAGTATTTTACATGAACCCCTGGGTCGATTTGGCTCTAGTTGAACCTTTCAAGATTTTGAAAACCATGCTTCAAAATCTGGGAGTATTTCGAGAAACGTTACACCTGGCCTGACCGTCCGGATAGCCGGTTAATCATGACCCGCCGAAGCCTGTTCTCAAAAGTATAGGTCCAATTTTCAGGGATAACTCTTAAATATTCAAAAATTTCAAAAGTTTGAATTATTTTCGACGTCTTCCTACAACTACAAAATTAAAGATAGAGATTTTCCCTTCAAATGAAATTTGTTGTTCGTAATCAGTTCTTTCATTAAGATCATGTACATTTCTTTGAAAATTTTAGTAGTGTTCGCCCAATGTTGCGTGAAATGTGTGGAATATTATAAAATAACAAAAATAAGGTTTTCTTATGATTACAAATATGTATTTTTTATTAGCCTCTCACGTCGTTAATATTTACTTTAGCGGTGATTTGTTCATATTATTGTATTTATGAGTACATGTACTTTATATAATCTCTTATAAAGTTGTTCGAAAACTCAACAGTTGTCTGTGAAAATGAGCTAAAATTTCCACATTTTGAGAATCGTCAAATGCCATTTTCTAAAAAAGACGCAAACATTTTCTTCAAACTTTTTCAACTGATAGTGCCAATTGTTTGTTTAATATGATGTAAAGTTCTGTTTGGTGTATCCTTTAGTTTTTTCAAAAATTACGCAAATGTAATTTTTTAAAATATCTCTCACGCGGTTAATACGCACATTTTGTGCAATTTGTAAACACAAAAGTATTTCCCTGTGAAGGTACGTCTTGTAACTTTTAATGAAGAGTTTCTAAAACTCAAAAATTTTCTGGGAAAAAGAACTTCAAATTTCCCATCTATAGTAACGCTTAAACCCCATTTTCTTAGAAACAGGTCTCAAGTTTTCAATAAAAATTGCCATATACGACGAGGTTTAATCTTCTTTAATATTATCAAAGTAATATTTCGGTTTTAGCGTTAGGACACCGAAAAATTGAGAATAAGTAAAAAAAAAAAAAAAAAAAATAAAAGGAAGTTTGAACGGCGGTAGATGGCAGCTGACAAGAGTATACGACACGCAGTGGCGTCTCGTCACTCTGGTCGTAGAGCGTTTGAAGTGAAGGAAAGTGTTAAACCCTCACACTACTCAGTAAAATTGAATTATGCAAACAAAATATTTATTTATTTTAAATTATAATGTTGGAAGAATAATAGTAGCAAAAATAATAGTAGCAATAATAATAGCAATAATAGTTAGCAAAATAATAGTAGGAATAATAGTAGCAAAATAATATAAATGAGGAAGTTGTATTTTCTACTGCAAAGATTGGAATAATACATTTTCAAGTATTTAAAAAGACATGGTCGACGCTTTTCCCATTCTTCGGTTCTCATTTTAAAAATTAAATTCTAAAATATTATCCGGTTCGGACATGATCGCCCATTACTCAATTACTTGTTTCTTTTCTTCATACGAAAGGGAAGGAAAGCAATTATTTAAAAATACTGTTCCACTATTTGAATATCCTTATAAAAAAATAACACTAATTTCATGAATATCGCCAAAGGCTGCAAAGCGCAACGGAGAATATCACAATCGCAATCGCTCCCTCTCCAACAGGCCGTTAAATCAAGGTCCGACGCCTTGGCGCGCTTTGTCCTTGAGTGGGGGAACATCGCGCGCATGCGCTGCCACCTCCCGATCCGACCTGAAGTCGTTGGAGGCAGTCGCCAACGGCCTGAGCTGCGCTCGCGCACTGCCTGCGTTGCATGGACGCGCTGGTGGTGGACTATGACGCCGATCGCACGGAAGACCGAATAAATAAAAAAATCTTAATAAATCCAAAGGAAAAAAATTGATTTCCTTGGTCGTTGACCCACGACTTGCACACCTAAAGAAAACCCTACTGGTGGCAAGACTGAAAAGCTAGACCAGACCAAAGAAATTAGAAAACGAACTTGTACAAAAAAGTCTGTGCCATTTTGTTGCATCACTAGTTCCTTACCGTGACCCAGTAATAAGAGTTTTTCTGTCAAAAAATTCGTCGTTTTCCCCGCAGCATTACATAACTTTCTCTCTACTACGTAAGCCGTGGCGAGTAATTTTTTGTTCGGTATCAGAGGACCCCAAAACGAGTATTTTGGTAGAAATCTCGAAATCGATTTTTCTCAATATTACATAACAGAAAGGAAGATCTGAGTAATTCAAAATATTTCTTGTCTCTCAGGTGAAAGTTACTATAACAGCGCAAACATATTTTGGGGCACGCCATGGACTTGAAACCCTCTCTCAATTGGTGATATATGACGATGTATCAAGGCATCTTGTTGTTCCTGATGATATTTATCTCAATGATCGTCCTGCGTATTCATACCGTGGAATTCTGCTTGATACTTCAAGAAGTTATTTTAGTGTAAAGAGTATTAAAAGAACATTGGATGCTATGGCAGCTAATAAACTGAATACATTTCATTGGCACATAACAGATTCACATAGTTTTCCTTTCCAGTCCAAAACGTATCCACTGTTTAGTCATTATGGAGCTTATACTCCACACAAGGTAAATTATATTTTCGTGCCTATTTAATAGTGTTATTTTTACTTAGAATTTTGATTCTGCATAGAAGCTTGAAATGATATGAAAATTGAAATATACTTCCAAGATATTTTAATAAAAACATAACTAGAGGTAGATGAAATGAGATACGTATATTGAGATTGTAATTTTCATTCATTTTTCAGGTTTACACATATGAGGATATTCGGTCAGTGGTAGAATACGGTAGAGTCAGGGGAGTTCGTATTTTGCCTGAACTGGATCAGCCCGCTCATGTTGGTGAAGGTTGGCAATGGGCACCGAATACAACAGTCTGTTTCAAAGCCGAGCCTTGGCAACAGTATTGTCAAGAGCCTCCTTGTGGACAGTTGGACCCCACCAATGATTATGTGTATGATATACTCGAAAATCTTTATTTCGAGTTCTTGGAACTTTTTGAGTCTGATATATTCCACATGGGTGGAGACGAGGTAAGTTGATCAATATTTATATAATGAAGTAACTTAAAAATAAAAAAATAGTTGTAGTTTGCAAAACAGTTTACAACTTTTGTAGACTTAAACCATTTGACGCACAAATTGATACAAATTTTTGAAATTTATGTATTGCCTACTTAATGAAATATTGTATTAAAAGTTCTTAGTTTTTCTATTTATTATATTCTGAATTAAAATCATCTATAAAATCTTAACAGCAAGTACTCAGAGTAGCACTCCTGAATCTGGAAGCTGTTCGTATTGTTACGTTTTTAGGTGGTGAATTAAAGTCTCGTATTATTTTCACAAAACGTTTATTTTGTTTCTTAACACAATCACTGAAAACACTTGATTATTTATTTACACTACACTTCTCTTCCTTTATTTATACTACACTTCTCTTCAGTTATTTTACACTACACTTCTCTTGATTTATTTACACTACACTCCTCTCGCACACTCGCACAGTCCTAAGCACTGGCCACAGTTCACTGCACTGATCACAGTTCGATGCACTGGTCACAGTTCACGTCACCGACTACAGTACGATGCACTGACCACGGTTCACTTCACTGAGCACACTCGCTGCACAGCTATCCACCGCGATGCACACACTTCACAGTTCAGCTTCCACTGTGGACTCAAGACCGACTCGCGGGCGCCGGCCGTCGCGTATTTATACCTGTCAAGACAATCCAGAACCTTCCGGACACCGCGACGGTTCTGGAGTAATCCGCCGACAGGTGATGCAACCGCGCTCGCGGGCAGCTCGTGGTCGCCGGCAGATGACGTAACTTCGAGACAACAGGGACCTCGGAGTGGCGCCGGGGGATGATGCAATATTCGTTACAGTATATAAAGGCAATTTGTTTACCTTCAGCCCACATCTGGTTATATCAATAATCTGCAAATCACTTTGTGCATCTTGATCGAATATCGTGGGTCAATGAACCCCATTTATCAGATTATTCATGATATTTCCCTGTTTCTTTGAGCAAATGCTGAGGCCCTAATTTTGCTTCTGAAGATAAATGTTCATGTTCGCCTCATGTCGCTCTTACCCTCAAGCTACTGGCCGGCGAAGTCGGACTACTGACCCAATAACGCCAAAGACATAGACATAAATGTCACAATCGTAATCATGAATGTCACAAATTCACAATCTTTACACGTTTTCTTGACCTCAGTAAGTAATATTATAAGTAACTTATTCAAAGAAGTTGTCCATGTTGTCACAGCAATAAGTTGATTCTTACATGTACTGAACAGTAAGGGATAGTAGCCAAAATATGCAGCCTAGTACCTTTGCAAATAGCTTTTTTTAACTCCCATTGTATAATTCTGTCATTTGATGGCTGCAACCCGTTGCAAAATGAAAATAATTACGATACAGATTTCACTATGATACAGGTTCTTAACCAATCACAGAAAAGTTTACAAAAAAAACTATTGACAATTAATCATTGAGGATCGTTTTAGTAAATGTTTTGTTCGATTATGAACATTGCATTTAATATTATATATTAATTTTTTCAATATCAGTAATTTTTATGTGGAATATTATTTAAAATAAATTGGGTGTAATTTCACTTTGATCCTATTTGACTAGCGCTGTGGTAGTGGCAGAGGGAACATTTGACTGACGTTAAGATCAGAACGCAAGTTATTTTATGTTACATGTTGCTGCCGTGTGTTTGTCCTTAAAAACCGGCTAATTCTTTACTTTAAAATGAATAGTGAATCAGAGGATGGGTTGGGCCTCCAGAAATAAGACGAAAAGGGAAAACGGTGACCTCGGAATTATTCCCGCAACTTTTGTACGCTCTCGCAGGCCGACTGGTAAACCAAACCACCTGCAGCTCGTTACCTACTCGCTCGTACCTCGCTCGTATCGTAATATCACACTCGTGTATTAATACCCATCATTACATCATCATTTCATAATGGATTATTATTACGTTACATGAGAAAAAATTACTCACTTTTTTTTATTAATTCTTACCAAAAATATTGGTTGGTTCCTGTATTCATAATGGAACTAGATATGTAAATGATTTAGCGCCGAATTGGATGGTGAGGTGGCTGCATGTACCGATTCAGCGCCTCAGTCTGCAAGGTTGTGCGTTGGAATCCCGCCGTGAGCATGGTTGTTTGTCTGTCTGTCTTTCATGAATGTATGTTGTTGCAGTGGATTAGTCCCACGTACCCCGTGAGGGCCCACATACCCCAATCCAGCAATAAAGAAAAACGCAAAATCAGATACATTGATAATTCTATATCAAGCTCTTAATACTGTCAGTTTTATGCCCAAGCAACTAGTTTTAATTCTAGCGGATGGAGTTCCAGTATCACATACACCAATTTTTACTTTCTCGTATACGTACGGAGTAATATACGTAGTATAGAGAAAGTTATGTAATGCTGGGCGAAGAAACAGAAAAATTCATTGCTGGGCCCTGAAAACAAGAAAGTGGATAAATCCAGTTGCTAAATTATGAGAAAAAATCCTCTAACACGTGGTGTAGTTTTGTGGATATCCTAGTTTTGTGGGTCATCATGCCGAAAAACCAATTGAAAGCAAAACGTCCGTCCGTCCGACTGACCGTCGTCCGTCCGTCTGTGAACACTACTATAGAGCGATTTTCCTAACGATGAGCCACAGTGATAGCTAATGCTGGCAACAACTGAACGTTATGTGGTCGTCGTGCTCTTGCGCCCATTACAATTTCCGCATTTGTTCGTTTGCAGTTGGCTAACTTGTAAATGGCTTCTACTCTTCCTTTTGTGATGTCTGGTCCGACAAAAATGCAGTGCGCCACGAGAAATAATTAAAATTAGGAAGTGCAGTGTTATGTGCTCTTCTGTAAAAATTCTTTTTTCTATTAAAATTACATTGAATTTACTTTTTGTGTGATAAATATTGTGTTTATTTTAAAACCGATACTTGAATGCGAGATGCGTACCGATACACGTGGTTCCGGTCTTTGTGCTGTTGTGTGTCGAGCTCAGATTGAGAGCTTTCTATTTACATTCGTGGAAGTTTTCTTTTACTTATTGTGAGATCATGTTAAGAGATTTTCCACATACCTAATTAAATTTAAATATTTCCCGAACTCGCGTACGTGCATATATTTAAGCGAAACTCTTAGACTTCTGCATAGGGATGTTTCCACAGGAGCCATTAGCACTTTACGAAGGGGCGTGGCTGAACAGCTGTCGTGGCAGAGGGATACTTCTCTAAAGTACATGTGATGTTCACTTGTTTTCGCGAACTGTCACTTTGGCTCATCCTAAGGAAAATCGTTCTATAGCACCTAAACCGTACGTAAATTCGTACGATCTTTTCCAAATTGAAGAATCCCTGTCCATCTGACTCTTAGTTATAGCATTTAGAATTAGAAAACATTACTACGAGAAAGTTTGTGCCATTCTGTAGCACCGCTAGTTGAGTATGTAGAGAAACATCTTCATGCTCCTCATGTTTCTCCCTGATGTATACAGGAATGGTTTAGTCTACCACTCAAAAGAACACTGTATAATTTGTCCTCTGCCGTTTCAATATTATATTTAGTATTTAATTTTTTCAAGCAATAAAAGAGGATTGTATTCAAATTAATAGTGTGCAATTTATTAAACATTCCTATTCAATAAACTTCCCCTAGCTAAGTAAATTTCAAAGTGTTATTTGCTATGAAGTTCAAACATCTATCTCTAATTCCTCACTTACATAAATTCCCAAAAATTCCTCAAAACGGGCAGGATTCTGGAATTAACATGGTGTTAAACGTTCAGGACTGAAAGTGTTAAGATTTGCTTCAAATATTCACTTTGTTATTTACAGGTCAATTTTGATTGTTGGAATAGTTATGAGTCTATTACTAAGTGGATGGAGAAAAATAATTATAGCCGTTCAGAAGAAGGCTTTATTCAGTTGTGGAAAGAATTTCAAGAGAGATCATATGCTCGTCTAGTTAAAGCCAATGGAGGAAAACAACTTTCTGTTGTTTTATGGACCAGCTTTCTTACCTTGAAGGGTCAAGTTCATTTCAACCTTGAGAAAGAAAAATACATTATTCAGATTTGGACAAAAAGCAATGATGAAATAGTTCCTGAACTCGTTAATCAAGGTTTCAGAGTAATTTTTTCTAATTATGATGCTCTATATTTTGATTGTGGGTAAGTTGCATTTACAAATTTTAAGTTTACATGAAGTTAATCTATTCTAAGTGAACATATTACCTTTAAGTGAAAAATATAAAAAAAATCTCATTGATGTTTTTAAAGAAGGAACTAATTAAGAGGTATTTGTATCTAAAACCAATACTATATTGTAAAAATTAATGTAATATTGTTTGCTTTTCACAGGTTTGGAGCATTGTGGAGTGATGGTAACAATTGGTGTTCTCCTTACATTGGTTGGCAGAAAGTGTACGACAATGATCCACTGACTATTCTAAAACAGCAAGGAGTGAATGTAGACAATCCGGAGACCCAAAAGCTTGTTTTGGGTGCAGAGGCAACACTTTTCACCGAGCAAGCCGATGAAACCTCTCTTGACAGTCGGTTATGGCCTCGGGCTTCTGCGTTGGCAGAACGATTGTGGTCTCGGCCCAGTGAAGAATGGCATCAGGCAGAATTTAGAATCCTAGAACAACGAGAGAGGCTTGTGAGGCGAGGCATAAAGTCGGATCTGTTGGAACCTGAATGGTGTCTGCAGAATCCAAAGTACTGCTATCTCGTTGATTATATTTGAATGCCACCTTTAAAGGTGGAATTTCAAAATAATCACACCTCTAATTTCACTTCAGAGTAAATGTATTTCAAAAATAAAATAATTTTCTTCCAACTTGAATTATCTTTTTTTAACAGGAAGACTCAATATTTTGCTTTGGGAAATTCTTCAAGATATAATTAAAAAAAAGATTTGATGCTTAAAGACATTAGCTTTCTTTGGTAGTGTTAGTGCCAAAAGAACCCTACACGATGACATAAACGCCATATTGCTCTATTCTTTTGTTTTTCTGAAATCAATTTTTTTGATTTGCCTCTCATTGATTGATTGATTTTTTCGTGTTTCCGGGCGCGTCAACTGCTTTGGTTATTAGTCTCATTAGTGTAGTGCATATTCTCTCGGGAGATGGTGGTGATCTTCCCCTGCTGGATGGCGAGATCCGGCGCCGACCTACCGTCGGCTAGTGGGGTTTCCCCCAACGATGACTCTCCCACCAGCGGGGCACTGCCCCAACCGGGACAAGCTCTGAGCTCCCGACCGGTCTCCCGGAATATGTGGTAGTGTAGTGCATGTTAGTGTGTGTGTGTGTGTGTGTGTGTGTGTGTGTGTAAGGGGAGAGGATAGGACAAGGAAGAGGAAGGACAGAACGCGCGTGGTCCGTGCCCCGTTCGGTAAGGTACTGCTCCGGCATTTGCCTGGTGTTGATCGGAGAAACCACGGAAAACTACCGATCAGAACAGCCGGCCACTAAAATTCTCCTCCGGATAGCGACTGAATTCGACCTAGTTGAAAAGCTACTATCGAAAATCCTGCCGCCGTCAGGATTCGAACGTAGGACCTCCCGGTCAGAGGCGCTGCAGTGACTTGAGTTGATGCACTGAGCTCCCGCTCCCGCTGATTTGTCTCTCACGCCGGTAATATTTATATTAGATGCGATTTCTTCTTCTTATTACATTTATGAGCACATGTGCTTTCAATAATGTC
Source organism: Teleogryllus oceanicus (assembly GCA_964035755.1). Classification (NCBI taxonomy): domain Eukaryota; kingdom Metazoa; phylum Arthropoda; class Insecta; order Orthoptera; family Gryllidae; genus Teleogryllus; species Teleogryllus oceanicus. The sequence continues at coordinate 225,387,129 of CAXIVR010000002.1, read as the reverse complement.
AAAAAACGTTTTTTGAAAACTCAACAGTTTTCTGTTAAAATGAGCTCAAAATTCCGAATTTTCAGAAACGCTCAATCGCCATTCTTTAAAAAATAACTCCAATTTTTTACTTCAAACTTTTCCAACGGATAGTGGTATTGGCGCTGTTTAATATGACGCAATGTTCATTTTGGTGCATTAATTTATTTTTTCAAAATTACCAAATGTATTTTTTTAATGTCTCTCACGCAGTTAATATGCACATTTAAATGGATTTGTATACATTGTTTCATTAGTGAATCGAGTTTCAAGTTACTTCAAATGAAGTTTTTCGAAAACTCAACAGATTCTTGTGAAGCTTCAAAATTCGCATTTACAGTAAATTTAGGAAAAATCCTCTAACATGTGGTGTGGCGAGAATACCTGTTTTCTGAGTCCTTGATACTGAAAAATGAATTGGCGGCAAAACGTCTGTCTGTTCGTCTGTGAACAACGCTAACGGCTTAATCGCTCAGCTGATTTTTATTCCAAAATTGATATTCTTCAACTGATCTGGCTGATGTCGCGGTCCCGTGTATTTGAAACCGATATTTAATTTGGGGAGAACTTGACATAAAGCCCATGGGATATATTCAAAATTTAAAAAAACTGGCACTATCGATTTTGATTTAATTTTGTAGTTAGTCTAAAAGATGTTTTTTGAGACTGGCGCAGATCTCATGTTAGTTAAACACCCTGATTTTTCTAAAATTGAAAAACTTTACAATTTTTATGTCGTCTTCCTACAACAACAATTATGAAGATACATTTTTTACTTTCTCGTATACATACGTATATAATAAGTAATATACATAGTATAGAGAAAGTTATATAGGGCTGCGGAAAATCGATTTCCAGATTTCAACGGATACACAGGTTTTGGGGTCTTCTGATACCGAAAAAGTGTGTTTTTTAAACATGTCCATCTGTCCGTGTCTGTCCGTCTATTGTGATCTTGGGAACTCAACAGCAATCACAGACACGAGCTTCACATATTTACAGATTTATTAATAAGTATTTACAAATAAATAGTTTTACCCGTTATGTACAGCTCTGATAGACACTATACCCCGATCGGAGGAGCGATCCTTAAATGGTGCAGATCTGCCTGACTCCTCAGTGAGCTTACGCGCACAGCATAGAGCCCCGGCGATCGCAGTCACCCGTGGAAAAAAATGTTCCTCAGCGGCGTCCCAACACATGGGTTGCCCTACGAGAATAGCTCGTCTCCGCACCGCCCTGGGCGCAAGTTTTGTGCGTTCACACGAGGTTTTCACTCGTCTCAAAACCCACCCCCGCGCTTTGCGCTCTCGCTTATATACCACGTGACACGGAACGTCATCTCGCTTTCGCGCGGCACTTCATGCCACGTGACTGTCGCGCTGCCACGCATTTTTGGCATCTCTTCCCATGGATTTGTGGAAGTTCCCAAAATACCTCGGGGTGCCTCCGCACCTATCTATCGGCTATTCATTCTACTTCCTTTCTCTACCCAGTATTCTCTGGCGCCCTAGTCCTGCGACGCGGTGCCTGCAAGGCGCCGGATTTCTGCTTGTGTTAATACTATACGTTACACTATCAATACTACTAGCACATACCCCATGCGTACGATCTTTTCCAAATTGAAGAAACCCACGTCCATCTGGCTATAGTTGAAGCTCTGAAATTTTGAAAAACATACATGAAAATTTGGAGGTACTTTACATGAAGCTCCGCGGATTTTTTCAAAAATTTCTCAAAAACGTCTCAAAGTATTTTCATTAAAGAATTATTATATTTTCTTATAAGAATACACTCATAAAGTTGGCATAGATCCGATTTTCAAAAATAGCAGACCTTTGAATTTTTTCGGCGTGTTTCTACAACTATAAAATTGAAGACAGAGATTTTTCCTTCAAATGAAATTTGTTGTTCATAATAGTTTGTTGTTCAAAATAGATGGCATCTGGCAAGATAACGGAGCAAGTCCTTAAAGCCAGACCACACCAAGGAAATTAGAAAACTTTTTATGAGAAAGTCTGTGCCATATTATATCACTTTTAGTTACTTTCTCTTATACATATGTTTTTATACGTAGTAATACACAGAATGTAGAGAAAGTTATGTAATGCTGCGGAAAATCAATATCGCGATTTCAACGGAAATACAGATTGATACCTGATACTGAGAATTGTTTTTTCCTCAAAAGTGTCATTTGCCGGCGACGCGCCGTGGGGTGTTGGTGTGGGTGTGTGGTGTCTGTCTGTCTGTCCGTCGTCGAAACACTAGCGCAAAACCAGCGTACGATCTTTCACAATTGGAAAATCCTCAGCAATCGGCTCTAGTGAAGCTGAATTTGAAAACATCTTGAGTATTCGAGTGGATTTTAAAGTAAGCCCCCGGTCATTGAAAATTTTCTCGAAAATATCAAATTGTTACTTAAATTTTTTGAAGAATAGTGTAAAATACACTATAATATGTAGTTTAGTGAATTAGATTATAATGTTAGCTTTTTTTTGCAGGTACAGTTTTGAAAACGAGCGACGTTAGAGAAGCAGTCTTAAAATAGAATGCAAAAAGCACTATACGAGTACTCACATTGTTTATACAGTTATAAATTACAAGAAATCAAACTTAATTTCGCGAAAACAATTCTTCGACGTCTCGGTGATTGAACCCAACGCCTCTGGAAATCAAATTCTAAGATGGCATTGTGACATCCGTGCGAGAAAACGTGGTCGGCTGTTCCGTCTTCTTACTACCTCCCTACGATTCTCGTCTGCTATTGAGCGCTGGACTAGTGTGATGACGTCATTCGCGTTTAATAATGGCGATGACGTCAGTAGCTGGTCGATAAAATCTGATTATCAGATTCGGTATCGAAAGGTCTTTATAATGATGGTATACAAAAAGATGGTTTATATACACTTATAAAGATGGTCCGATTTACACGGTTAATTTGAATTTTCGAAACTTGAAAAATATGATTTTTTTGGCTTTCCTACAACTACAGGATTAAAGACAGATTTTTGCTTCAAATGAAGTTTTGAGTTGTCCATAAATAGCTCTTTCATTAACGCCATGTAGATTTTTTTTTGAAAATTTTAGTAGTTTTCCTGCAATAGTGCATGCAATATTTACAATTTTAAAACATAATAAAAACAACCTTTTCTTAAAAAACGGCTTCAAATCTTTGCTTCAAAGTTGTAGTAGGTGCCGTAACTGTAACCAGTAGTACTGTTTTACAACTGCTAAATAAAAGGAAAAACAAACACAATACTAAATGTTCTTTCAATATGACCACATTCCATTTATGATTCAAAATGTATACCTACTCGCTAATATTATTGGGAAACAAAGCAGCCATAAAAGTTTGACAAGTTGAACAGCGACATGAGGGGAAGGATAAGATAGGCGGTTTATTTACTTAACGTTAGTGTTACAATGTTCTCTACCTTCAATAAAATGGTGAACATTATGAAAGTCGGGAACAATGTGTATAAAGATATGCATATGGTAATGATATCGCTGTTTCGAATGCATTCGTAAGCATATACTGAAAGACCTTTAATTCTGGAAATTATCCTTGTTGCCTGTATGATGTGCTGGAAATAATGCGAGCAGTTGCAAATAATGCGTGAAAGTACGTGTTGTTGCACCAACAGTTGGAAGTTCGAAAACTTTGCTACGCCAACGTTACCGACATGTCGAGATGCCAACTTGAATCTTGCGGCGCAATGGCAGTTCTCACGCTGCCCAGCCCCCTGGGCGGAGGCGCGCCAACACGCGCGCGCACCACACACACACACACACACACACACAGCACACACACGCACAATCACACGCACAATCACGCATCACACACAATGTCCCACAATCACATCACCACAGACACACCAGACCACAGACACACACAAAGTTGTCAGGTCCAAAGACTAGGCACATCTTTCTCAGTGTATTTCGACGCCCTGAATCCGAATTTGAAGCCAGAATTGCGCCATCACACTCCAGTTTTTAAATTGCAAAAACACCGTGAAATTTACAATCTAGAATTTCACGGTGGTTTCTCGCGATTTGGAGGTAGTGACGCAATTCTATCTTATATTCGGTTTTGAGTTTTCGAGAAACTTTCGAAGACATTATTGGAAGGACGTGTGTACAATAATGTGAAGAAATCGCCGCTAATGCAAATATTAACAACGTGCGTCACAAGTAAGGATTTTTTACTTATTGTATTTTTGTAATTTTCGAAAACTGAAACAATAAAGAAAAATGGTTTTTGTCATCTATTGAGTACATTTAGCACTATATATATGATATTAATGAAAGAATGAATTAGGGGCAATAAAATTTCATTTCAAAGAAATCTCCAATTTTGTAGAAGTCCAAAAAAAAATTCCAAACTTTTGAAATTTTCGGAAATTTAGAGTTAACAGGGAAAACGAGACATATGCCATCATTATAAGAGTATTTTATTTTGTTTCAACAATTTTGAAGAAAAAATTGAAGTAAGTTTTGAGAAAATTTTGAAAATGTCCCTGGGGCTTGTAATGGGGTATGTAAAATACCCCCAAATTTTAAAAAATGTTTTTTTTAAATCGCAAAGCTTCGAGTCGAGACAGACTGGCCGGGGAATATTCACAAAAAAAACTATATATGGTTTAGGCGCTATTGGTGTTCACAAACGGACGGACGGACAGACAGACAGACAGACAGAAGGATGGACGAATTTTTTTAAAATAAAACACAACAAAACAAACAATACTTTTTCGGCAGCAAGTACCCACAATTTCTGAAATATGACTACAAAACGTGCTAGAGGGAATAATTTTCTAGATTTTAGAAATGGGTTTATTAACTTTTTCTGTATCAGGGCCACACAATATGAGTTTGTCTGCCGAAAAATCGCCATTTTTTGCCGCAGCATTACATAACTTTATCGTAGTGTATTATTCTATATATACTACGTGTGTGTACGAGAAAGTAATACGAAGCCTTTATAATTGTTGCATGTTAGTTCATGTTCCATGACGTACAAATGTCATGGAAACTAGTCTTTGTTTTTAACAAATTGACTCTGCAAGTCGCGTTTACACTTGGTTTGTCAGCTTCAGTATTAATAACAATAATTACTCTTTGCCCAAGGAAATCCAATAATTTTTAGAGACGGATCCATGTATTTGAAAATGTATATACTTCCCATGTAATTGTGGGATTTTGTGACGACAAAATAGCTAAGAACAGCGTCCCAGTGTTTTTACTGGTAAGCCCAAGTTTTTAAGAGAACTAATTTGTCTTTTAAACAATTCAGTAAGAGAATATAAATTCTTAGGTGAATATTTATTAACCTCCAAATGTATTAATGAAGATAAAATTCTATGTAAATGGAATTTTATATTATCAAAATGAGTAATTAATAAATTTACACCGCCTATATACCTGGGTAGTACTTAAGGTAAACTGAATTACACAAGCTGCAATACTTGTGAAATATGATCTTAAATAGAATAATTTTTGAATGTCAGGTATACAACCATCCTGATGTGTGGTCAGCCTAAACAGAGATATAAAATTCTCCCATTCGTCATGTAAATCTGACAAAATCGAAATAATGATACGCGGCGGTTGAGGTCTTTTATCTCTTTTACGGCAGAAGATTTTTCTTGATCATAGGATGAGTAATACTTTGCCATTCTCATTTCCTTCAGTACCGTGTAATTCAAAAACCTGTTATATTGATTCTTGACGTATATTACGATCATGAGCAGGTTGAAAAAGGTGAGACGGTGCATGCTGTTCTATTTGATTCATTGATTGATTTTTTCGTGTTTCCGGGCGCGTCAACTGCTTCGGTCATTAGTCCCGTCAGTGTAGTGCATGCTTTTTCTTGGGAGATGGCGGTGATTTTCCTCTCGCTGGATGGCGAGCTCCGGCGTCGACCTACCGTCGGCTAGTGGGGTTTCCCCCTAACCAGGACTCTTCCACCAGCGGGGCACCGCCCCAGCCGGGACAAGCTCTAAACTCCCGACCGGTCTCTCGGAATATGTGGTAGTGTACTGTATGTTAGTGTAAGTGAGTGTGTAAGGGGAGAGGATAGGACAAGGAAGGGGAAGGACAGATCGCGCGCGGTCCGTGGCCCGTTTGGTAGGGTACTCTTCCGGCATTCACCTGGTGTTGATCGGAAAACTACCGATCAGAGGAGAACTACCGATCAGAGCAGCCGGCCGCTCGAATTCTCCTCCAGACAGCGACTGAATTCGACCTAGCTGAAAAGCTAGTGTCGAAAATCCTGCCACTGTCAGGACTCGAACGTAGGACCTCCCGGTCAGAGGCGCTGCAGTGACCAGTTGATGCTCTGAGCTACCGCTCCCGGTTGCTGTATTTGACAAAAATTGCTTCTCTATGAGCTAGTTCACCTTCTTTTTCGATAATTGTGAGAACCATCATAATCACGCTGCGTATAAGGCCCTGGTGCAGTTATCGAAACTAGCTTTTTACTTTCTGCCTTACTTGGAAAGAAGAGAAAATGATATCGTGTGCAGGAAAATACTGATTTTTTGTCAGAAAAGCTCTTATTGCCGAGCCCCGGTAACGAAAAAGTGTTTAAATCGTGTTCATACACATAGGAAATTACACTCTCTAATACGTTGTGTAGATAGAATCCACGCTTTGTAGGTCCTTCATACAGAAAAATCGATTGGCGGCAAAGCATGTCCGTGGGCCACGCTAGCGATAAAACTGTTCTGCTGATTTTCTCCAACTTTTCTTTTTTTTTAAATTTGTTGCGTCAATGTTGATGCAACGCGTCTCTTAACTCTTGTTGGGCGTTGAGCGCTTTTTTCTGGAGTAATCCTCCGTTACTGTGTAATTATTACAGCAATTATTTGTCAAGTCTCGTCACGTCGCAGTCAGTCAGTGCCTTCTATTCCTACGGCCAGGGGCTCGACGCCGTTAGATCTCGGGGTTCCTGGCCGGTCACCCAACAAGGAACCCGCGAGTCTCGAATTCGCTTAACTTTCGTGACTTCGCGGAGCGTAGTAAACGAATTCAGCTAGCGCCGCCGACATTGATAATGCTCAATCAAATTGAAGGAACTCCAGGCCCTCTTGGTTTAAAACGGATTTGACTCTGCTACATTTGATTGCTACTTTTCATGTAGGATCAATAACATTTTCAAAATTTTTCAAAATAGTTTTACATTTCTTAATGAAACTTGTTATCGGATAGCGTAAATGACGCTTAAAAGAATGGCGCGGATCACAGTCCCAATAAAACGGCTGATTTTTCGAGAATTGTAAACCTTCACAATATTTTCGGCGTCTTCTTATAACTACAATAATGAGGGTAAAGATTTTTTAAAATAAAATCTGTTGCTCAAAGAGAGATCTTGAAATAAAATCCTGTACAAGTTTTGACAATATGAGTATTTTATGTGGAATTTTGCGTAAAATAAGGTCGAAAAATTCGATCAAAACGCAAAACGGAAACGCAAACGCAACTCCGTAGAACCTTGGAACCGTTCATTCGCGAAAGTAAAAGCACCATTACCACTATCAATCACGTCTGAAAACAGATTTTCTGTATTAGAATATGACAATGCGTTTCCTTGCATTACCAGTCCTCATTACCCTTCCATCATCGAAACGTCCATCCACAAACCAAGGCAAACAGGCTAGTTAGCACAATAAAACAAATACCCGTAGAGTTGATCAACCTAGTCCATCCGTATAAAAGGACATTTACACTGAGTCAACCAAATATATACTAATTTTAGCTGAAAGTCTTGGCCGATAAATCTCCTCCCTGCTCATTGGGGAACTGCCATCCAATTTCTTTGTCACGAGTGTGTTTAAACATAACGGGAGGTTTGCCGACGTGACCAGTGAGTTGGAAACTTACAAAAACTCGCACCTAACGCAATACAGCCATCATATTACATTAATTTGGATGGTCACTTTAAACCTGACCAACATGTTGACAAACTACAACGTGCCAGCCAAAACACGAACATTATAGTCTCGACCCTGCCCTGCTGGTTCAACAAACCAACATTGTGCGAAGAAATTAGACACACAAACGACTATTTGAAACTGTCTCAGCGTGGAACAAATATTTAGCTCTTCGAGCTAAATTATGTATCTGAAAAACCCTTTCACAGCATGGTGTTTACCTTAACCTTAACGGAAAACATATACTCGGTAGCGAACTTGCAAAACACATTCTTTTACAACTTCGGCAGCGACCTGAAAAAGGACTATTACTACCCATATCTCCTAGTTCTCTTCCATCCTCCGGGACCTCATCGAACTCAATTACCTTATCCCCTGAACCTAATCCTTGGCAAAAATAAGATAAATAAGCAGCAACTACAGCAACTCAGATGCAGCAGAAAAGTATCTGTGCGGGGACACGCTAAAGATTCTAATAATGCATTGTTATGTTCAATTTCTTTCAAATAAAATTGATTTTATCGAGACAGCGTTACAGCGCAATCTAAGTGAAATATACATTTATTGCTTTACAGAACATTGGTCATCTCATAATGAAAAGCAAACTTTCTGATTGTCGGTAATATTTATATTAGTAAAAAACGTACTCTTTTTTATGACAATAATTTACTTCAGACGAATTGTAACCACCTTTCGTAACTTGTTTTGCTATATTAAAAGGTCACTGAAAAAGTTATAGAAAATCACTATCATATATCCAAAACGATAAAACTGGTGTACTTTAAACATTATGTAAACGTTATATAAAAGTATGATTACTGTTTTCTATTTGAAGGTTGAATCAATACTAGTTGATGTCAATAAGTATTTGCCTCTTAATAAAAGTAAATTTCCTACTTTTATAAAATCGTTACAAGAAATTAGTAAGAGATGGAAGTCTACTAATTTAATTAAACATAAAACTTTTAACATTATTTACCCAACATATAGAACAATTTCAAGGACCTATGGTTTAGTAAAAGTACAGAAAGAAAAGTTTCCAGTCCGACCGGTGGTGTTATCAACAGCCCAATACCAGCTTTGTAAATTTTTAAATGTCTTATTGAAACCGTTGTTAACAATTAATTAAACTAATGTTTTTAGGAATAGTTTTTAATTAAAAAATTGTTGATGAATCTATTATACCTCAAGATCATGAAATATTTTCAATAGATGTAGTGGTAATGTATCCTAGTATACCTCATCAGTTGATAATAGAGGCTTTAAATATTCATCTTGACACTGCCAGAATTTTCTTTTCCTTTAGAAGAAATTACAAGAGTATTTAAATACTTATTGGGCAATATTGAATTTAGTTTTGATGGTGATATCATGGAATACGTATTTATAAATTCGTATACTGTGGCGTTATTTACAGACACTTCACAGAAACACCTATTGGAGGATGTACAAGTTCCTTATTTTCGGAATTCGTAGTGAGAAAAATGGAAGAAACAACATTATCACCACGTAACCATTTCTTGTATAAAGGTACGTCGATGATATTTAATCATAAAGCATGGGGAAAATAAGATCTTCTAACATATTATAATTCATATAAAGCAGAAATACAATTCACAGTAGAAAAGGCCTCCAGACCTAAGTTCCGTTTATGGAAAGAGAGGACCTAGTATATAGTTTACCTTCTTTGAATTGTAACTTAACGTATATAGGACAAACTAAATGCCCAGTTAACCGAACGATCGAAGTGGTGACATTTGTCAGCAGTCATTTCCGCTCCTGACTCGGTCCTCCAACATTCGGCGTTAGGCTCATAAAGGCCATGATCGCTTTTACAGCCCCCTAATCGCTGACCTACTGAAGGGATCGCTAAATCTAAGCCTCGCATTAGTCATACCTAAGTACTTCAGATACGCACCCGAATGGATGTTTTTGTCTCCCACTGAAATGGTGATGGATTCTCTCACCTTCTTACTTGTGACAAGAATTGCCTCAGTTTTGTGGTCCGCTAAATGCAAGCCGGCAAGCCTAAATGCAAGCTACGTCGTCCGCAAAACCGATGATCTCGGCACCTTCCGGCATCTGTATTCTGAGAATATCGTCGTACATTATATTCCAGAGTAGGGGCCCAATACGGAGCCCTGTGAAACGCCTCCGGTATCTCAGTGGTTCCATGGACCATCCTCGGTGCGGTGCAACAGCGTTTTCCCGTAAAGTAGCTGAAGATGATCTTAATATGATACTGTGGCACTCTCAAATGTTGCAGAGCCCTTAGAATGCATTTCCGTCTTGCCGTAAACGAAGGCGCTCTTAACAACTTGGGTGACAATAGCGCAGTATTTTTTCCTACCACTTCTCCATTGTATTGCCTTCCGGGCTGTGCCAACTACATGTTGAGCGGCATCCGGACGAGGAGGCTTCTTCCGTGGTTTCCTATTCACTTCCTGTCTTACCGTTATCCATTCGGATATCTGCGTAGCAACGCCGCTATCAAAAGAATCAACACGTTCATTCCTTTAGACACCTTCAGCCGTTTCTTTGGCTCTACAAGATAACACTTCAGATTACGAAGTTTTTTTTATTTGTTGCGTCTGCTATTTCGACGCAACGCGTCTCCAAGCCCCTTACGGGGCGTTGAGTGCTTAGCGCTGGGGAGTAATTCTCCATTACATTGCGCGGTTGTGGAGTAATCCTTCATTAACTTTTTGTCATGTCGCGTCACGTCGCAGTCAGTTGTTAAGAGGACCGCAAGGTAGCATCTCCGCGTACGCGCCTCCTGCTACGCGCTTCTGCGTCACTATCCAGCGGCCAGAATTGGGAAGGAATAAGGATAGGGGTGGGGTTTAGGATACTTCACAGGGGTTGGACTAGCCCTTGTGAAGCAGCCAAACTCGTTTTGTAGGGACAAATTTCACATGAGATTCGACGGGAATCGAACCCGGACCTCAGTGGTGAAAGGCTAGCGACTTCACTATGTGCCACAAGCTTTTTCTTTGGAGCCCGTTGCTTCATTCCTCCCTTCTCCGTCAGGGTTTTGTCAGTACCCTCCCCTCCCATTTTAGGTTGAGGCTGGTTTGAGTGTCCCGACACCTGCTCCATCACGAAGATTTTCTGGTCCAACTCGTTCTTGATTAATCCAAAAAAGGTATGGTTCTTGATTAATCCAAAAAGGTACAAACCGACGAATATCGTGGTTGCACATTGTGGCGCGGTTTCATGTAGTTCGAAAGCCGGACTACAATATCTTCCAGGATTTAAAAGTTTCCGTTAAGACCGTTCCATGGATTTGCTTTCGTCATCTCCGTCACGTTTGAATCGCCAACCAGCAACGGGGCGTCATTAGCTACCCCATCTGTTGTCGACTTAACGTCGCTACAGAAGAGAAAGAAAGAGTGAAAGAAAGAAACAAAAAAGAGAGAAAAAGAGAGAGAAAAATGAGGGGTGTGTGTGTGTGAGAGAGAGAGAGAGAGAGAGAGAGAGAAGAAGAAAAAGAAAAGAGAAAGAAAGAGAGGAGAAATAAATTGATACAGTTAAAAGTTGTTTTTTGCTCTTCTGCAAAATTAAGTGTTTATGACTTATCAGCTTATTCACCGGAATCAAAGATATAACTTGGCTCCCAAAAAAAGCCAGTCAAATATCTTGGCTACTTTTTCATAGGAGAATCACTTGAATCAAATTTTTTCACCGAATAACTCTGGCCACCCATAGAACCCACCAATTATCTCATACTCAAAAATGCATCAACACTGCAAATTCATGTTGCTACTCACCTATACCAATTAATGATCCGTCCAATCTTATCCTACGCTTCTCCTATCTGAACCTCAGTCAGAAAATAAAACATCCAAAAAATGCAGATTTTTCCAAAATAAATTCCTCCGAACCATTACAAAAGCTCCCTGGGTTGTACATAACTCCCAGTTACATAACGAACTCGGCATTACTCCAATCTCCGTCCATTTCAACCCTTTATACTCTCGCATTCCTTCAGCTGTACATTTCAAATCGATTAGAAAAATCCTCAGCACAATAGACTAAAGCGGAAACTACTGGTCAGTTTTTCGACCCTCCCTGATTACCATTTTCGCGATGTGGCTTTGCACATTTAATCCACGTGTACTCGATGTATTCATGTCAATATTTTTTCTTATACAATGCTAGTATAATTCAATGTACCCTTAATGTATCGTACTCGGATGCTGAGGACCTTCGGAACAAGAAGAAATTAAAGAAAAAAAAGTTTGGTGTATGCCAGATCAGTAAATTTGCTGTTCCTGTTAACCATGTTTGTTACAATGCCAAAAGAAAGTTTAAAGAACTGCATTGCTAAAGGAGTGGATTTATAGAGAAGATTCACGGGGTACTGGAATGTATTTTTTGCCTGTGTTGTGAAAAGGTGGTAAACTGTGCAAAAGACACTACAACTCGTGCAAAAAATGCGAAAAAAGTGAGAAAAACTATTAAACCTTCTTCAGCAAGTGCTGTCCAAAAGATGAAGACAAGAAAGAATTTCAACACTGACTTCTGTCATGCCGCAAACATTCCATTTTCAGTACGTGAAAATCCGACATTTAAGTAGTTTAACCAACAAAATATAAAATACCACACACTTAGGAAATATAATATAACTTCGCAATATGTTTGGACAATCGAAGAAATTCAATTTGTATTTTTTGATTTATCTTATTTATGACTATATATTTAAATTTAATGTTTATTCAACCAATGACTTCCTCTGCCTATTTTTAAGTTTTAAGTGCTTTGCATGTTCACCTATTTAGGGTACATTGCGCACTATATTATACTAGTTTAGAATGACTTGAAGTTTTTCCCTTTGATGATTTTTATAAATGGTCGTCTAAAGGTTTGTTTTTATGTTATTAGTTAAATTTAGGATCGCAAATTAATTTACTGTATAAGACCAAATACAATAAATGATTAAAATAAAAAGTAATGATAAAAATTATTGTATTTACTGTGTTTTGAGTATCTGAAGTATTTTGAATTCGTATGTCTATTAGCTATTCAAAACCAATATTTTGAAGTATTTTTATTTAAATACTAAATTTAAAGTCTTTTGCCCAAACCTGATAATTTCATTAAATTGAATTCTATTACGCACCTCGAGAACGGGAAAACAAGTGGGCATCTCTGACGAGGACTAATGTATTACTTCCCTTTGTTAAACTTTGGGAACATCCCTTGGTACGGTACTTAAAACATTGTAAAAGCCTCTGGCGCCGTTGCTGCTCGGCAATAATTACTATTCCTTTCATTATTTATTGTCTGCATTTTTTCTATTTCTTTTAATATCGGCAATAATGTATTATTCTTTTCATTTATTTATTTATTGTCTCAATTTTTTCTTTTAATATAAATGATGGACAAAGAAAAATAATTACGGGAAAGTAGTGAGGGTGGAAGAAACTTTTTTAAACAACTTGAAATTATGAAAATTTTTATTTTGCGTTCGGGGTCCTTTAGAGCCGGAGGCCTGGGGAATTGATGCCTCACTGGTAGTTCCACCATGGCATATGGCTTTAAGGAAGAAATGTATAATTATTACAGATACTGCATACATGGAAAATACACATTTCGTCAAAGAAATTGATGTATTTTAGTAATAGTTAAATAATATCGCGCCCTAAATTAATTGTATTAATAATCAGAAATTTTTTTTGTAACAGGCACTTTTGCAATTTTTCACTAATAACAGGTTTCAAGCAATGAAATATGCAGTGGTTTAAATTGGCATGTCTCTTAATTTTTCCAGTAATTGCAGCTGCTCATGAAAGGTAATAAATTAATTTATTATGTGCTCTAAAGGATTAATGCAATTTTTTTACCACCGATTCTAATGTGAAGCTTGTAATTAAATTGCCTCTTTCTTTCCAAGGCCTGCATGGACATGGACTTGAAGAATGAAACGTGTGAGAAAAAGGAACTTTTGGAAAATGATTCTCCTCAGAGTATGTCTGTTTGCAAACTTCTCTGTGATCCATTTCTCAACCTCTGGCCTCGTCCCACTGGGAAATTCAGAATGAGTCAGAGGCTCGTGTCTGTCAACCCACACAGCATTTCTGTAGAATATGTTGGCAAAGATCAATTGGAAGATGATCTTAGAGAAATAATTCAGAAAGCAGGTCGGTTGTTCCAAACGCAATTGGAAAGGGAAGTAGGAATAGAAAATGTGTTGGCAGATGCATCTTCCATTCGTTCTCTGTTTGTGGAGTTGGACATAACAGATGCAAAATCATTCAAGTTTACATCTGATACTGATGAAGGCTATCAGCTACTCATTGGAACCCAGGATACACGTGTAAGGAGACAGTTGTCAAAATATCCCTTTGAAAATTTTGTTGTTGTCAGTTCACATTATTTCTAAAAATATGCCATAGTGAAAATGTATTTTGTCTCTCAGGTGAAAGCTATTGTAACAGCGCAAACGTATTTTGGGGCTCGCCATGGACTTGAAACCCTCTCTCAATTAATGATATATGATGATATATCAAGGCATATTGTTGTTCCTGATTACGTTTCTCTCAATGATCGTCCGGTGTATTCATACCGTGGAATTATGCTTGATACTTCAAGAAGTTATTTTAGTGTAAAAAGTATTAAAAGAACATTAGATGGTATGGCAGCTAATAAACTGAATACATTTCATTGGCACATAACAGATTCACATAGTTTTCCTTTCCAGTCTAAAAAGTATCCACTGTTTAGTCATTACGGTGCTTATTCACCACGCAAGGTAAATGATATTATCATGCTTATTTAATAGTGTTATTTTTACTTAGAGATTTTAATACTTTACAGAAGCTGAGTTGATTGAATTAATATGAGTAAGCGGCCTGATTTAGTCTTCAGCATTCTGATACTCTTAAGCTTGAAATGTATTCAATATTTGTAATTGTTTTGAAACCTTAATAATGCAATATTTTCAAGATATTTCATGAAAATCAAAACCAGACGTAGTTGCAATGAGCATGTACAATGAGATTGTAATTTTGTATTAATATTTTAGGTTTACACACATGAGGATATTCGATCAGTGGTAGAATACGGTAAAGTCAGGGGAGTTCGTGTTTTGCCTGAACTGGATCAGCCCGCTCATGTTGGTGAAGGTTGGCAATGGGCACCGAATACAACAGTCTGTTTTAAAGCCGAGCCTTGGCAACAGTATTGTCAAAAGCCTCCTTGTGGACAGTTGGACCCCACCAATGATTATGTGTATGATATACTCGAAAATCTTTATTTCGAGTTCTTGGAACTTTTTGAGTCTGATATATTCCACATGGGTGGAGACGAGGTAAGTTGATCAATATTTATGTAATGAAGTAAATTAAAAATACAAAATAGTTTTAGTCTGAAAAACAGACTAAAACTTTTGCAGACTAAAACTATTTGACACTTCAATTGATATACAAAATTTTGAAATTTATGTACTGCCTACTTCATGAGTACTTAGTTTATCTATTTATTATACATTTGGCATTGAAATCGTCTGTAAAATATGAACAGCAATTAATGAAAGTGGAACCCCTAATTTTTGAAGCCTCCCCTTTATACATCAAGACAATTTGTTTGCCTTCAGGCATATCTGGTTGTATTAATCAACTGCAGATCAATTGATTACACGATGTGAATTCCGTAACTTTTGGAACGATATTTTATGACAGAAAGGTGATTCTAAAAGTAATTTTCATTCTAATTTAAAATCTTGAATTAGTTTTTTCTGGATGACGTAAGGTTTTTGCGCAATTTGCTTATGAAATTGTAACTAAAAGCACAAATCCACTTACAATACATGTACGTTACTTTACAACGCGTTGCCAGGGGACATTAAACAATGAAATCGGTACACAAATTTAAGTTAAAAGTAAAATCTTTTCTGCTGTATAACTGTTTCTATACAATTAGACACTATACTGATTATCAAAAAGAGAAATAATGTTTATTTTAACAAAACAATGATATAGTTTAATGAATTAGTTTTCATGGTATATCAAACAAGGAGAATTTTGATTTTTTTCAATATCATACAATATAAAATCTGTATTGCAATATCTAAGCTGATAAATAGATTCCAATTGCAGGAGTTTTCGTATTCTCTTAAAATTCAAAAATTGCTTGTTTATCCTTGAAAATAGATTTTATTATATGGGAGTTTTTGTTGTTTTTTTTCTCCCTTTCAAAAATTCAAAATTTAAGTAGTATATGACAGTGTAGGGATCACAGAATTTTGAAAATGTGCACACAATTCACTTTTCCCCATAGCACGTTATACGCAGTTTTTAACTGTTTTTGACGTAAAATAAATAAATAAATAAATCCAAACAAAGGTAAAACTTCATAAAATGTTTTTTATTCAATATCCAGGTACAATAATGAAAATCCCGAGTACAATAGCCAAAGCTCCGAATAACCAGTAGAGTGTGCCAATTGCGAAGCCGTTTCACCGTAGTCTAGTAGAAATCCCAAACACAGTCGAGTCGTTGAATATCCACCAGAGAGTTCCGTTTCCGTAGCACAGGTCGTCGTTATCACTAATCACCACTCTACACTCCGTACACCACTCGCCAGAACACCATTGCCAACACGGTCGCTATCAGTCATCCCTGGCGTCGGGTCGGGGCCCTCTTGTAGCCCGCTGGGGCTAGCGGCCCGTCGATTAACTGCGGAGTAGGGGCGGTGGCGAGTCCCTACCGTTCAGACGTGACGGCCGCGCGCGGTCGGCCCGGCCGGCCCGCAACGGTCGCCTTCCCCTCCGGCCGAGGGCGGTGACGCCCCGCTGACGTAGCTCGGCGGCGGGTCTTTCAATCGCGCGCGGGCGGTCACGACAATTTGTATTGTGTAATTGAAAAAAAACTTAATATACCTTTACCAAGTAATGTACTTCAGATTCCGGGTCAATGACCCCCGTCTCGATCGGGTTTTTGTCCAGTTTCCCTGATCCATTGAGCAAATGCTGAGAGGGCCCCTTCATTTACTTCTGGACGTAAATGTAGCTTCACTATGCGCACGTTTTGTTGAGCTCCCCTTTTGCTTGTAGTGATAGGATTAGAATCTTGTTTGTAGTAAAGTAAAATGGTAAGTCAAGGGGCCCAGACGACATTTTTACGGATATAATTAAACTAGGAGGAGAGGCAATATTACCGTACCTAATAAGAAATTTCACGTGTCCATGAACAAATCAAAAGAGCTTGAAGATTGGAAATAAGTTTTTGTCGTACCAATTTTTGAAACTGGTGATAAAACTATATTATATAATTGTAGGCCGGTAAATCTTACGTCAGTGGTCTGCAAACTAATGGTGCATTTAGTTGCGAGTTACAAGCAAGAATAGGAAATGAAAAAAAAAATACATAAACGATATGTTTCCGTTTATTAAAAATGGAAGAACAGTTCTCTTTGCCGATGACACGAATGTTCTTTGCAAAAAGGCAATAAAACAATTTCAGAAGTTTCAAGTTGGTTTTGTAATAACTAATCAATAGTTAACGAAGGAAAAACGGTTTCAATTCGTGTTTTCATTTAAAATCGGCAATTACGTGTTGAATTGAAAATAGACAATATGGAATTAGCTGATGTTAAAGTAATAAAATTTCTAGATCTCTCAATTCAGTCAAACCTCAAATTGAATGTATATATAGGCCGATCATCATTAAACACTAAATTAAATTCATTATGTTACACATTCAGAATTCTTTCAAATTCTGTCAGCCTCGTGCAGCTCTTTTCGTGTATTTTGCAAATGTACATTTCCGCCTGAGATATGGCATACTATACTGGAAAAGCTCATCTTGTAGTACCTAGACGTTTAGATTACAAAAGAAAATTATTCGAATAATGAAAAAATGCCATCCACGTGAACCCTGCAAGGTGCTTTTCATTGAGCTTGGAAACTTACCATTGTCTTGCCTCTGTATTTACGAATCTGTAATATTTGTCAAATCTGGCATAACGGTGGAAACATATCATATTTTCATGCAATGCGGATATTTATAATTACACCACACATCGCGGAAATGACGGTTTTCAAGTATTAGTATCAACAGCTCACTACAAGAAATCCACATACAAATACATGTACGTTACTTTACAGCGCATTGACAGATGACATGAAAAAATTACAGCTGATACAAAATTAAAAGTAAAATATTTTCTCTGCGTAACTGTTTCTATACAATTAGAGATGATATTGATATGAAAAAGAAAAATTATGTTTATTTTTTAACAAAATAATGATATATAACGAATTAGTTTAGATACATAATTTATTTAATTTGCTTTGGGCTTTAAACCCGTAGGCAATTTCTTTACACTTATACATGTAATTCATAATAAAATAATGAATACTAAAATACGTAAAATTCTATACCTAGTACCAAATTATTCCATTTAAGGTATGCCTACTAAATGCAGAGATCCTTCACAGATCCTATCACTTACACTACTAGTAGAATTTAAGCTTTATCTAAAAGTGTTAATGTTTGTGGGAAAAGTCTCCATTAGTGCTGCAGGCAAGCTATTCCACGACTCGATTGTCCTATTTACCAAAGAGTATTTTCCAACATCAGTTCTCTGTTTCCTTGGACGTATTTTTCTAATTTGGTCGTGACGTGCTAAGTAGACGGGTTCATGCATTTTTTCCTGAATTTCCATCCATGCCGGATTTTTCCCAACGCTTTGTAAAATATACACAATATCCCCTTTTAATAAATTTTGCTGCTACTTTCTGAACTCTTTCAATGGATTTTATTTGGCTCTTTCTATAGGGATCCCAACACGCTGCTTTGTTTTCTAACACCGGACGTACAATGGTTGTATATGCTAGTTCTCTTGATTTACTACATCCCTTCCTTAACACTCGCATTACAAAGTGTAAAAATTTCTATGCTTTCCCAACAGTAAAATGGACGTTCCTTCCCCCATTCAAGTTGTTCACTTATCACCCCCAGATATTTACAACTATTACCTGTGGAATTATCTTACCAGCAACCAAATATTTAGCTGTCCCTTTATTTCGACTTCACGTAAAACTATTTTACATTTATCCGGATTTATCTTCATTCTATTGATTTCCATCCATTCTTCTAAGCATCGCAATTCTCGTAATTTATCCTGATCCGAAATGTTTTCGATCTTTCTGTAAATAAGGCAGTCGTCCGCTGTTTAATTTTTAAGCCTATTCCCTTTGCTACATCATTTGCAAACACCAAATATTGTAAAGATTCAAGTACACTCCCCTGCGGAACCCCAGACGTTACACTCTTTCCGATAGTCTTCAAATGAAATTTGTTGTGCATAATTAGTTCTTTCATTAAGGTCATGTACATTTTTTTGTAAAATTTAGTAGTTTTTGTGCAATAGTGCGCGCAATATTCTCAATTTTAAAAATTACAAAAACAAAATTTTCTCGAAATCGGCTCCAAATTATTTTATTTAAACTTTTGATACGATTAGTGCCAAAAAATCCTATACGATGACATAAACTTTATTCTTTTATTTTTTTAAATTACAAAATTTTTTTATTTGTCTCTCACGTCAGGAATACTTACTTAAGAAATGCTTTCTTCACAGTATTATATTTATGAGTACATGTGCTTTAAATAATGTGAAATAAAGTTTCTCGAAAACACAACAGTTTTCTGTGAAAATCAGCTCAAAATCCCGCATATTCAGAAACGATTAAACGCCATTTTCTCAAAAATGGCTCCCAATTTTTTTCTTCAGACGTTTCCAATTGATAGTGGTAATAGCACTGTTTAATATGGCGTAAAGTTTATTTTGGGGTATTCTTTTGTTATTTTGAAAAGTTACAAAAATGTATTTTTTGTGACTTGTCTCTCACGTCGGTAATATTTATATTAAAGTTAATTTCTTCACGTTATTGTATTTATGAGTACATGTGCTTTAAATAATGTCAAGTAAATTTTCTCGAAAACTCAATAGTTTTTGTTAAAATGTGCTCAAAATTCAGCATTTCAGAAACGCTCAAACGACATTTTCTCAAAAATGGCTCCAAATTTTTTCTTCAAACTTTTCAATGGATAGTGGTAATGACACTGTTTATGGCGTAAAGTTTTTTTGGGTATTTTTTTTTCAAAAATTACACAAATGGAAGTTTTTTAATATATCTCACGTCGTTAATATTCACATTTCAATTGATATGTGTACATTATTGAATTTGTGAGTGGAAGGTCTTCAAATGACTTAAATTATGTTTTTCGAAAACTCCATAGATTCCTGTGAAAAAGAGCTTCAAAATTTCCATATAGAATTACGCTAAATGCCATTTTCTTAAAAACGGCTTCAAATTGTTCAATGAAATGGCTATTTAGGACAAAGTTTTAGCCTTCTTAAATATTCTTAAAATAATATTTAGGTTCTACTTGGAAACACAAAAGTTGAGAAAATGTCATAAACTGTATTTTGGGCGGCGATAAATAACAGCTGGCAAGAGGATGAAGCACGTCTTTAAAGCTAGTTAACACCAAGAAAATTAGAAAACTTAAGTACGAGCAACTCTGTGCCATTTTGTAACACCTCTAGTTTTAACTGCAGCCCAGCTTTCCGAGTATCAATGTTCGAGATACCAAAGAAGATATTATTCGTCTAATTTTGCATATAATTTCCAGAATTGTTGAGAATATTTGGTATATCTCAAGAGGAGATGCAAAATTCGAGATTAGAAGCTGAACAATTAAGACTGCTTTATCTTTTGTTTGATTATCAGGATTCGAAAATATTAATACGTCCTAGGTTACAGTGTTATCACCATTTCAAAGGGGTCTTGACACTTAATCGACATTAATTCAAACAAATCAATATCTTCAATTTTGTTTCTTTTCACACTCACATTGTCACGTAATCAGCTACTGATCAATAAATAAAAAAATAATTTAATTGTTAATGATCTCAATTAGGTAAGATTTATTTAGTATATAAATATTTAAAGAGAGACAAATTACTCTATTAAAGGAAATCAAAATAACCTATCATCTTCTGTTTAATGAGTGATCGGAAGTCAATACACCCGTGTATACACGTTCCGCTGCTTGGCGACCGGTAGCATCAGTGCATTAACTGATGTCACTGCAGCGCCTCTGACCGGGAGGTCCTGGTTCAACTCCTGACGGCGGCAGGATTTTCGACATTAGCTTTTCAGCTAGGTCGAATTCAGTCGCTGTCTGAAGGTGAATTCTAGCGGCCGGCTGCTCTGATCGGTAGTTTTCCGTGGTTTCTCCGATCAACACCAGGCGAATGCCGGAGCACTACCTTACTGAACGGGCCACGGACCGCGCGCGATCTGTCCTTCCTCTTCCTTGTCCTATCCTCTCCCCTTACACACACACACACACACACACACACACACACACACTTACATGCACTACACTACCACATATTCCGGGAGACCGGTCGGGAGCTTAGCTGGTCCCGGCTGGGGCGGTGCCCCGCTGGTGGGAGAGTCCTGGTTAGGGAGAAACCCCACTAGCCGACGGTAGGTCGGCGCCGGATCTCGCCATCCAGCGGGGGAAGATCACCGCCATCTCCCGAGAAAAAAACAATCACTACACTAACGGGACTAATGATCGAAGCAGTTGACTCGCCCGAAAACACGAAAAAATCAATCAATCAATCCACTGCTTGGGCCTGAGTTTGATCCCTTGCCGATCTATGTGTAATTTATGGTGCACAAAGAAAGGTTTTGGCAGCAGTGGCATGCGGTGACAATTTTAGTTGGGGAAGACTTTTGAAGTCCAAAGTATAAAAAACGTTAAACAGTTAATGATATGAACACAAAATATGGATATTAGCCCGGAAAAGATTGCGTCTTGCAAAGGAACGTAACTGGTCGCCTGGAAGAAAACGGACCCCAGGGAAAATTTCGTTGCGTAAGTGCTAAGTTGCGTAAGTGTTTCTAACATCATAAACAAATATAATTCGGTATTTATGTGACACATTCTAAACCTATTTTATCGAGTAGTATTAATATAAATTATTATTAATATAAATTTATAAAATCAATCAGTGCAGTAAAGAATATGTTTTTCTTTCATAAAATGGAAAATAAGAGCATACACTTTCATATATGGTGAATGTTGTTTTCGTTATCTTTACAAACAATGGATGTGATGTGCATTCTAGTGATTTCTTTCACTTTTCACATTCTCTGAATTCTTTGTTGTTTAATTCCTCGGACAAATTTTATGTTTTGTTAGTCTCTTTCTGCAACTTGTATTTCTTGTTTTTGCTCTGATTGCAATTATTGTAATATTTTCTATCAACTGCGGCAATTCTGGTAGAATTTATCCCATAATAGACCAAGGGCGAGTACGATCCAAACTTACATTTGCAATTCTTGTGTTCGGTGATTCCTCGAAATATCAGTAATGCTTTATCGTCCTGACAGTTGATCGTGCCTGTGGTCCGATTAAAATAAGAACCGACTTGAGGGCGGACTGTGGTGGGGAGCGGTGTTGCCACGCCGGGAAGCTGAGCACGTGCTAGAGCGGCTGGGGGAGGAGCGGCGAGGACCCCCGATTGCGGTGACAGAAAGCAAGCGGTATAGTGACTGCATGTGTCGTCTCACAACTGCAGTTTTCGTCCTATGTCAAATGCTGCTCTCCACTTCGTGAAGCACATTAATTTACCCCGAGATGTTCTCTAACATTACAAACACAAGAATTTCTACTAGATTTACACTATTTACACATTTATAATTGTCAAACAAATTACTGATATAAAGGAAATACTCCACTTATTTCAGTCACTTCCCTCTGATGATTGTTTGAAAGGGATGGAACTCTTATATTGAAGAGAAATAATTTCTTCAAAAATTTGTTCTACAATTCCTTCGTCTTCCCATGCCTTCGAAATTAGCTTTTTTATACGACCTACCTCATTGTGCCACTGTTCTGTGTTGTCCTCTCCACAGCCTCATTCATGAGCTTTTGTCCCTCAGATAACGTACATTTTTCTTTCTTCCCTGCCACGTAACATTTTATTTGCGTCCAAATTTTCTCAATGACATTAAAGTGACAGCACTACTGTGTACCACTGCTCAAAACAACAACAACAACAACAACAACAACAACAACAACAACAAAAAGGCCGAAAGCACAAGAGAATTTTTCCTTCAGTGTCGCTTCTCGACACTGATCAACAACTGGAAGTTGCGAAGCATACAAAAGTTGACGGGAGAGGGGCTTGAAGGGCCTCCCTAAATCTGTCATCGTGCCTCCTCTCTGGTTCCCTGCCTAGTTTCCAATTTCCTCGCTAGATGCCACGACTTCTGCGCAGAATGAGCTTGCCAATGCATTCCCTTCCTGCAAGGGAGAACTGCAGAACGGAACACAACGAATTATTTTTTAGAACACTTTCTTTACCTTAACATAAACGTTCTCGGTATTATTATGTACTTTATATTTACATTGTATTATAATGTTAGTTCGCGCGTGTATCAAACACTCTCAAAAAGTCAAAATTCTTTCGAACTTGAAATAGCTACCAGCCGATCTCAACGGAACGTATTATAAAATTCATTCTCGCGCACTCACGAACCGAAGCCGACTTGCCCCGACACATGACGAAGTCGAACGCCTGCCACCCTCCAAGAACGAAGCTTCGCTGGCGTCACAAGATGAAACTACGCACCGTTTTGAAAACATCAGTTTAACCAGTGGTA
Source organism: Teleogryllus oceanicus (assembly GCA_964035755.1). Classification (NCBI taxonomy): domain Eukaryota; kingdom Metazoa; phylum Arthropoda; class Insecta; order Orthoptera; family Gryllidae; genus Teleogryllus; species Teleogryllus oceanicus. The sequence continues at coordinate 225,363,489 of CAXIVR010000002.1, read as the reverse complement.
CTTAGCTCAGAATCTTAGATTGAGTAAACGTTTTGCTCTGGCCTTAAGCAACGAATATTTTAAATATCGAAAGGATTTTTTTCTGCTTTGCTTAGGGGAATGACTCATTCCCTTCATTCCATAGAATTCACGCCACTGCTTGGCAGGTTTTCTTGCTGTTTTTCAGTTTCCCCAGCCATTCATTATATCAAATTATCTTGGCGTCCGGAGACGGATCCAGAATGTATTTCAGGGGAAGGAGCGAATTTCAGCTCTGACTATTCATAAATACTTCTGAGCGTTTGTATTCATAATAGTAACACTGTCAAAGGGCCGGCATAGCTCAATCAATCAAAAAGAATCACAGAGATACATTGACAATTCTCTATAAAGTTTTTAATACTTTCAGTCTTATGCCCAAGCAACATTGGGGCTACTGTTTTGATTCTAGTGGATCTGCTTTTATTCTAGTGGTGCTACTGTTTTGATCCTAGTGTAATGCTTGGTCTTTTGTTATGTAGAGAAACATCATCTTGTTTCTCCTTGATGCATAAAGGAATGTTTTAGTCTACCACTCAAAGAAACACTGAATGTAATTTGTCCTCTGCAATAGTTTCAATATTATATTTAGTTTTTAATTCTTTTTTTCAATACATAAAAGAGGATTGTATTCAAATTAATAGTGTTCAAGTTTCATTAAGCATCCCTAATAAATATATTTTCCCTGGCTAAGTAAATTTCAAAGTTTTATTTGCCATGAAATTCAAACACCAGTCTCCAATCTATCAATGTACACAAATTCCTCAAAATGCGTCAAAATGGGTAGGATTCTGAAATTAACACGATGTTAAAGGTTCAGGACTGAAAGTGTTAAGATTTGCTTCAAATATTCACTTTGTTATTTTCAGGTCAATTTTGATTGTTGGAATAGTTATGAGTCTATTACTAAGTGGATGGAGAAAAATAATTATAGCCGTTCAGAAGAAGGCTTTATTCAGTTGTGGAAAGAATTTCAAGAGAGATCATATGCTCGTCTAGTTAAAGCCAATGGAGGAAAACAACTTCCTGTTGTTTTGAGGACCAGCCATCTTATCTCAATGAATCAAGTTCATTTCAATGTTGAAAAAGAAAAATACATTATACAAATTTGGACCGAAGGAGATGACGAAATAGTTCCTGAACTCGTTAATCAAGGTTTCAGATTAATTTTTTCTAATTATGATGTTCTACATTTTGATTGTGGGTAAGTTCCATTTACAAACTTTCTAAGTTTACATGAAGTTCTCTCTATTACCTTTAAATGAAAAATTATCAAGAAAACAAATATGATTAATGTTTTTGAATGAAGGGACTCATCAAGAGGTATTTGTATCTAAATCCAATAATATATTGTAAAAATTAATGTAATATTGTTTGCTTTTCACAGGTTTGGAGCATTGTGGAGTGATGGTAACAATTGGTGTTCTCCTTACATTGGTTGGCAGAAAGTGTACGACAATGATCCACTGACTATTCTAAAACAGCAAGGAGTGAATGTAGACAATCCGGAGACCCAAAAGCTTGTTTTGGGTGCAGAGGCAACACTTTTCACCGAGCAAGCCGATGAAACCTCTCTTGACAGTCGGTTATGGCCTCGGGCTTCTGCGTTGGCAGAACGATTGTGGTCTCGGCCCAGTGAAGAATGGCATCAGGCAGAATCTAGAATCCTAGAACAACGAGAGAGGCTTGTGAGGCGAGGCATAAAGTCGGATCTGTTGGAACCTGAATGGTGTATGCAGAACCAAGGGCTCTGCTATTTTAATGCTACTTTTCGAAAGCTACCCTCGACCGTCTCGTCAGCACGCCTCGAGCCGGCACGAGGGGGCCAGCGGGGCTCTGTTGCCGGGCGGGTGCTGCGAAGAGCTGACGCACTGTTCTCAGCTTATATCAGTGCTACAATAAACTTGCTAATATGTTTCCTTCTGCTTGAAGTATCGACATAAATTCATCACAGGGAACACTTTTCTAAATTTACAGCATATGTTTAGTTAGTTTTTTCTTGGAGTTATAATATTTGAAGTTGAAAGTTCATATTAAATTTAACTGATACTTTTCTAGATACTGGAACAAATTTCTTCAAAAAATGCATGCAGTCCCACACAATTTTAAAAATGTATACTGAATAGGTTAATTGACTTATATATATACGAGGAAAAAATTAATTGGATGCTTATTTATTTTTATACAATATTTTAAATAAACGATAACCTTTTTTGGTATTTTATGAGTCTCAAGGAAGACTACACTCCTGGAACCAAGTTATTGGCTAGGGGTTGGTGGAGGCTCCTGCAAGCACTTCTTGTAACGCCTACGGAGTTGTCGATTAGGTGGCAGATCCTTCCAGCTGCGGCTGCTCTAGTTTCAGGGATTTACGAACCATCTGTGTAAATGTGGAGCCATTAATTCTGGGAATATCGCTAGTTGATGGTTTCTTGAGCTTATGGTTGAACTTACAGTTTACTAGTTTCGGCCTTTTTTTTATGTAAACTTGACTCAAGTACTCTGCTGGATAGGGCTGATACTACTGTGGTGTAGTGCTGCAGTGGGGCAGGGTGCTCCGTTGAAATGTGGTATTCACTTCTCAGTGCCTCTGCATCCGATAATGGTGAGGTTTGAGTTTCAAGTCTCTGTGATGCATTCATAAACCTGTTCCAGTAGTTTCACTATACACACTTTTTACTTTCACAGAATTTGAGCGTATATTTACCTCCGCGGCTTTCTAATGTCTTTATTCCTGCTTTCAATTGCATGGCCACTATAGGGGTTGACTTGACTCCACCAGTAATTATTCTGAGGGCGTTGTTTAGTACATCGTATTTAGTAATGCTAGTTTTGCTTACTCCTTGAATTTTCTCTATGGCTATCCGTAAGACGTCTATCATTATGTTAAACAATAAAAAACTTAGCACAGCCCCTTGTGGCAGCCCCTGGCGAAAAAGGTTGTGGGAAGAGGTACCGTTAAAGAATTTACACCGTATGTTGCGCTGCGAGAGGAAATGTTGCGTCTAGAACTTGACGCAACGCGTCTCCAAGCCCCTTAAGGCGCGTTGAGCACTTAGCGCTGGGGAGTAATCTCTTTGGGGAAAACCCCTTACATTTATGCGGTGGGGAGTAATCCTCCATTAAAATTGTGCGCTGAGGAGTAATTCTCCATTAAATGTGCGTTGGGGAGTAATCTTCGCTAACTTTTTGCTTACTGCTATTTCGACGCAACGCGTCTCCAAGCCCCTTAAGGGGCGTTGAGTGCTTAGCGCTGGGGAGTAATCCTCCATTACATTGCGCGCTTGTGGAGTAATCGTTTATTAACTTTTTGTCATATCGCGTCACGTCGCAGTCAGTTGTCAAGAGGACCGCCAGATAGCATCTCCGCGTACGTGCCTCCTGGTACGCGCTCCTGCGTCACTGCCTAGCGGCCAGAATTGGGAAGGAATAAGGATAGGGGTGGGATTTAGGATACTTTACAGGGGTTGGCCTAGCCCTTTGTGAAGGACCCAAACTCGTTTGGTTGGAACAAATTTAACATGAGATTCGACGGGAATCGAACCCGGACCTCAGTGGTGAAAGGCTAGCGACTTCGCTATGTGCCACGAGCTGGGGGCCTACCTAACTTTTTATCCAGTTGAGCATGTTTCCATTTACTCCCTGTCTCTTCAGTTTGTGAAGAAGCATGTTCGTTCAGACCTTGTCGTAGGCAGCGTTGAAGTCGAGCAGTTTGGTTACGGTGGATTGTTTCCTGTGGAAACCGTCTTTGACTACTTGCGTGAATTTTACGACTTAGGGCCTGTTGCATAAAGCTTTCCATATATTAGCCGTGCACCGTTGCGTAAAGCAAATGTATGGAATCTGTAACAATAGATACTACAAGAATTTCGAGATGCAACCAATAGATGGTGACACTGTCGATAACTGAATACAGCTTATTCTATCTTTCGTTTTGCACGTTCTTGGCGCGTGCTGTACTCCGGTGAGGTGTGTTTAGTTGTATTTCGCTATACTTTTCAGTAGCAATTTTGTTTTATTTAATTATATTCATTTATTTCATTATAGTTTATTTTTATTTAATTATTTACAATAAATACAATCAATTCTTTATATTTGACATTGGCTATTTGTATTTAAATAAATTCATTTACCTTCTATTCTCAAATTTAAATATTAATTTTAGTTTATTCAATTATTAATAATAAATAATAATTCATCATAAAATACTATTCAAATCTCTTTGAAATATGAAGTAATAAGTAACTTGCTATCTAAACAATTAAATAGTACACATTGATACAACAAGGATGTTAAGGCATTTAATTTGCCAAATTTAGGCAAGCAAAAAGGCACTAAAATGTGCCATGAGTTTTATAATTTAAGTCTAATAATTTATATAATTCAAATTTTATTTGTATTACTGGTATTAATACTAGTACTTACAAGGAAACCTTTTCTTTATTGGTTCGTTAACTTTTGTAATATCCATTGGTTATCTATTGGAAAGAAATCTTTTCACAACTGAAAATTATTCTTCACGATAAATCGAATTTCACTTCAAATTTACTTCACTGATGATTCTACAAAATGTTAAGTGTCGGCTGAACTATTCTCTTATAAATCTTTGAATTAATCTATAATTCAAAGATACTTTTATTTGTTCTTCAATTCTGGCTTTCAATAGTTACATTTTCCAAACAGTAATTAAATATATCAGGCCCGCCAAAATAAGTGATGTTAGTGCGTGGATGGATGAAACGAAATAAACATGTCGGTAGTATCCTAAATAATCCATTCTATCTTAATCAATCTCTTCTAAGTGAAGGAAAAGCTTTGAAATGCAACGCATTCCCGCTAGTGATTTTACTTTTCCGCTTACTACATGAGTAATAAAAGAGAAAGTATTGTAATCGCGCAGAGGAAATAGGCATTTTTCGACGAGAAATATTTATTATCTGACTCTGGCAAAGAAAAAGTGTGTAAGTCTTCTTCTATACGTAGTAAATGTCTTCCCCTAACACGTGGAGTCAAAACCCATATTTTATTCCCTGACGAGAGACCACTAACAAAGACCAAGAGATCGCGGAGCAGTGGAAAGAAAATAGTTTATTCTTTCTTTTCAGCCAGTGGTCATGTAACAACTGTTGCACTTGAGGACCAAAGTACAGTGACCGCACACTGGTATACAGCTGTTTGTCTCCCAAAAGTCTTCGAGAGCATTCAGAAGAGACGCCCAAAGGAAGGTGTGCCCTGTCTGCTTTTGCGCCATGATAACGCGGCAGCTCACACAGCTCAAAAAAAGAGGATTTTTTTTTATCAGAGAATCATGTCAAACTTCTACAGAATCCCCCCTACAATCTAGACCTGGATCCCACCAACTTGTTTTTATTTCCAAAAGCTAAAGAAACGATCAGAGGATGCTGGTTTGACACTCCAGAATATGCAGTACCAGTCCATGAATAATTTCTAACAGCTTCCGAAAGAGCAATGGCGTGCAGCATTTGAAAAATGGTTTCAGAACCCGCTGAATAGACACTGGGGAGGTACTTAGAGAAAATATAAAGGTAAGAATCAGTTTCCTCTTCTTTAAACCTACTTTTCCCATGTATTTATCAAGAGACGGTTAAAAAATGTATGTTTATGTGTAAAAGAATCATGTTTGAGTGTACATGAAAGTTCCAAATAAGAAGCTCACTTTCATTGAAATCTTTCCATATTTCCAGACCACAAGAAATTATTCAAAGCAATTGTACTCAGGAATTTAATGTAATGTAAATATCAACATGAGAGATATATTAAATAAATATATTTGTGAATTTTTTGAAGAAACGAAAGAATACATCGAAGTGTCACTATATCAGCTTGTTGTTAAGTGCATTTAGAACTATTCGTACAGAAAAATGTTTTGTTACGAAATGAAAAAAAAATAGGCGTTTTCGTGAAAGTTGCGTTTCAGCGTTTCTGAAAATGCGCAATTTTGGGTTGAATTTTATGGAAAAATTTGAGTTTTCGAGAAACAGACATCATTTAAACCCTCTTTACTCAGAAATGCAATTATGTATAAATAGTTGAAAAAAATTGAAATGATATATTTCAGGTGCAGATAGGTAAGTGATTAGAAAACTAACTAGTATGAGTCTGTTCAATTCTGTAGCATCACTAAAATATTAGCCTTATAAAATATTTATTTCATAACATGAAATATTTCGTTATTTTGATTTAATTGTTTCACTTGAAGGTTTCAGTGATATCGCTAGGGTGTACCGTAACAACTTTATTGAAATTACGTTTTACCGAGTATTAGTTTTAGATTGGGAATGATTGTTATTTATTATCGAGCGAGTATCGTATTATTCAAGGGTTGATCGCATTATTTCACTAAGTAAAATCAGTTCAAGATCTGTTCATTAACATCCAATGTAAAATTGGAACACTGTAGCGTTATCTGTAATCGGAACACTGTGCGCTCATTTTTACAATTTATATAACTCATATATTTAAACGAGTGCAAATGTATGGCATTATCTTTGAATCCCATTTTGACTTTGTAATTCAATATCGTTACTCAATCCGATAGAGCTCTCACGAATAATATTGTGTGTGATATGAATTTCACAATATAATTTATAGTAATTCTTTGTCTTTATCTAATGTATTAAAATTAGAAATTAAGTAACTTCTGTTACAGCGCGATAGACGTCCACTTCACACGGATATTAGGTCAACCCGGACAAACGGTCTGTCTGTCGGTCTGTCTGTCTGTCGGTCTCGTCTGTCTGTCTCGTTCGTCTGCCTTCTGTCTGCTCGTCGTCTGCCGTCTCGTCGGTCTGTCGGTCTGTCGGTCTGTCCGTCTGTCGGTCCTGTCGGTCTGCTCCGTCTGTCTGGCTTCCGTCGTCTGTCTGTCGTCTGTCTGTCTGTCTGTCTTCGCTTCGTCTGTCTGCCGTCTGTCGGCTCTGTCCTTCTGTCTGTCTGTCTGTCTGTCTGCCGTCTGTCTGTCTTCGCGTCGTCTGCTCTGTCTGTCTTCCCGTCTGTCTGTCTGTCTGTCTGTCTGCCGTCTGCTCGTCTGCTCCGTTCGTCTGCTCGTCGTCTGTCGTCTTGTCTGCTCCGTCTGTCCGTCTGTCTGCTCGTCTGTCCGTCTGTCCGTCTGTCGCTCTGTCGTCTGTCGGTCTGTCCGTTGTCGTCGGTCTGTCGGTCTGTCGGTCTGTCGGTCTGTCGGCCTGTCGGTCTGTCGGTCTGTCGGCCCGTCGGTCTGTCGGTCTGTCGGTCTGTCGGTCTGTCGGTCTGTCGGTCTGTCGGCCCGTCGGTCTGTCGGTCCGTCGGTCTGTCGGTCTGTCGGTCTGTCGGCGCGGCTTCCGTCGGTCTGTCGGTCTGTCGGCCTGTCGGTCTGTCGGTCCCGTCGGTCTGTCGTCCGTCGGTCCGTCGGTCTCGTCGGTCTGTCGGTCTGTCGGCCGTCGTCTGTCGGCTGTCGGTCTGTCGGCTGTCGGTCTGTCGGTCGTCGGTCTGTCGGTCTGTCGGCCCGTCGGTCTGTCGGTCTGTCGGTCTGTCGGTCTGTCGGTCTGTCGGTCTGTCGGTCTGTCGGTCTGTCGCCGTCGGTCGTCGGTCTGTCGGTCTGTCGGTCGTCGGTCTGTCGGTCTGTCGGTCTGTCGGTCGTCGGTCGCGTCTGTCGGCTTCGGTCTGTCGGCTGTCGGTCTCGTCCGGTCTCGTCGGTCTGTCGGTCTGTCGGTCTGTCGGCCCGTCGGTCTGTCGGCCTGTCGGTCTGTCGGTCTGTCGGTCTGTCGGTCTGTCGGTCTGTCGGTCTGTCGGTCTGTCGGTCTGTCGGTCTCGTCGGTCTGTCGGTCTGTCCGGTCTGTCGGTCTGTCGGTCTGTCGGTCTCGTCGGTCCTGTCGGTCTGTCGGTCTGTCGGTCTGTCGGTCTGTCGGTCTGTCGGTCTGTCGGTCTGTCGGTCTCGTCGGTCTGTCGGTCTGTCCGGTCTGTCGGTCTGTCGGTCTGTCGGTCTGTCGGCTCGGTCTGTCGGTCTGTCGGTCTGTCGGTCTGTCGTCTGTCGGCCCGTCGGCCTCGTCGGTCTGTCGGTCTGTCGGCTCGTCGGCCGTCGGTCTGTCGGTCTGTCGGTCTGTCGTCGCGGTCTGCCGGTCTGTCGCGTCTGTCGGTCGTCGGTCTGTCGGTCGTCCGGTCGTCGGTCTGTCGGCCCGTCGGTCGTCGGTCTGTCGGTCTGTCGGTCTGCGGTCTGCCGGTCTGTCCGGCTGTCGGTCGTCGGTCGTCGGTCGTCGGTCGTCGGTCGTCGGTCGTCGGTCGTCGGTCGTCGGTCGTCGGTCGTCGGTCGGTCGGTCGGTCGGTCGGTCGGTCGGTCGGTCGGTCGGTCGGTCGGTCGGTCGGTCGGTCGGTCGGTCGGTCGGTCGGTCGTCGGTCGGTCGGTCGGTCGGTCGGTCGGTCGGTCGGTCGGTCGGTCGAGTCGTCGCGCCGGTCGGTCGTCGTCGGTCGGTCGGTCGGTCGGTCGGTCGGTCGGTCGGTCGGTCGGTCGGTCGGTCGGTCGGTCGGTCGGCCGGTCGGTCGGTCGGTCGGTCGGTCGGTCGTGTCGTCGGTCGGTCGGTCGGTCGGTCGTCGGTCGGTCTCGGTCGGTCGGTCGGTCGGTCGGTCGGTCGGTCGGTCGGTCGGTCGGTCGGTCGTCGGTCGGTCGGTCGGTCGGTCGGTCGGTCGGTCGGTCGGTCGGTCGGTCGGTCGGTCGGTCGGTCGGTCGGTCGGTCGGTCGGTCAGTCGGACGGACGGACAGACGGACGGACAGACGGACGGACAGAGCGGACGCACGACGGACGCACAGACGGACAGACGCGACGGACACGCAGACGGACACGCAGACGGACACGCAGACGGACACGCAGACGGACACGCAGACGGACACGCAGACGGACACGCAGACGGACACGCAGACGGACACGCAGACGGACACACAGATGGATACAGACGGACGACCTGACGGAAAGACGGACGTTTTGCTGTCAATAGAGTTTTCGGTATCAAGAAGGAAGGAAGAGACATTAAAAGAAATATCACGATTCGCACACTTAATAAATGCAAATTTTATTTATTTATGTAGTCAAAAACAGTCAAAAACTGTATGTGTAGTATGGGGGAGGAAATCATCTGCGCACGCTTTCTTGAGTTTCAGTCTCCCTTCCCAGCAATTTAAGTATTAATTGTTGAAAGATGAAAAAATAATAGTTATAATAATAATAATAATAATAATAAGAAAGAAAATGTTTAAAAAAGCGAGAGATTAACATCTCAAAAAACTAGATATTTTCATTGCCGAATTAAAAAAACTTATTTGTAACGGTAAATGAACTGCAGATTTGATTGTTCTGTATTGCTAACAAAATAGAAACTCACCCTAAGCTCTACTGCCACTACAAACAAAAGGAAAGCTCAACAAAACGTGCGCATAGTGAAGCTACGTACATTTACGTCCAGAAGCAAATCAAGGGGTCATCTTAGCATTTGCTCAATGGATCAGGATACATATAGGTAACATAACCGTCACCTATATGTAACGGTTAGTTATGTGGTATCAACTGTATGAGTGTGAGGTATTTCGTAATGTTTCCTTGAATGTTCTGCTGATGTGGTAATTCAATGGGATAGCTTTCCCTCACTAAGTTTAGCACCTGAAGATGTAACAAAACGAGTTACGAAACGTTGTGAAATTACTGAATAAATGATTGTCATAAAAAACTTTGGGTACTTTTATTTGTAAACATATATTGACAATCAAGAAGAAATATTTTTAATTGAAGAAGTTGGATAAGTCTCTAACATTAATAATGGTATATGCTAGACCGGAAAACTTTTTTTATACTTTTGCGAGTTTAAAAATTTCTATTTTAATATATCTTAAAGAATTATCTAAATACAAACGACTGTACACATCTGTAGAATAACAATGTACACTAGTTATTTTCCCATGAGTCCAATAAGAACTAAGAAATGTAATAAGCATATAAAGTAATTCGAACATATCGCAACTCAGAGGTAGATGAAACATTAAATACTATAATTTCAAAGTTGCAATATCAAACAATCATATCATTAGCAATTATAATTTCTCTAACATCAAAGCTTATAAATATAACACGCGCTGAATACAATTCGTTGCACGATGCTTGCCTTGGAGGAAGGTGGGAACAAAAACATCCATCGCGGTTTCCTTTCTCGGTTGAGTTCAGTCAAATCGCAAGCCCGTTTGGCCTTTGTACCGATTTTAGCCATTGCTATGTTTCTTCAAAAACACTTCTTGTTTGTGAATTTATTAATCCAAATGCGCCTTACAATTAAGTTTGCACATAAAAACTTTCAGAACAAATTATTGTAAATAACAAGCAAAAGAAAAGCAAGTTTAATTTTATATGTTGTAACTAGCGTACCCCTGCGGGAACTTTACATACATACATATCATACATTTATTTGAACTGCAATTGGGTATGACCCGCTGGCAGTTAAATAACAATAATTACAATAAAAATAACAATATTTTTAATAATAGCAATAACAATAATAACAATAATAGTAAAGGAGTACAGTACAAGCCGAACATGCAATAATCATACTATCACTAAAATTACCTATTATAACAAATATTTCAACTCTGTCATGATATCCAATAATTATATGTCGGTGATGCTAAAATTTAATAGAAGCTACATAAATATTGGATAAAGTTTTTTATATTCATTGATCGCGTTCACTACACTTAACTGCACTGCCCTGCACTGCCCTGCACTACACTACACTACACTGTTTTTGCTTTGAATTACACTTCACAGCATTTCACAGCACTTCACAACACTTCACAGCACTTCACAGCACTTCACAGCACTTCACAGCACTTCACAGCACTTCCACACTTCACACACTTCACACCGCACTACACTACACTACACTGTTTTACTTTAATTACACTTCACAGCACTTCACAGCACTTCACAGCACTTCACAGCACTTCACAGCACTTCACAACACTTCACAGCACTTCACAGCACTTCACAGCACTTCACAGCACTTCACAGCACTTCACAGCACTTCGCATCATTTACTCATTTAATATCTATTACTCTCATATTGTTCTAACTTATTTCTAAAGCTTCGGACACTTAGAGGAAAAGCTTTGAAAATTGCTGCAAGTATACTGTTCCAATCTTTAATTGTTCTGTTACAAAAGGAAAATTTCCCTAGATCTGAATTCTGTTTCCTTGTTTGAATTTTGTGAGTGTGATCGCTTCGACCGAAATAATTTGGTTTTTCTAGTCTAACCTGAATTTCCTTCCAAGCTGGTTGACCTACGTACGATTTATAAAGATCGCAAAGCCTCGCCCTTGTTCTTCTCGTTTCTAGAGGTTCCCATGGCTTTTTTATTGCGTTAGTTCTATAGGTAAACTTATTCGCTTTCCTCTGTATTCTACGAATATCTAGATTTTTACTGTGCGACTTTCTGATGGATCCCAACATGCCAATCCGTATTCCATGAGAGGGCGAACCAGCGACAAATATGCTAATTCTTTTGCGTTTGCAGATTGCGTTTCGCTTGATAAACTCCACCCTCTTCTCTATCCCTCCATTTCCATATTATGAGGAAAACGTTGTTAACGAAACTTATTTATACGTTTAAAATGTATAAAGGTAACTTTCAATATACTTATAGAATATCAAATAAAAATAACAAAAAATAAAATTGATGTTTGCAAAATTTTGAATAAAGAATTATTCAGTGTTATTCACACTTTTCGTGGAATAATTCACAGCAATTCCTTAAAAAACATTTGAAGTGATTGGATAACTTTGCTTGACAGTTAGCTTTTCGCTTTCCTGGACAGGTCAAGAAATATTAGAAAGGCTTTTTTACTCTTACGCATCTACATTAAGTTGTCCACGCGAAAATAAGGATCAGACAAGTAGAACCCAGTCTTTGGAATATTATTTAACAGAGAGATACACACGTGCAATTCAATCGTCTCAAATATCAGTGATTAGTTCTATTTCACATACAGTTGCAGATTCTGTACGTCTGTGAACATGCGTAGTAACGAGAAGCGCCGGACCAACAAAATGTAATAGAATGTGCAAGAAGGTCGTAAGGTCTATATTGATTGATTTTTTCGTATTTCCGGGCGCGTCAACTGCTTCGATCATTAGTCCCGTTAGTGTAGTGAATGTTTTTTCTCGGGGGATGGTAGTGATCTTCCCCTGCTGGATGGCGAGATCCGGCAAAAAACGAGGAAAAACATGCATTACACTAACGCGACTAATCCAAAACTACAGTAACGGAAAAATCCAAAATATCCAGCAAACTATAGACCAATAAGCCTGCTCCCCTCATTGTCAAAAATATTAGATAATCTGATATTAAAACGATTAATACAATTTCTAACAAACATTCACGTAATCCCAGATACACAATTTGGTTTCCGACCTAACCACTCCACAACTCATCAAATATTACGACTAACCGAATACATAGCATAAAGATTCCATAAAAAACAACACACTATCTCAATGTTTCTGGATATAACTAAAGACCGACAAAATATGGCATCAAGACCTTCTTTACAAATTAAGACAAACAGGCACTCCAGACTACTTATACAAAATTCTTAAAAGGTTTTTAAATCAAAGGAAGTTCCAGGTCAAAATAACAATGCCATATCACCCTTACGTCAGATTGCAGCAAGACTGTCTCAAGGTTCCCCATTGTCCCCAGTATTATTCAATTTATATCTGATTATCCACACATACTAGATTTGCAAATAGCGCTTTACGCTAATGACACTGAACTATTTTCAAAGCATGGAGAGATTACAACAGCTAGGAATGACTTACAAGACGACCTCGACAATTCAATGAATGGGCAAAAAATTGGAGAATTAAAATAAATCCAGATAAAACGCAGGCAAAAATTTTCCCTCTAAGATACCCCATCACCCCTCCCCAGTTAATTATGCACAACGAAAATATTCCCTGGGTACCAAGTAAAACAGCAGTCAAGTATCTAGGAATGCAACTTGACACAAAACTAAACTGGAAAATTCACATTCACACAACAGGAACAAAAACACAAGCATAAATATCCCAACTTTACTATCTAATTAACAAACAATCTTCCCTTAAAATAGATACCGGAATAATAATTTACGAATCAATAACTATACCAACAATGACGTACGCTTGCCCGATTTTGGGAAATGCAGCAAACTCTAACATAAACATACTGCAAACTATACAAAATAAAGTTCTAAAATTATCATTAAAGCCCCATGGTTTATTTCAAAGAAGCAAATCCATATGAACTGCAAATTCCAACAATAAAAGAACACATTTCCAAACTGTCTGAAGATTTCTTTTCATCACTCTCCACATCTCCCAGCGCCTCCATATTCAACCTTGGATGCACAGCAGAACCAAACTTACGTATAAATTCACGCTTCCCTAAAGACAGATTCCGACCACCATAAATCAATAAGAAATTGGTCTCATGATATATCCTCCATTGAATAATCATATCAACAATCATTCTTTGTAATTTCAATTTTCTTTCAAAAATAATTAAAATTTTTCAACATAAACCACAAACATTGAACGCACCCATTCAAGGCATCCACAGTTAGGAAATAAAACAAACGTTATGTATGTTTCTACTCACAACCCTGAAAAACATGTATGTACGTTGAACAGGAAGACAATAAAAAAGAAGAAGTTTTCTTTGACAATTGTAGCCACTCCACCAGATGCATGATGACTATCTGTTCTATTTTTATTGAAACATTTGACACCTTTAATTGTTCCTTTATTGTTGAGTTTGAAATTAGTTGGCTGTAAACATATCACCTCTGGGAGATATGTAATTGTATTCTTTCATATCTAGTATGAAATCCATTTACATTCCATTGAAGCACCAACATGCTTGTAATGAGTTGTTTAAAAATTAATCAGATGAAGTATGTTCTGTGTCTTTCTAAAAATGAGAATCTTCCATTAATTTCTTCAAATGCTGTATACTTTCAAGTCTTGAAGAAAAATCATTTACATTCCATTAGAGAATGTTCATTAGTTGGAGCTGATGCCTGCGCTGTAGTCTGATTCAATACTTGATTCTTCAGGAGTTGGTAGCACAGTTTTTATTTTTTTGAATGTCTGGTAAATCTTCCTTTTTCTGTTTTATTTGGAAGGTGTTTGTACAGATTATTCATGATTTCAATGAGGGCTGGTAGATCAGATAAGTAATCTTTGGCTATGAAGATGGGGTCAGCAGCAATAAATGAATTTTCTAGGAAGGATATAAATTGGTGGTAGGTAAGAGGAAATTTGTTTTGATTATCTTCAATAATTGATTTAAGAGGAAATATTAGTCCCTCTACAGATCTATTGTTAGTTATTTCTATTTTTATCAGATTCATTTAGTTGTTCTTTTTCTTCTTAGGTTATTTTAGGGTTTCTTCGGTATTTGCTTTGCTTGTGATACTTACAGATTCAGGAACACGGGAAGAATCAGACTGGGGGCATCTTTTGTTTAATTTAGATACACAAATATTGTCATTAGCAGATTCCTGTTGATTAATAGGTTCTAATTGATTATCAGTTAAGGGGGTTAGCTTGGGGCTTTTTTTTATTGAAGTTAGGGCTATTAATTAAGAGAAGAGGAGTTGGTGAATTCTGTTGACTAGTAGTAGATACAGATTGATTTTGCAGAGGAATCAATTTGGAGGATTTTTTGTGGAGGTTAGGGAAATTCTTGTTGTCATTAATTGGGGGCTTCATGATTGTAGAGTTCTGTGCACTGATAGTAGATGCAGCTTGATTTTTATTTGCTGCAAATTCACCGTTATTGGTATCATTTTGAGGAGAGGGACATTGGTTAGCAATGTGGCCTTCTTGCTTGCATAGGAAACATACAGCATTATCAGTGGAGAAGTAGTTACAGTACGCAGTGTCTTCATGGCATACCAGTGTAGAATCCGGTAACTTGTCAATATCATCAGAATCAATATGAATCTGCCTCCTAAAGCTCAGAATATGAAAGAAGACAGGTTCATAGATCCCAGCTCTGATAAACGATATCTTAGTGGAGGGTTTGATACTATTTTTATTTAATATACTCAGGATTAATTCGTTAGGTATAACAGGACACACATTAGAAATAATAACTCGTACTTGTTTATTGATGAGTGGTCGTATATTCAGTTTTTGATTATTAGTAGTGATAAATCTTTGTGTGTTCACAATATGTTCAGCAATCTTTTGAGTTGAGAGGAAGAAACATATTCTGTTATTAGAGATTCATGAAACATAACGAATATCTAGGGGTTAATTATTGTTGCAATTTTAATTACATAATCCTTGAGATACCTTATTGGGCTTCAATCACAATCGCTTGGCTTTTGTTAGGGTAAATTTACGATTGTAACGCAAGAGAGAAGGTTTTGCTTACTTGTTTATCTGTAGGTTCTGAGGTTATGTTGCCATTGGTTATGTTTCCATCGTGGTACGATGCCAGCCGCCCGGGCAGCAGACTTTTGAGTATCAACTGACTTTTCTGGTTCAATTGATGAACAATATAGCACTAAGAATTATGAACACACACTCGTGTAACAGTTACAATCTTGCAGCGTGCACCACAAACACGTCTACTGTTCACGAACGCACCAGAGCGAATCGCCACGAACGTGTACGTCCGTTTCAACCAGGTGTCTGGATACTTTTGATCACATAGTGAATGTTCCTTTTTATGAAAGCGATTAAATCAGAAACAAGTAGTATTTGGTGAGTAGTCGAATAATGAGAACGAACACCAAATTGGTAATTTGGAAGAGCTTGTATTGACTTAATATAGGATAATAGGCGAGAGTGTAATATTTTTTCAAAAATTTTAGATAATGAAGATAAGAGACTAATAGGTCTGTAGTTTAAGGGAAGATGAGGATCCTTGCCTGGTTTACATATGGGGATAACGTAGGCTAATTTCCATGATTGTGTAAAATAAGAAATATGGAGCATTGAATTGAAAACATTTGTTAGTTTCGATAAAATTTGTAAATTAAATTCTTTTATCTTTTTGCTTGTAATAGAATCGTAGCCTGATTTGTGAATATTAATTTTTGTGACATTTTTTGAATTTCTACAGGAGATATAAATTTTATTTTTGAAGGGACGGAATAAAGCGGAGAAGTGATGAAAGATTCAACTTCGTTACTACAGAGGAAACAGAGGAAAATAAGGGAGAAAATAGTAATAAAAGGACTACCACCACAATTTCCCATAGAGACCATAGGTGACAACCTGAATGAACTAAAAGTAACTTACTTCCATACTGCAGAAATGCAACAAAGGGACAGCAACGGACTTAGACCACTGTGGATTTTTACTGTGGAAATACCCAAACGTGAAGTTAAACAGACAAAGGCGACAATCAGATACATTAGACACTGTCAAGTCAGAGGACTACAGACAAACAGACCGCATCCCCCAGTGTAAAAACTGCCAACGACTCTTATCATACCAGGACATACTGTAGGTGACTAACAATTTGTGCCCTTTGCTCCTTAAACCACCCTACAGAACAATGCCAGACCTGCACCTCAGTCTCCTTCGTCCCTATACTGCAAACCATCCACCCCGCCTTCCACCCAGACTGCCCTTACATTACCCAAGCTCGTAACCAAAGAAAATCCCAACTCCAAAACCCCCCTTCCAATGAACTCCCACCCACTTTTTCAAACTCAACTTTTCCTCCACTCAAACCCCAACATGCATCTTACTCTTCCATCACATCAGGCTCTGCCGACTCCTTGGGAGTCTTCCTCAACATCGTCAGATCGGAAAGACCTAATCACACTACACTAATCCTCCGACCTTAAAAAGATCCTCTCAGCAATTCTCCAAAATCCTTACTATTTTCAAAGGCCCAGGAGATACCCTATCAAAACTGATCTGCGCAGCTATAAAATTAGTTGAAATACTCAACTAAATGGTTCCTTCCCCTCGTTTCCTTACCCATTCCACATGGAACGCGCGCGGCGGGCTTAACAAAAAAAAACCTCTCCTGAACCAATTCCTTAGAGACCACTCCGTCGGGGTCATATCCCTTCAAGAAACCTGGCTCAAACCCAACATCCCATTCTCCCTTCAAAATTATACTACCCACAGAACCACCACTACCAATACTAACCACAGACTTAACGCCAACAACGGCGGCACGGCCATCCTAGTTCGCAACCACATCCCACACACATATACCAACGCCCACCTACCACCACCCTAGAGTGCTCTGCCGTCCTAATTGGAACCTCGCCCACCCCCCTCTGCCGTCCTAATTGGAACCTCGCTCCCTAATCCCCATTCCCATCTCTGATTTAACCATGCTCCTCAACCTCCCGTATTCCTTCATTCTATCTGGAGACCTTAACAGCAAGAACACCCAATGGGGCTGCAAAAGGACGGACACAACGGGACGGACTCTAGAACAATTCATCAACAATCATCCATCAATTCATATGCAAAGTCCCCCGAAACCCACCCTCTACATTCAAGACAACCCAAATGACATACTAGACATCATCATCCATTCCTCCGAGCTTAACATCACAACACCACACCCCAAATTCGATCTCTTCAATAGCTCTGATCATCTTCTACTTACCTTTGCCACTACATACACCACTCCATACTTCTTGCCCTACCGCCCACCACAACACCAAACCTTCTCCCACGTCCTATCAAAAAATATCCACGTCCCGCCTAATATCCCCACAACCACAGAGATAGATAAGTCCATAACCCACCTCACCCTTCAGTTAA
Source organism: Teleogryllus oceanicus (assembly GCA_964035755.1). NCBI lineage: Eukaryota > Metazoa > Arthropoda > Insecta > Orthoptera > Gryllidae > Teleogryllus > Teleogryllus oceanicus. The sequence continues at coordinate 225,345,654 of CAXIVR010000002.1, read as the reverse complement.
AAAATGCGTTCAGAAAATCCACCATCATCATAAAAAATGACCACCCAACCCTTCCGAATGACATCATCTCATCTATAAGACTAAAAAGACAAGCGCAAAGACGATACTACAAGCACAGACGAGACGAAGGCAAAAAACAATTAAACAACTTCAAAGACAAATACACAAGCAACTGATAGACTACTGACTGACAAAAGCAGCCCCGAGGCCTACACAAAGTCATCAGAATATCAGAGCACATCCCATCAAAAACTCTCCTATAAAACACGACTAATCCCACAAACCATAACTAACACTTGCGCCCAGACCCTGGCCGCGTCACTCCTTCCCCCTAACATACCTATCCCAGATACAGTAATCTTAACATACCTGAGATCCCCAAACCAACCCCTTAACCAACGCCACTACACCACCACCAACAACGAAATAGTCCAGATAATCAAATCCATAAAACCAAATAAATCCCCTGGCCCTGACGGAATCCTTCCCATGCAACTACACCACCTTCCTAAAAACACCATTGACCTAATATCCAAAATCCTAAACTCATGTTTTTTCCCTTTCTTACTTCCCCACATCCTGGAAAATCGCCCGCATATCCATGATCCCTAAATCTGGCAAAGACCATCAGATCCCTTCCAACTACCACCTGCTCCCGATCCTTAGTAAAATTTTTGAAAAGATAATCCTTCTCCGGCTATACCCCATCCTCAATCCCATCATTCTCCCAGTTCAATTCGGTTTCCGGGAGGGCCGCTCAGCGGCCCTCGAAAACCCTAAATATGGCCCTCTCTGTTGCTACCCCCTTCATGATAAAAAACAGATTCCCTGTGTTTTCACCGACCTTACCCAAGCTTATGACACCGTATCCCACAGCATCCTTCTAATGAAAATTCGTCCTCACGTTCCTACGCATCTCTTCTCTCTCCTACAAAGCTACCTCCTAGACTCCAATTCTTCGACGTGAGAGCTGATTTTGCGGTTGAAAGTGAACACGATACGAATAACGAAGAGAAGGATAAGGTAGAAGAAATATAAGAATAAATATCAGCAGATGAGGAGGAAAAAGAAGAAAGTCAGCGAATAATACAACTATTTCGAAAAGAGATTGGTACGTCTGAGAAAGAAAACAAGATAAGAGTTGTACATGAATGTTCATAAAACGGAAGAATGACACACTGCACATTTTTATTCAGGTATAATGTTCGAGAACAGTACATTTCCATATTCCAACTGTTTTTTAATGTAGTGAATAACGTTTCAAATCTCTCATACATTTACCTCTATAATCAATCGTGAAAAACAAGTATTGTGATGGTTTCTATTTTGATATTTCATGAGTTTCATGTATAATTTATGGGGAGAAAAATACAAATATCCTTTTGTTGTTTATAGGGGCTGATGATTCTAAGCCAGACGCCGTAAACTTGAAATACGTCAACTTAATGATATATGAAATTTAAATCGCTTCAAATTTCAAAATAAAAAAAGAAACATTTACTTAATATATTAATATTAACGACAAAAACAAATTTTACACAACAATTTTATTTTATTATTCAAGGTCGCATCAACATCAAGGTCATTAGCGACCACTATTGGTGTTAACGATACGGTAACTGTGAAGATGAAGCGATATAGTGATGATAAGGAGTGAAAGGATACAACCATGCCCGAGGCGGGACTCGAACCCGTGACCCTTCGGTCCGAGATCGCTACGACACTACTGCCTTACAGATCTCGGCCACCGAATCGGCATACAACAATTCGAAAAAGAATTCAACACCAAAAGTTGTTTCAATACGTCCACATGCCGCTTACGCTTCAACACCTAACTCTTGTCTACAAATATACTCCCAGACGTCAAGCATTCGCCAGTATCTGAGACATCTAACTCTCTTCTGTATTCCAACACATCCGGATATCTTTCGTCTGTACTCCGAGACGTTTAACTTTCTTAACACGTATCTCTTTCGACTATCTTTCAAACTTTCGTTCGTACACCGAGACGTCTACTTCTTTTTTGGTTGTTGATTTTCGTTCTTCTGTATACCTTGTCCGTCTCCATCCCGTGTTCATGTCCCAAGTAGACCGTGTAAATACTTTCTCGATGTGAAGTATTTACTGAATATTGACTGGTTACAGCATGCAACAAATATTTATTACAAATTCACTCGTAAATAATATAAAACTATTTTATATTTATTTTGAATAATAATTACCAACCCTTTTAGTTTCTTCTTTATTGTACTAATAGCTGAAGTACCCCGCATTGCCCGGATATTTATAATAATAATTTATTAGACAGGAAGAGGAATTCCATCAATCCCACCCTATAGTGGAGGATACTTCTATCATATATCAAAGCTGTAGAGAGAATTATTTTGATGTCCCTCCTCTTCGGCTCCCACTGAACGGTTTTAAACAAGTGAGGTACGAAAAAAGAAAGAAAAAAAATTAGAGGTGGTCGCTACATATTCTATAGATCACATCTTTCCTTTTCCTTCCCATTTAGAAATACCCGGTGTTTCATACTAACTAAAAATATTTATATTTTATTCTTATTGGGGTTACCACCCCCAAATTTCTTCTTCTTTTTATAACTGAAAATAATAAACAAATCAAAACAAAAAAATATTACCCACGTAAATTACTTTTTTGGGATTTTATATATTATATCAATATTTTCAATCATTTGTCACATTGGAAAACTTACTCTTTTTCATAGTTTTTCTTCCCTCGTATTTATAAAGAAAAGTTTGAAATTGATCCTAAACGCCACGCTCGCTGTGGTAATTGATGTTTTAATGTAATAAAGTAATTTTCATTGAATTCGATTGAATTTGATTTTAGGGTCCTTGACACATAGTGGCTGACAGAAAGGAGTTATTAACCTCTTAAACAATTACAATATCTCCAAAAAATCTGAGATCACATTTGATCCTGATTTGACAAAAGTTTGTCTATAATTTAAAATAACCTCTTTTGTTTTATTTTCAACAAACCTTGAAAATCAGTGTTAATACACATTCAATTCCTCCAAATGCCCTTCTTCTTCTTCTTCTTCTTCTTCTTCTTCTTCTTCTTCTTCTTCTTCTTCTTCTTCTTCTTCTTCTTCTTCTTCTTCTTCTTCTCCTTCAGGTATATATGCACTGTCTGTTACGCCTCCATTCCCATCTGCTCACCACATCCCTTCTTTGGACGGTCAGGAATTCATGTTTCTTGGTGTTTTAGAATTCTCTCCGACAGGCGAATGTCTTGCATCCTTTCATTGTGCTGCATCAGATATTTCGGTATTAATTAATTTTCTCTTAAAGTTTACATACATCAATTCTTTACGAATTTCTAAATTCCTTTTCTTGTCCATCAGCTTATAACCAGCTACTGATGTCAGAAATCTCATTTCAGCACTTTGTAGTCTCGTGCTATCTTCTTGGGCTATTGTTCGATTTTCACTTCCATATACACAAGTTAAGATTCTTAATACCTTATAGAATTTAATCACAGTTTCCTTTCTGACTTTCTTTTTCCGGGTTTTCAGGATTGTTCCGTTTATACGGTTTAGTCTTTCAATTTTTCCTTGTATATTTATTTCCTTCCTGTATGACATTTTGTATCCCAAGAAATAGAAAGTTGAAACTTATTGTGTAAGTGATTGTGTACAACTAATTTGGATCTACTCGGTTCCATCCCTTCAAAGGCCATGGCTTTTGTTTGTGTCGAGGATATGCAGATATTATACATTTAGGTTACCTTTTGTCTTTCAAACAGTGTTTTCTGAAGGCTATATTCATTTGCTATTATAAGGGGGTAATCCAGAATAATATGGTCATTAGGTTTCTTTCTGGTCTCATGTCATAGCTGTAGGATTTTAGTCTGAATATCCACATAGTTAATACTTCATCTAAATATAAATTTAAAAAAATTGGAGATACATTCCATCCTTGTCATACTCCTTGATTTATTATCTCTTTCTTATTCTCTTCACTCTAGATACAAATTTCTGAGTGACTATACATGTTCCTAGTGACTGAAAGGAGCTGTGGTGGGCGACCTTTACGATGCAATACATTAAATAGTGTATTTCTGTTTACGGTACCAAAAGCTTTGGAGTAATCTATGAAGAGCATGTGTGTTTTTTTGAAATTATGTTCTCAATGCTCTGCTTGACAATGAAGATATTAACGGAGCAGGACCTACCTTTCTTAAAACCATGTTGTTCTTCCAATAACTAGGTCTCTGCAATATTACGAACTCTGGATGCAATTGCTTTTGAATAGATATTGTAAGTCACATTTAAAAGACTTATTCCTCTATAATTTTCACTGAACAACTTGTCCCCTTTCTTAAAGATAGGGCTCATTTCTGCGATTTTACACTCTTGAGGTTAGGCATTTTCTTCCAACATAAATTGAGCAAGTGTAAAGCGTTTCTTTAAATGTTCTGAGACATATTTGATCGTTTCGCCTTTAATACCATCGCTTCCCCTAGATTTTCTATTTTTTTTATTTTTATTAATGGATCTTCCAATTCCTCATATTCTACTTCATCAAATTCCCTTTCTGTTTCTAAGTGTTCTTCTTTGTTTTCGTAGCCTGGTTCTGTCCATGTTTATAATAAGAGAGGAATTGGTCATGTTTCACAACTTGAATATTTGATGTATCTTTCACCTCTCTATTCAAATGTTACATTACTTTATAGCTCACTGTCGGGCGCCCATGTATATCATGCTCTAGGTCAGGTATATATCTGTTACAGCTTTCTTGTTGTGCCTTCCTTGCAAGATTTCTTACGTAGTTCGATGCAGTAGAATAATTTTCTTTTGAAAAAGGATCTCTATCTCTTAGATATTTCAAATATACCTTTCTCTTTGTATTCACAGCCTCCTGTATCTACTTATTCCATATTCGTAGCATATTTACTTTTCATTTTTTGAGTAGGAGAACCAATTGCTTCTATTGCTGAATTCCTATCACTGTTTTAAACGGTCCCGTTGTTCAACATCTTGACTGACACAGAATTTTCCATTTATTTCATCTAGTCGCTGTTGGTATAATTGTTTTACGGAGTCTTCTTGAATTAAATTGACTTTCCACTGCCTGTTGTCAGATGAAGCCATTTTTCCAAAAGTCCATTTACTATTACTGTTTTACTTCAATTACAACTCATCCAAAGTTTCTTCAATTTAAATAATAATTCCTTCACACCCAAAGGTACGGTTTCCCCCTCACTATAATAAAACACTTTTCTACAAAAATCATCCATCTAGCACTGTTTCAGCATAACACGTAAATCAATAATAGTTTGTTTTCGTTCGCACTGCCGCTCGTGCAACTTGTTAATACATAATAAATAATCATACTTAATTTACAACTAAACAAGGGTGCATTCATACCTTTTTACGACAATATTAAACTCATCCATCCGAAAATTACCAGCCGATACCTTCCAATTATTTCATATCTCTCGTGCCCTTAATACATGAACTCCTAGAGGCAATTAAAATTAATATCAAGTTACTTTTATAAATGGAGTGGAGAAAAAATCAGAATCATTTCGGATGAGAATTGACAGTGAACATAAACAAACAGTCCTCTCCTATAAATACATAATTCTGTGCATTGATGAACTCAATCGTAGATCTCAGTCGTCATCCTCTCGTGGAGCGCAACTTAACTACTGTACATTGATGCGCTCTTAAATCTGTGATGTGAAGTAAGGCCAAAAAGTTCACAAGAGTAATTATTTTGTAAATTTATTAAGGTTTATAGTTGTAAATCATGGCCTGTAGTACTCCTGTTCTTAAAGAAACTAGCACAAATGTTTCATTTATATAGGTTCGGTACATTAAACGATTTTCCCGCTGTAGTTCAATGCATTTGTGTCTTTATGTATTAGTATAGACAGATATGGATTGTTAATATAAAAAAATTGTCAAATCAGTATGAAAGGAAACAAATCAAAACTATATGAAAGGAATCTCAACTTTCCTGGTCTCACAGACCATATGTCACTGGTAAGGAAGTTCGAAGACACTTTCCCAATTTACGGATAATTTGAAAAAAAATCCGAATGTGTAATATACTGAACCTACTTTAGTGTTCAATTAATTCATATGGGTATATCATTTAACGTTTGTCAGAATTAAAAGACTCAGAAATTTTGTACTCTTACTACCAGCCAATTACATTTTGTACATTTTCAATTCCACAAGGAATTGCTAGCATTGCGTCATCTGCAGAATTCTTGATTAAGATTGATTGATTGATTTTTTCGTGTTTCCGGGCGCGTAACTGTTTGGTCATTCCCAGAAATTTGTACTCTTCCCCGCTGGATGGCGCGATCCGGCGCCAACCTACCGTCGGCTAGTGGGGCTTCCCTAACCAGGACTCTCCCACCAGCGGGCACCGCCCCAGCAGGACAAGCTCAAGTTCCTGACCGTCTCCCGGAATATTAGTAGGTAGTGCATGTTAGTGTAGTGTGTGTGTAAGGGAGAGATAGGACAAGGAAGAGGAAGGACAGATCGCGCGCGGTCCGTGGCCCGTTTGGTATGGTATTGCTCCGGCATTCGCCTAGTGTTGATCGAAGAAATCACGGAAAACTATCGATCAGAGAAGCTGGCCGCTAGAATTCTCCTCCAGACAGCGACTGAATTCGACTTAGCTGAAAAGCTAGTGTCGAAAATCCTGCCGCCGTCAGGACTCGAACCTAGGACCTACCGGTCAGAGGCGGGACATCAGTTGATGCACTGACCTACCGCTCCCGGTCTTGTTTAAGAGAAGCTAGCTTAAGGATCAGGGGAATCGATTCTGATCCAAATAAAAAGGGACTCACGGTTAGTATTTTTTTAAACAGTACACTTTTATCCTGTAACTGCGTACTTACGTATATATTAAGGTGATTATTGAAGGAAAGATTGAATAAGTAATAGCGAACACATCAACGATATCACTGCGAAGGTTGCAGGGTCACGGCAACTGAAGTAGACTGTGATAGCCATTCCAATGACTCGGATGAATATGTTTAAATGTGAAAGTTGACCCGACTCCTTGTGGGGTGAGAAGTTGAGTTCAATAGTTGACTCTCCCGTTTAAGCTGTTACGCAGGCAGGGTCTTCCTCTCCCCGCTTTGTAATACGAAGAAAGGGGCGTGAGCGTACGGCAACTGAACTGGAGGAAGAAGGGTGGGAGCCGGAAGCGGGCACGTAGCTGGCGGGTGGTGGGTGGCAGGCAGAGCGCAGGGTCGGCGTGAAGAAGCAGGGGGCAGTCGGGGAGGGCATGCTCTGAAGAACACGCGAGGGCAGCTTGCGGTAGCAGTTGGTCTGCGAGTGTCTAGGACAGCGCGTCGCAAGGCTGAGCTGCGGCCACTGGGAAGATGGCTTCCGTTTGGAACACGATGTACAACGCCTACCATGTTGTCAACTACGAATGGGCAGGTACGGCCACAGGGCGTGTGGATCCCCAGGGCGACCCCTGGTGTGGCGGTCAGAACAAGTGTGCCTCCCCGGAGACCGGGATTTGATCCTGGATTTTGATCCTAGTCAATTTATTTGAAGAAAGCCGGTTGTGAAGGTTTTTTATTCTCTTGCTTCTCACCATTGTGCATTACCACTCAAACCTCCCCATCCAATCGATTTCACTGAAACCCATCCATCAAACCACTCTTCTCCACCTCACCGAAAGTTAACATAATAAAAGATTCGTACGTTGTGATACTTTGGATACTTGTAGACTCGATAATTTTCTTATCTATAATTTCGTTTGGGTCATTGTACTATAGTTGGTTTCAGTAGAAAAATTTCGAAAGCATGCACACGCGAACCACACACTACTTGAAACAGGATTTACTTGCTTAAGTGCTGGTTTATTAACTGAGTAGAAAAGAAGTGTCTTTTGATGGAATTTTCGTGATGGTGTGAGTCGCAGGACACTCTATGGTTTGCTGACTAGCGATGGGAGTCCGTTAATAGGGAGTGGATGGCTGGTCGGCCCACTGCGCACACTCACCGCGCAGATTGTTGGGACGCGACGGAACGCCAATTATTGATTGACTGCTTTGGTCATTAGTCCCGTTAGTATAGTGCATGTTTTTTTCTCGGGAGAGAGCGATGATCTTTCCCCGCTGGATGGCGAGATCTGGTACCGACCTACCGTCGGCTAATAGGGTTTCCCCCTAACCAGGTCACTTATCACCAGTAGGGCACCGCCCCAGCCGGAACAAGCTCTAAGCTCCCAACCAATCTCCGGGAATATGTGGTCGTATAGTGTGTGTAAGGGGAGAGGATAGGACAAGGAAGAGGAAGGAAAAATCGCCCGCGGTCCGTGGCCCGTTTGGTAGGATTCTGCTCCGGCATTCGCCTGGCGTTGATCTGGGAAATCACGGAAAACCACCGATCAGAGCAGCCGGCCGCTAGAAATCTTCACCAGACACCGACTGGATTCGACTTAGTTGAAAAGCTAGTGTCGAAAGTCCTGTCGCCGTCAGGTCTCGAACCTAGGACCTCCCGGTCAGAGGCGCTGCAGTGACATCAGTTGATGAGCTGACCTACCGCTCCCGGTACCAATTATGGCACTGACAGTTTCGTCATGTATAGGGTGACTCAGAATTAATGTTAAAAACGTTTAAGGCCTATAGAGGGATAGAAGGCTATCACTTTTTCGCAATGAATTTATCTGAATTTGTGTAGCCATTATATGTCCGGAACGGCAATTGGTCTCGGTGCCGGTATACCCCAGGGTTCCTTGTCTGTCACCCAAAGAAGAACCCGCGATGTCTCGAATTCGTGATTTAATTAGTAATTAACCTTCGCGACTTCACCTTCGTGACTTAACGTAGTTAACAAATTCGCATAGCGACACGGTTTCGTGGAGGTATGTAAAGATGGCAGGCAGAAATTTGAAAATCCTAAATATTTTCTCAGGAAAGTTCTAATACACTTTTCTCGCCCGACGTCAAACACGGAAATTAGTTTAAAAATAGGTTCGTTTTTGTGGACATACATTCAGAAAAACAAAATTTCAAAATTCACTTTCGACCGTTCTGACCAGAGTTCTGTTTTTGTTACTTTCTTGAACTTCGCCATTCGGAGGAAAAAATCTAAAAACTACCTCTCAACAGTTCTGACCACAGTTCTCTGTAGCTAACAAAGAGTTCTAATGAAAGTTCTAATACTCTTTTCTCGTCGTGCGTCAAATGCAGGGATTATTTTAAAAAATATGTTTAATTTTTTGGACTTTGCCACTCGGTGAAACAAAATCTCGAAATTTTCTTTCTTCAGTCCTGACCATATTTCTGTGTTGCGCATATATGAATTATGTCTTAATACATTGTTCTTCTTTGAATGTTTGATAGATGACATACTGTTATTTAACTAATGAATGAAAATAAATAATTTTCAATGAATGTTAAATGAATTAGTTAAATGAATTTAACTAATTCATTTAACTGGCGAAAGTGAATTTTGAAATTTTGTTTCTCTAAATGGTAATGTTCACAAAAATGAACATATTTTTTAAATAATTTCCGTGTTTGACGTCACCGAAAAAGTGTATTAGAACTTTCATTAGACTCTTTGTTTGCTACGCAGAACTGTTTGGTTTTTTCCTCCGAAGGCGAAGTTCAAGAAAGTGAACATATTTTTAAATAAATCCCGTGTTTGACATCTGACTTAAAAATGTATTAGAACTTACATTAGAACTCTTGGTTCGCTACCCTGAACTCTGGTCAGAACGGCCGAAAATGAATTTTGAAATTTGTTTTTCTAATGGCCAGTCTACGAAAATAAACCTATTTTTTAAAAAAATAATTTCCGTTTTGACTCGGACGAGAAAAGTGTATTAGAACTTTCACTAGAACTCTTTGTTCGCTACTAGATCTCTGATCAGAAGTAATGATGAGATTTCGAATATTTTTTTCTCGAGCTTCAAAAATAAGAACAAGAAAATATTGCATATTTTCTTTGTGACGTGTACGAGGAAATTGTAATGAAACTTTCTTTAGAACTTTTTTTTTATTCATCTTTATGAAATTTGTTTTATTGGATTTTGTCCGCAGCCCTTTTGTGGATTTTAAATTTCTCTTTTTGAAATAATTTTGGAATTTTTGCGGAACGTTTTTTCAAACATGTCGAGAACTCTAGAATTCTTTGCTCGCTACTCAGAACTTATAAAATATTTAGGATTTTAAATTTCAGCACGCCAACTTCACACACCTGTTTCGTGGTCGTGGCCTTTCAGTAGAAACATCTCAGCATTTCGTGGGAAACCACGAAAACCCCGGTCGGGATGGCCGGCAAGGGGAGTAAACCCGGGCCTCTGGAACGTGAAGTCAGTGCGTTATGCCCTGAACAACTTCGCTCGGTGAATGTATATATTATGTAAATATATGCGTATATATAACGGATTACAAATACATTTACCCCTGATTGTTAGGCAACCGCGTACGCTCAGAAGGTCGGCAGGCACACGGAATCTCCTTGACTGCGTTAGAGGGGAATCACTTCCATATTTATTCTTATGTACTGTTTACCTGAACGCTTACGGCATATCCTGCAAACTACATACAAACTAATCTAAATGTACATTTTATTCCTTCCTAACATATTCTAATTATTTACATGTCCTTGTGAAACATGGAACACTACATTATTTACACTGTGCGACTTATATTTCACAGTTTGAATGTTAGTGACATTTCTGCTTCTCTTGTTTTATATTTAAGCACATATACTAGAATTATAAATACACGAAGTCAAGTACACTTATAAACTTATACACATACTTTTCAAAAGCACATAAATATATGTGTGTGTTAGGGAAAATGGGTGCAATGGTATGCAAAGGAACATGTGGTGAACATACGAGAGAATACTTGGAAAATATGCGTGAAACTTGCGGAGATCATTCAAGGAAACATGTGTAGAAAATTGGAGGGAGGATACAGAGAACATATGAGGGGAATACATCAAAGAGCACGAGAGGCATGCTGGGGTTAAGTGGAGGAATAATTGAGGTTTAGAAGTTTTGGTGACCCCTATTCCTTGGCAATAGGGATAGAAACTAAAATCCATGTGAAATTGAAGTGATGCGTTAATAAGCATGCCATGACAAACCTAGAACGCGTTGAAACATCTTGATTACTAAGATGATTTGCCGGAATCGGGTGCTTAAGTAGTTGCGTAACAAATATGGGAAAATGACAGAAGTTCAACTCCTAATTATAAAACCTACCGTTACTTGTTTATGGGCAAAACGTAACCATTTTCCTCCTCCCTAAGGCCCTAGAAGGTTTTAACATTTAACCTGTACAATTTAATTCTCTGTTTCGTTCTGTTCACTTGCAACGCCGCAACATCTCCCTTTGCTGTGGGATGTATTTGATAACCTAAAGGACCTACATTTCGGCGAATCACACGGCGTCGATGGCCTCAGATCGGAGGGCTCAGGAAAGCCCGTGCAGGTCGATAACATCTATGAGATGACTGTCAATTCCCAGAACCACTCGCAAGGGATCTCAGAGATGCCAACTGCTTCCCGCTCGTATTTCTACTACTCGCGCAACTTTTCTTGAACGATGGATTGAAGAAATGCGGGTGGAGTGGGGGTATTAGTTACAAAGTCGGCCACTAGAGTATTTACGGTAATGCCAATCTCTGGAAAATCGAGGTCAAACCTGCTACGTGTGCGGCTAGGTCATCGCTCTGGGTGCGCAACAGCAGAGACACTACTTAGTGCTAAGTTTTAGGTGCCTCCCATGAAGGACCTGGTCCTGCCTCAGCCATTTATTTAGATAATGGTAATAAATCTGAACAGAAGTTCTCGACAATGAAAGCAACTAGCTTCTCTCTCGCGTCATCGAAGTTTTAATGCTTCGAATGTTGTCATCAGTGCTCGCTGCGAGCTTTTGCTTTCAACTGTTTATTGCTCAAGGGAGGGGTAAGCAAGGTTATCGTTCAAGAAAAGTTGCCCGAGTAGTAAATGAATCCTCTGTGAAAAATAAAGCACCAACAGGAACCATAAATAGATTATGCATCGAAATAAATAGGGACGTCACCTGCAATAACAGAAAACAGGAGAGAAAACCACTTCGTTTTAAAGTTAAACTTGTCCTGGCATTCCGGTAATCACGTGAATGTTTTGAGCTATTTCCCCGCCTCCCCTAAAATTCAAAAAAATATTATACTGTAAAAATAAGATATGTATACATTAATATTGGTGTTAAAATTATTATTTTGCATTGTATTGATTTTTTTATTTTTTGAACTACACAGAACATTCATTTACAAATGTACGACAAAGAGACGTGGTGTCCAAAAAGGTTTTCTCATTTTTAGAACAAATTACGTCAATATTCAGTTCATTGCGAAGTTTCGGCAAAAATGTTCGCAGACGATTTCAAAATGTTACTGTTCAATACACCAATAGAGTACAATGCTACACGTCTTCTCGTGAGACCACGAAACAATGGCCGAGGTGACGGAGGTGTGAAGCGCGCAAAACCTCCATTGTCCGATGTCATCTCAAAGGTGCCTGCTGACCTGTAGAACAACTCGAACTGAAAGAGTTACGTATGTATCTAGGGCGTTAAGTAGATGTTTTTACCCCAAGGGTGACTTCCAAACCCGAGGGCCTCTGCCCCGAGGGATTGGAAAGTCGCCTGAGGGGCAAAACCATCTAGTAACGTCTGTGGTACATACAGAACTTTATAAGTTTACTAGTTCGTTGCTGAATCAAATATTCGAAACATTTTATAATTTTTCTTGCGTCTAAAGGGAAAAGACGCATTCTAATAGTCATTTGTCAATAAGACGTCAGAGAAACAAACCTAGTTACTATTGCATAATCGTTGTTGAAATGATTTGTCCATACAAAATTAATATTGTGAACTTCCTGAGAAAATGTTTGCAAAAGCTAACAAAGCTATGGACTGTTGTTTCCAGTAAAATCTCGCGAAATGTATAGAAATGGCTATTGTGTATTTGAGAGTTCTATGGAAAATAAGTGTTAATTGCACTGGTGAAACGATACTTTTAGTTTATTTGAATGTATAGTCAAAAGTTATTTAAGAGTATTTCATAACATCAAAAATAACATTTCGAGGATGTTAGCCACGCTCCTTATGTATGCACTTATCCTTATGTATGCACGCTACTTATTATTACTACATAGTATTACCGTCACTCAAAAAACATAAATGCCCCTAGAAAAATGTATTAAGTAACAGGGAAATATGAGTGACTGGTGGTAATTATAAATTCACGAGAACATTCTAAATTTTCAATTTTCATATCAATTCCCAAAATAAGGTTTATATCGAGTTATTTTACTGATTTGCGCATATTGACATCTATTTATTGTATTTTATTGTACTTTAACTTTAATTAAAGGAATTCATAAATATGTTGTACGTGTCGTGTTGGTATTAGAGATGATCATAAAGTAATCAAAAGGCCTGAGGGCATAAAGACTCAGAAAGGCCGCAAGGGTATTAACAATACCATTACGTGTTTTGTTTCAGGTCGGTAAACACACAGCAATCAACTAGTAAACCATAAAAGCATTTTATGACACTTCAATCAGGCTTTACTGATGCAAATGATCAGGAGACTCTGTACAGGATACTCATTTTCCTGTGTCTCTCTGTGTAGCTGTCGGACTATTTTTATCAATCTATTAATCTATTGCATAAAAGTACATCAAATTGCCATCCTGGATATCGAAGTCGCTAAGGCTGAAAGGCCGTACCTGCCGCAGCTCGGAGGGTCACGAGCCCGAATCCCGTCTCGAGCATGGATGTTTGTGTTGTCTTTACGTGTTCTCCCTACAGTTAAAAAAATCACTGTAGACGATATGACATAGTTGTTGAAAAGAGACTTTAAAAAAGTTAAAAAAATTAAATTATTTCATTAAGTTTCATTAAGTATTCTACACGGGTTATTTTTCCTAAATCAGAGTAATTGTTTTGAAAGTACTCGTGTATGCTAAGTAAAGATTTTAAATAATAATTTATTTATTATGTACACTTTACTTTCTCGCTAGGGAGTAGGGAGAAAGTTATGTAATGTTGCACGAAAGAAATCGCGAATTTTCGGTAGAAAAACTTATTACAGCGCCCCAGTAACAAAAATGTGGGTAAATTCAGTTGCTAAATTTAGGAAAAATCCTTTAACATGTGGTGTAGCCAGAATTCATGTTTTGTGGGTCCTTGTCACCGAAAAATCGAATGAGGCAAAACGTCTGTCTGTCTGACAGTCCGTCTGCGAACAACGCTAGCGACTGAACGGATCAGCTGATTTTCTCCAAAATTGATATTCCACAATTGATCTAACTGATGTCGCTGCCCCTTGCATTTGCCACCGATATTCCAAATTTGGGGGGTACTTCACATAGAGCCCCTGATACATTTTCAAAATTAAAAGAAGACTATCGATTTTTATTAAATTGTGTTGTTGGAAAGTGTAATAGACATTTAAGAGAATATCGTAGGTCTCTTACTTGTGGAAAACCTTGATTTTTCGAAAACTGCAAGAGTTCAAAATTTTTCGGCGTCTTCTTACAACTACAATTACGAAGATATAGATTTTTTCCTTAATAAAATCTATTCCTGAAAGGTAGATTTTGAAATAAGGTCATATACAATTTTTCGAAAATCAGTATTCTTTTCGCGTAATTTTGCGGGAAAATACCGGCGAGAAAGTACGTACTTTTCTTCGTACTAATTTACTTTCCTGTATACGCACGTTGATTCTGAATACTATACGTTCTCTAGAGAAAATTATAGCTGTGGGACAATGAATTCTGCGAGAAATCCATGTAGATGACTTTAAAGAATTTACATCTTACCATGTCCTTTATTATCGAAAGAACTTTGTTTTAAAATGTCCGTCAGGCAAACAGTAAGCAAGTCTGTTGCCTCTCAGTCCATTTGTCAGTATATTTGTCTGTTTGTCAATTGGCCTATCTGTCTGTCAATTAGCGTATCTGAGAGCCAGTTAGAATATCTGTCAGCCTTTGTCAGTAAGTTAGCCTGTATGTTTGTTAGTTTTTCAGTATGTTAGACTGTTAGTTAGCCTATCTATCAGTCCGTTATCTGCCAGTGTGAGCCTAAGTTAGTCTAATTGCCTGCCAATAAGCTTATATGCCTTTCAGTTCGCTTATGGCTCTCAGTTAAACTGACAAATCTGTATATATGTCTGGCTGTAGATGACCCTAACACCTAAATAATTCCTACAAATTTTTGTCAAAATTAATACTATGGATATCGCCCAACTTTAAGGCTTTCCTTTTCGAAAGAATTCTTGAAATTTCTGCAGTATTTCGGATGAAGCCCCGAAAGGGACTTAGATTTTTTCTTTGAATTTCGTGCTAGAAACGAGTTAAATACATTTGTAACGATGCCATAGTTCTGAATTTCACTGTTAACTCACAATTTTCAAAAATTGCAAAAGTCTGATAAGGGAGTCTTGCTACAACTACAAAATTTAAGACAGAGATTTTTTTCTTAAAATGAAATTTTTCTTCATCTTTAGTTCTTTCAATAAGGTCCATTTTTTGAACGTTTAGTAGTTTTCGTGCAATATGTGCAATTTGAAAAAAATAAGATTTTCTCTAAAACGGCTCCAAATATTTACTTAATTGCCTTACGAAATTTTTCTTTAACTATTTTCTACAGATAGTGATAAAGGCACTGATAAACATACTTATACATATATACGTTTTTATTTACTTCGAAAATTACATAAATATATTTTTTATACATTCCCACGTCGAAAGATTTTATATATAATTGCATGTATGAGTTTATGTGATTCAAAATATTTCTTATAAAGTTTTTACAAAACTCAAAAAGTTTGAGTTTTGTAAAAATAAGCACAAAATAGTGCATTTTCAGAATATCAAAGGATATTCTCTCAAAAAAAGACTACAAATTCTATAAAACTAGTGGTGCTACAGAATGTCTCTGACTTTTTCGTTGTAAAGTTTTTTAATTTCTTTGGTGTGGACGGACTTTACGGTCTTGCCCCATCCTCTTGTCAGCTGCCATCTATCGCCCCCAATTATACATATAAAGTTTTCCCATTTTTTTGGTTTCCTAATCGCATATTTATTATATTATTTTTAGAAAATTAAAGAAGACTAAAATTTCGTCCAATATGGAAATTTTCATTAAAAAACTGGAGCAGATTTAAAGAAAATCGCGACTAAGCTTACTGTAAATGAGAAATTTGAAGCTAAGAAAGACAGAGAGGACGAGACGGAGACGGAGAGAGACAGACGGATAAAGAGACGGAGAGAGAAACAGAGCCGTAGAGAAACAGAGGGAGACAGAGACGGAGAGTGAAAGACAAAGACGGAGAGACAGAGAGAGAAAGGGGGGAGAGATGCTGAAACAACCTATTTGCGGCACCTAAAACGCATATTTTAAAACCTAAAATCCACAGACTAGTAATAAAATTTGGCCTCGTGAGAGAGGGACTTGGAGCAAGCGTATCCAAGTACTTGGACATTAAGACTTGGTAAGTCATGGATGCTTTAACTTGTGTTCGTCCCACCACCAAGTCACCCTGAACTAGTGTATACCCTACTCCTTCCACAATCTCTTGCCTTAACAGGTAACTATGTGCCAGATGTATGTGTAATTGAGGAACTAGTTCCCTACACCCACAAGCACCGAGAATGGGCTAAGGAATTCCAGAAATGTAAAGGTATACGGCCGAGATATGTCTGTGCAGTTTATTGAGATGCGAGAGAGTGTTTTGTTCTGGCAATATGCCAGTGGTGCTTGTAGGTTCCGTGAGAGGCCATGGTAGTTCGTTTTAGTCGCCGATGGCGGCTACGATGGGAAACTGAAAAGATGTTACTGACTGAGGAGACGCTCATTCATACGAGAGAGTCTGTGCCTTTCTGTAGCACCTCTAGTTACTTTCTCGCGTGCGTATAGTATATACGATCGTAAATACGGAGTAATATAAATAGTATAAAGAAAGTTATGTAATGCTGCGGAAAACCGATGGGCCTATTTTAACCGAAATATCGATTTTGGGCCCCCCTGAAAGTATTTTTTTTTTAAACGTCAGTCTGTTCTATACCCGCCCCTGGAAAATTTTCTAACACAAGGCTTTAAATATTTCCTTTTAATTTTTTAAAAAATTTTAGAGTGAAATACATTTCTATTTATGAAGCATGGCTGATTTTCACTGGTAACTCTGAACTTCCGAAAAATGCACACATGCTTCTTCTCATACACTTACGTTATTGACATCAAGGTGTTTTTAATAATATTTCTTTTTCATAACTCAATATTTAAAACTGAAGATTGCGCGTAATTATGAGGGAATACGGACAATATTAAATTTACGAATTGATAAAAAAATGTCTAAATTGTTGCTGTTTGTTGTGTAAGTTTTTGTACTGATAAAGCTAAAAGCACCATGCGTAATTTAGGTTAACAGATTTAGTTTTTCAAAAATTAAGCATATGTATTTTTTAAATATTAGTTCTTCACCTCACTATTTACTTTTTTAGAATTAAATGCATTTTCAAACACAAATACACTTTAAAAAGTTCCAAGTGTTTTTTGCAAGATTGAAAGCAAAGTTCTAACTGTTGAGAGAAATTTCATCAATCACAAAATACTTCTGGAGTAAAAGGGGAAAAGACAGTAATGATAATGAAGTTGGACTATCGTTGAGAAAGTGTTGATGACAATGGTTAAAGTACTTATTTTTTTAGTAGTTTTTTATCTTTAGGAAAAAAAGCTAGTGGTACAGCACACACTTTCCTGCCCGTATTTTTACGCAAAATTAGACGAATAATTAAACTGAAGTTTGCGCGTAATTGTGAGGGAATACGGACAATATTAAATTCACGAATTGATCAAAAACTGTCCAAATTGTTGCTTTAAGTTTTTGTACTGGTAAAGCTAAAAGCACAAACTTGAATTATCGAAAAATTGTACATGATCTTATTTCAAAATCTATCTTTAAGGAATAAATATTATTAAGAGAAAAATTGGGTCATTATTGTAGTAGTAGGAAGAACCCGAAAAAAATTTGAATTTTGGCAATTTTCGAAAAATCAGGTTTTTTAACGAAAATGAGGACAGTACCATTCATCACCATTCATTTTAACGTCCTTCACAATATCCGACCACAAAATGAAATCAAAAAGGATGGAGCCACTTTCTTTTTAAATGTCCCAGGGGCTTGATGTAAAGTACCCTCCAAAATTAAAACATTCGTTTCAAATTCAAAGGCCCAAGACATCTTCCAGATCGATTGAGGAATATCAATTTGGAGATAATCGGCTGAACGACTTAGTCGCAAAGTTGTTCTTAGACGGACAGACAGACAGATAGATAGACATACAGACAGACAGACAGACAGACAGATAGATAGATAGACAGATAGACAGATGGACAGATGGACAGATGGAGAGATGGACAGATGGACAGATGGACAGATAGACAGATGGACAGATAGACAGATAGACAGATGGACAGATAGACAGATAGACAGATAGACAGAAAGACAGAAAGACAGACGCACCCACGGACAGACATACACACAGACAGACGTTTTGACGCAATTGAGTGAGTTGCCTATCGTTGAAATTTCCTTGCATTTTCGAAATCTTCAAATACACTTTACGTCATAAATGCATTTAAAGTCAAGTAATAACAATGATCTCTTTCTTCATTTTGACAAATGTAACATCATTTGAATATGTTGTAGCCGTCAAAATGACGGCGTCGGTCACTCTAGTGTCAACGTAATTTATTACCGCCTTTCTATATATTGTCATTGCTTCAAACGAAGTGCAGGAAAATAAAATTTAAGATAGTGTGTTTGTTAGATTGACGGTGGATTACCCCCCAAAATACTTTAATTGAAAGTAAATCTCTATTCTCACAAGATAATTAGAAACGATTTGGCCCTTACGTGCCTAATTTTTTAATACAACAAGTTCAAATTAGTACAGGCTCTTATGGAAAAACTTTCGCGAGCATATTTTTTAAAGTTGTGATATACCAAAATGACGAACCATTCTTATTATGGATATGCCATTTTATATGACAGAATATAGGGATGTCAATAGACGTTCGCGAGGGGGTCGCTATGTGACGAATAGACAACCGGCGTTAAGGATCATTTTCGTTAGGTTGAAATGACAGAGCAGAGGCGGAATAAGCATTATGTTTGGAAAGACAAAAGAAAAAGAGAAAATTCGGATGCTTCCGAGTTTTTAGAAGAACATTCATTCACTCGAGCAACGCAATGATGAGAGGGTCGGCTCCTGATATATTTTACCAGGTCGAGGAAAGACTGTAATTGACAGTGGTATAAAATTAACAATCGTTTCTTATATTTGGATACAGCGTTCTTGTAGGAAGTAAGTACGTGTCTAGGCGTCCACCCGTGACGCAAGTGAGGGAAGTCACGGATTATAATAGTATCGCCGGGAGAATGTTGAACCAGATCACGGACATTAGGCGAGGACTTTATCCAGTAGATTCTGCTGCGTCGACGGAGAAGGTTCTACGGGGCGCCATCGAAGTGAAGAGCGCGCGAAGACTCACGGATGAAATACAAGGTTTTTTTACTATTGTCATACAGAGAAAACTGGTCATGACCAAAGATTAATTCATTTTGATTATCAATATAATAAATTCTAATCCCTTAAGTTGAAACAAAGCAGATTATCATAGTTCGTTACGTGCAATCCAGCATTTTAATTTGATTTTCAGATTCCTTGCCACTCCGTATGGATGGCAGATTGAATAATTGGTTGCAGCGTAAGTAGCAACAATTATGAACTTCGAACCCCAATTAACTGAGCTAGCACAACGCAATTTTGGAATGAGAGATATTTAAATTACGTAGGAATCATTAGGTTTCAAGTGTAACCTTTTCCTGGCGCCCAAATCACATTTATCAGTAATAATCATGTTTCAAAATGTCCCTTCAAATGGTGCTTGTTTTTAAATATAAAGGCAGGGTTTGTTTCAAATTGGCACCAGTCAACGTCGGGCATGTTTCAGAGTTATTGAAGAAATTACTCGGTTAATGTACCTTTTTTACTTTCTCGTATACATACGTACATACGGAGTAATATACGTAGTATAGAGAAAATTATGTAATTCTGCGAAAAATCGATTTGGAGATTTCAACGGAAATACACGTTTGGGGGTCCCCTGATACCGAAAAAGTGTTTATTTGTCCGAACGTCCGTGCGTCCGTCCGTCTGTTCATGAACACTACTAGCGCGGAAACCACACCTACGATCTATTCCAAATTGAAGAATCATTTCTCGATCTGGCTCTAGTTGCTTTGATATTTTCAAACACATTCTTTAAAATTGGGGGTACTTTACATGAAGCCCCCCGGACATTTTAAAAATTTTCTCAAAATTCTTTCATTAAATTTCTTGTAAAAATAGAGTATAATTCACTTATAAGGGTGACATTGGTTTTATTTTCACGGTTAAGTCTGAGTTTTCGAAAATTACAAAAGTTTGACTTTTCTTCCGCGTCTTCCTACAGATATAAAATTGAAGGCAGAGATTTTTACTTCATATAAAAATTGTGGTCCATAATTAGTTCTTTCATTAAGGTCATGTACATTTTTTTGAAAATTTTGGTAGTTTTCTTGCAATAATGCGTACAATATTTGCAATTAAAAAAAAAAATACAAAAACAAGAATTTCTCAACAACGGCTCAATTTGTTTTAAATTTTTGCTAGGGAAACTGCTAAATGAGCCCTATCCGATGGCATAAACAACATATAGCCCTATTCTTTTTTTTCAAAAATTACAAAAACAATTATTTTTCTTGTCTCTCCCGTCGGTAATACTTTCATGAGAGCAAAATCTTCACATTATTAGATTTATGAGTACATGTTCTTTAAATAATGTAAAGTAACGTTTCTCAAAAACTCAACAGTTTTATGTGAAAATGACATCTAAATTACGAATTTTCAGTAACGCTCAAACGGCAATTTCTCAAAAGCGACTCCAAATTTTTTTTCAATGTTCTCCAATGGATAGTGCTAATTGCACTGTTTAATATGACGTAAAGATGGTATGACGATTCATTTTGGTGTATTCATTGATTTTTTAAAAAATTACTCAGATGTAATTTTTTAAAATATATTCCACACCGTTAATATGTACATCTCCATTAATTTGTCTACATTATTACATTTGTGAGTGGATGTGTTTCAAATTACTTCACATAAAGATTTTTGAAAATTCAGTAGATTCCCGTCAAAAAGGCATCAAATTTTGCATTTACAATTATGCTTAATCGCCATTTTCTTAAAAACGGTTTACATTTTCCAATGAAAATGTCTATTTAGGACAGGGTTTTACTCTTCTTTAATATTATTGAAGGAATATTTCGGTTGTACTATTAGAAAAGCAGAAAGTTGAGAAAAATTTTAAAAAATGTGCTGTGGGCGACAAAAGGCGCAAGACCTTAAAGCACGACCACACCAAAGAAATTATAAAAATTTGCTACAAGAATGTCTGTGCCATTCTGTAGCACCTCTAGTTCTTTTATTCAATACGCAGTAATTTTTTAAGAGTTCAGATTATATGAAATGGTATATAACATACCTTACCGATCCTTCGGAAGAGCAATTTATTACCAAATCCATTAACAAATCCCCATCTCGATCAGGTTTTCGTCCAGTTTCCTGATCTATTGGGCAAATGCTGAGATGGTCCCTTGTTTTAGCTTCTGTATATAAATGTAACTTCATTTTCTGTGCACGTCTTCTAAATTCAGTGGAAATACAATTATTCAAATTATCGTTTCGATGTTGTCGCGGCAGGAAGTAATCAGAGCCAAAATTTATTGCTTATTTATCTTTGAAAATAGATTTTATTGCATGGGAGTTTTTGTTTTTTCTCCTTTCAAAATTCAAAATTTATTGCTTGTTTATCCTTGAAAATAGATTTTATTACATGGGAGGTTTTTCTCCTTTCAAAATTCAAAATTTAAGTAGTATATGACTTAGTGTAGGGATCACAGAATTTTGAAAATGTGCACACAATTCACTTTTCCCCATAGCACGTCATACGCAGTTTTTAACTGTTTTTTTTTGACGTAAAATAAATAAAATAAATAAACAAACTGCTGCGAAATTCATCCCAAAAGGAAGTACAGGCTCTCGGCCTAGGAGTTACACTGTAAAAATCATGCTATTGTGAGCACTGGTTCTCTTAGGGCTCGAGAGAGGGGGTGGGTATTATTTTTGCAAGTTTAATCGAAATAGAACTACGAATATTTGAAGTAGTGCGGATCAGTGGCTCTGCAACGTTCGCGTGGAAGAACAGGAGAGAAGAACGCGGTACTTCGACTCTGGAATTCGCATCACCGGGGAGAAGAGAAGATGGTCCTTCGTGGCGACGTCGATCAAGAGCGCGCGAAGTATAGTGCAGTATAAAGGTTCGAACAAAATTATGATGAAAGGACAGTCTTTCTGTTGTAAATTTCCATTTAAAATTTTTACATTGCAATAAGCAATAAATCCTAAGTTTCTTTTTGAAAGAAAAAAAAAAAACATTTTCATTGGCCAATTCGAGCTAATAAGTAGCTAGGTAAAATATTTGTTTTCAGATTCCTCGCCACTGTATGGATGGCAGATCGGGTAATAGCGACTATTTCAGACGCAACCCATCGACCCAGCTAGCGGGACTATATTTAATTTTCTTTGAAGCAATAATAGCTAAAAATATTATCGTAACCTTTTTCCTGACACCCATGATAACATAAATTCGGAAACGGGTTACGACGAAACGTCCAATAATTGTGAGCAGTTCGTGGGCATCTTTCAATACATTTAGAATATAAATTGAGTAAAATGTAAAAAAGCGAGAAAGTAAAATAGACTGAATATGGGCATTGTGATAAGTAAATTATAATTAAAACCAAATTAATTATTTTTAATACCATTCATTCAATTTTCTTGTGTCCGTACTTCTTTGCAATACATTTAGAATATAAATTGAGTACTAGTTATTTAAAAAAAATGTAATCACATTTTTAAAGAGCTAATACTGTACAACTGACTTTGCCTGAAGCAAAAATGTCTACTTTCAAGTTTGTTGTTTTGAATTTTTTTGCAATTTTCGAAAAAAGAGCAATTTCCGAAAATGAGTCTAGCGCCATATTTCTTACCCTTGTTACATTTGTGGAGAAAATATAAAGACAACATTTTGAGGTAAATTAGTGTTTAATCCTAGGTCACAATTATCGGGTAATGTGTTACCCTCACTTCTTTTTTTTTCGTTTGGAGTTTTAATAGAAGTTGGCGAGCGTAAAATCTTGCATATTCCTTCCTTACCTACTATTTTTACCTTCTATTTTTATTCTCCTTGGAGGTTAGGGTTCGTGTTACAAGTGTTGTTAGTCTGGTACTCCCGTAAAGGAAATTAGAGGTAAATTGGGATAATGAAATAGCCTTGTATACGTGCATGTAGGTATGCAAGTTCGTCTCCCCCACCCCAAAAAATAAAAATCTATTTTGCACTCAACCAGGAAAACTTGTCTTTATGTTCTCTACTATGCACTCTGAAATAACTATAAACTAGCGTACGAGCAAAGAAAAAGTAATTGAATAATTGAAATGAAGTGTGACCAATGTTAAAGAACAAAGTACATGGAAAATGCAACAAACCTATCTTCTAAGAACACGGATTAGACACATGTTTTTCAATATCAACTCTTTATAAATGAAAAAAATACTGTAAATAAATATTCAGTAACTTTGTATTTGATCTGTACTTTCAGTAACATTTCTTTACCATACGTATCCATGTACCGGTTAGCAATAATGTATCATTTCTAAAGTTAAAGTCATATGGTTGTGGATGCACTCTTTCAGTTTTCACCAATCTTTATGGACTTTAAGAAACGTTTCAGTGAATAATTTGTAAAACTAATTGCACTGTGTATTTCAATTTTAAATATTTAAACATGTGCAAATATATGGCTTTCTGATTCACTATGTTATTCAATGGAGTTACCTAATCCGATACAGTTCTCATAAATGATATTATGAAGCATTGTTTATAATATGAATTGCAAAATGAAATTCAATGATGTCTGTCGTATGAAATTGTAATTAGAAATTTATGAACTTGTATTGTGCGAAATACGTCGTGTTTAGTGCACGTGAACGCTGATGCGGCATCCAAGAAAAATGAAAACTAATAGTGACACAACAGCTCGTACATTCTTGCTTATTTGTGGCGGTTATGTAATCCGCAAAAGTGCATATACTTGAAATCACAAGTGTTTCCAAATCGCAAACATTTTTTGCTAATGCTAGGACTAGTACTGAGTTACTTGTTTCCCAAACACTTTACTTAACTACTATTCCAAACGGCTTGTGTTGTGATATGAACGTTCTCGTCGCTTCAAAATTAAACATTTGTAATTGTCGAAAATTCTGAGGTTTTAATGAAAGTTGAACCATAGGATCTAATTTGGATGAAGAGTTTTCATTAAGAAAACATTTCTATCTTCAATATCGTGGTTGTAAGAAGACTCCGAAATGCGAAATGTGCATTTATTGAAAATGTGAAAATCGAGAATCTGACCTGCTCTATTTTATAAGCTACTTTTCCTATTTTCCCCTCTCCCCCTAAAAAAAACAATAAAAAAATGACTGACCACACAAAAATTATAGAAAGTAATTTTGTACATATACGAGCAGAGAGCATTCACTCTTCGGCATCAGGGTTTACAAAACGAGTTTTTTTTATACAAAATCGCCATTTTTTGCTGCTGATTTGCGTAGTTTTCTCTACACTACGTAGTAGTATGAAAGAAAGTAAACATTTAATTTTTAATATGACGCATGAGCAGCTTTTAATTATGTAGATAGATAGATTTATTAAAGTTCGCTTTGAGCTAATGCTCGGTGGCAAACATTATTACAATTAGATATACAATTACAAAACTATTACGAATAATTACAATTAGAATTAGAGATTAATATCCTAGTTATAATTAATTTTGAGTTATCTATATGTTGACTTATAGCTTTTCTAACACTTCACTCCACTTCACTTCACTTCATTTCACTGCGCTGCACTACACTCCCCTCCCCCCCTTCCGTGCCCCCACCACACTACACTTCACTTCACTTCATTTCACTGAATAAGAGACATGACTATATTATTAATAATACTAACGACTATAATAATGAAACTAATAATAATAATAACAATAATAATAATAACAATAATAATAATAAAAGTCCCAGTGCTATTAATGATGACCTACATAGAATTAAGTATATTTTTAAATTTCACTACATTAGAAGGAAGAGTCTCTAGTCCTTTTGCAGGCAGTTTGTTCCAATCTACTATAGTACGATTCACAAAAGAGAACTTGCCTATATCAGTTCTTTGCTTTCTACATCGTATTTTCCAGGGATGGTCTCCTCTACTTTTATAATCAGATTTCTGTAATCTTTTACTGATATCTGCCCATGCTGAGTCCCTTTGTATGTCTTGTACATTACGCATAAACGCGCCCGTTCCCGTCTCTTAGATAAGGGTTCCCATTCATCTCGTCCATCAACGCGTCCATGATTTACAAACTTTCCGGCCCGTTTTTGAATTTTATCTAACGCCTCGATTTGCCCTTTTCTGTACGGGTCCCAGCAGGCCGCTCCGTACTCTAAAATAGGACGAACAAGTGAAGTATATGCCAAGGATCGGGCATTCGAACTACTGTTTTTTAGAATGCGCATTACAAAGTGCAGCGCCCTCCATGATTTTTTGACCGTATTGTTAATATGATCCGACCAACCCAAGTCGCTACGCAGGACCAAACCCAAGTACTTACAGTTTTTACACGCGGTATATCGTTAGTTCCTAACTTGTAATTCGAGTGTACATTCGAGCGAGATTTGGTAAAACAAATGAATTTACTCTTATCCGGATTTAATTCCATCTTATTTCTGCACGCCCAGTTCCATAAACAGTTAAGATCATTCTGTAAAACAGTTTCATCCAAAGACGCGCCAATACTCCTATATATTATGCAATCATCAGCGAAAAGTCTAACTTTCGATTTTATTCGTTGCAATATCATTAATAAACGCTAAGAATAGCAATGGCCCTAACACACTCCCCTGGGGGACCCCAGAGGTTACATCGGCTTTCGATGGGGTGTGTCACCTATTCTGACTGCTTGAGTTCGGCCCGTAAGAAATTCTTTTATCCACAAGATTATTCGATGATCTAATCCAGTTTTTGACAGTTTTTCAATTAAAAGGCCATGTGGAACCAGATCAAATGCTTTAGAAAAGTCTAATATTACTGCATCTACCATCTACCCTACTCCCTTCGTCTAATGAATCTGCTATGTCCTGACATAAAGAAATTGTCTGGCTGTCGCACGAATAGCTAGGACGAAAACCGTGTTGATTTTTAAAAAGCCAGTCGGTTTTATTCCAGACTCGTCTAATATATTCCGCAATCCGCAATTATGTTTACTTTCTTGTATACATACGTATATACGGAGTAATAAACGTAGTATGGAGAAAGTTATGTAATGCTGCGGAAAATCGATTTCGAAATTTCAACGGAAATACACGTTTTGGGGTTTCCTGATACCGAAAAAGTGTTTTTTTTTCAAAACGTCCGCCCGTCTGTCAGTCCGTCGGTCTATGAACACTACTTGTGCCTAAACCATGCGTAGGAACTTTTCCAAATTGAAGAAACTCCTGCATACATGGCTCTAGTTGAAGCTTTGAAATTTTGGAAAACATTCTTTAGCATTTGGGGGTACTTTACATGAAGCCTCCCGGAAATTTTCAAAATTTTTTCAAAATACACTTACAAAGGTAGCATGGGTCCGATTTTCGCGGTTTTTCAAAAATGAACTTTTTTTGACTTGTCTCTCACGTCGGTAATATTTAGGCGATTTCTTCAGATTATTAGATATATGAATACATGTGCTTTAATAGTGTCCAATAAAGTTTCTCGAAAACTCAACTTTTCTGTAAAACTGAGCTCAAAATGCCTCTCGTTGGGTCTGGACAGAAGCACACAAAAGCATCTTATCACCAAAGTTACAGATGCCTGTTTATTAAAGAAATCTTATCAGAATCATTATACGTGTTTACATATGTCTTGTACGTCCTCATTTGAATATTACAGACTTATAATGTCCAACGGCTCTCGTAATTTTAAGTCCATCCTTAATTACTAGCAGCAACTTATACAAATAAATTCAGCACATTACCTTGCCGTTGACCTGCCCATTCTGCAATTGCACGTGGGGAGCGTTCTTTAGGCTGACCGAGTTGCACATCGGAGTCGCGTTGAGGGCGGACGGCGAGTTCGCCGAGTGCATTCGCGCATTCCCACGTCCAGGCAAGGTGCGACAGGAGATGCTAAAGGCGAGCCATGTCGGTGCGACAGGAGATGCTAAAGGCGAGCCATGTCGGGTGCGACAGGAGATGCTAAGGCGAGCCATGTCAGGTGCGACAAGAGATGCTAAAGGCGAGCCATGTCGGGTGCGACAGGAGATGCTAAAGGCGAGCCATGTCAGGTGCGACAGAAGATGCTAAAGGGAGTCATGTCGGTGCGAGAAGAGTTGCTATATGCGAGCTATGTCAGTTGCAACAAGAGTTGCTAAATGCGAGCCATGATAGGTGCGACAAGAGATGCTAAAGCCGAGCCTTTGTGAGGTCACAGAGATGCTAAAGGCGATACGTGCAGGTGCGACAGGAGATGCTAAATGCGAGCCGTGTCAGGTGCGAGAAGAGTTGCTATATGCGAGCTGTGTCAGTTGCAACAAGAGTTGCTAAATGCAAGCCGTGCTCGATCGTAATTGTACCAGTCATTAGCCCAGTGGACTCGTGCTCATTACCGCCGAAACACTGTACGACAAAACAGAGCCGAGTACCGAGTTCATAATATAAGTCGACAGTTGCTTGACTGTCTGAGTAAATGTGTCTGAGTCAATGTCCCGACTTGCGCTTGCAGTACCCTGCCACTATCCTTTCTCGCGGCTCCCCGGTCACCATGTGATCACAGGACGTGTTCGCATTTGGTATTTCAACGGTTTTCCAGAACATTCTATTGGACTCGTAAGACTATTGGACTCTTGGTCTATTACCTCCCTCTTTCTTATCTCTATACGAGAACGTGTTATTGGATTATTGCGCACTCTCTTGAGTGCTTCTGTACAGTAGTGCAAGGGGTTTGCCGGGGTGATCAGTTGCGCCTGACAACTTGCTCTGAAACATTGGACTCGGGATGTTCCGGATATCGTCGGTCACATGTGGATGCATCGCTTCGTCAAGCATGGTGTCTCGACGGGTGGCAATGCCCTTCATTGTGTAGCGTCATGTCGCTAAAACCAGCATGGGCATGCGGCGTGGTGTGCACCGGATGCGAGACAAAGGCAGAAGCGATGACGCACGGTTTTTTTCTGACTGGGTGTGCGCATTGCTAGAGCGGAGGCAATGGAGGCGGCGAGCAGCGTCTTAGGCATTTGGGCCTGGACAACGGCTTTTCCCTTTCTGTGATCCTGGATGCGCAGCGTGTCGTCGAGAGGTGCGAGCGTGCACCGTCAGATAGAAGGCGTTATTGTCGGCTAGTGAGACATTGTCGGTCTCAGGGCAGGTGGTATACGCACAGCGAAACTTGGTTATGTTGCGGTGTGAAGCTAATATCTCTAGCAGTGGTCTATTTAGTTAGATAATTGTATGCAGGCATTGGTTATTTAGTTGTCTACGGTCTAAATGGAACAAACCTGCTGTATTAAAACTTCGTCTGTGACTGATTCTGTATGACGCACATTGATGAATGGGAAGCCGTTGTGGAAGGCGTGTGATGTGAGGCTAAGCGGCTGTTGTCCGAATCTGCAGTCAAGTCTCTGAGCGACAATTATACGAAGAGATCCGAGTGTGCGCACTTCCTAAATGCGTAGTCAAAGACACGACCTTATTTTAAATTTCCAAGCCCATGCAAAAAATTACCTTTGTTTGGGCAATTTGGAAGCGCGTGAATTGCCTCTGCAATCTACTTCACTTTTAGCGACCCACAACTGCGTGCCCACAGATTTCGGGTTGGGAAAATGAGACTAATTTTAGTTGGAACAGGGAGAAATAACTTATTCTGTCCTTGTTTCTCGTCAAAATATTGTAACCAAAGACATTGTAATAGTATTGTGCAGCCACTACACTGTTTAAAGTAAACGCTGTCTCGGCAAATGGGACTTTGCGTTTACTGAAGGTCAGATTTTGTATATTGGAATTATATTTTATTATTTTCAATAATTATTAATTTACTACTTATTTTTATACCAATAATATTTTAATAAAATGTATTTATTTGTTGAATATGAAGCTTCCATAATAATAATAATAATAATAATAATAATAATAATAAAATATTATAAATAAGGAAGAGTTTGGGGTAATTTTTCACGAGATATCTTTCTGATTTTTCTCTGAGCCTACTTTTTATAAATAATAATATTAGTGTTATGTTGCTTTTAGGAAATCGATAAGTCTGTCATAACTTCCCCCAAACCCTTATTACAGATTTGTTTCTTAAGCATTCTGGACAGAATAGAAAAAGACGTTATATTTCTCCGCTCATGCTTTCATCCGCTCTAAACCACCCACACACCCCCACGCGCGCGAAACAATTCGAGCGTGTGTGCCACGTACCTACCCCCTAAACTGGAAATGAATGAAAAAAATGAAGAATGGATGGATGGAATGATAGAATGAATGGAAAAAAACACAGAATCAGGAAAGTTGCTGCGGCTTGTGACCTGACGCTGTCTGTACATGTCAGTCACGGTTGTCTTGATAGGAGTCAAAGGCTCGCTCTTTCCAAATTGCGAAAACAAGAACAAGTCCTCCCAGACATGGGTTGCGAGTAAAGATAAAGACCCGGTACAATGCAATATTTTAAAATTTGAATATTTTTTCGTAGTTAGAAATAATTAAGTGCATTTGAAGGAGGTTGGTTGGTTAGTGTTTCCGGGCGCGTCAACAGCTTACGTCATTAGTTACGTAAGTGTAGTGCATGTCGTTTCCTCAGGAGATGGCGGTGATATTCCCCTGCTTGATGGCGAGATCCGGCACCGACCTACCGTCGACTAGCGAGGTTTCCCCCTAACCAGGACTCTTCCACCAATGGGGCACCGCCCCACCCGGGACAAGCTGGAAGCTCCCAACCGATATCCTGGAATACGTGGTAGTGTAGTGCACGTTAGTGTGTGTGTGTGTGTGTGTGTGTGTGTGTAAGGGGTAAGGATTGGACAAGGAAGAGGTTGGAAAGATCGCGTGCGGTCCGTAGCCCGTTTGTTAGGGTACTGCTCCGGCATTCGCCTGGTGTTGTGAAGTGTGATGAAGAAACCATGGAAAACTACTGATCAAAGCAGCCGGTCGCTAGAATTCTGGCCGGTGGAATTCTTCTCCAGACAGCCACAGCTGAATTCGTCCTAGCTGGAAAGCTAGTGTCTAAAATCCTGCTGCCGTCAGGAATCGAACCTAGGACCTTTCGATAAGAGGCGCTGCAGTGACATCAGTTGATGCAGTGAGCTATAGTGCAGTGAGCCCAGTATATTTTAAGAAGATTATAATAAAACTTCAGCATACCACATTTAGATTCTTTGATGGGGTAAGCTGTTCTATCAAGTGAAAAGGTTTTAGTTTTTGGACATGAAAATAGATTAGTGTAGACTTAAAAAATGTGCTTATATTAATTATTCAACGGAAAGTTCTTGATGAATTTGGTCATTACGAAAGAATCAAGAAGGTTTTCTTGTACAAAGATGAACAAAGCCATGTGTCAGCCATGATCAAGCAAAGACATGTGTTTTCAAAAGAAAAATATATGAGCTATAGAAATCTTAAAGGTCACAATTAGAAAATTGAGAGGGCAATCATTGGCGCACCACATTGGCACAGGTATTCATTCCACGACGCCACTCCAGAACCGGTCATAAACCAATCAGTTTCTAGTAGGTATTCAAGTATGGTTTCCTTCTGTAACTTCTTCCATTTTCAACTAGCGATATGCAACGTTTTTTACTTATTTCAGTTATGAACAGCCACGTAAACACAGACTCCCAATCGGTGTAATTTTGATGCTTAGTAAACAGATTTTGCAGATCCTAGAATTTAAAAAAATTGTTGTCTCTCTCTCTCTTGAAGAAAAAACCGGAATAACAATATGTGTCGTAGCCTAGAAAATATTTAAAACACACAATATATATTCTAACACGCCCACTTACTACCTTCCACACGTTTTGAGGGCGTGATAGAATGAATGCTCGTGAAGCGAGCTTAAAATTCTCAGGAAGCAGGATCTTTTGGGTATGAGAAAGGTCTGAACCCTTGACACAATGAATCAGATAAAATACGAATAAAATGAACATATATTCAATGAAACAAATTACAGTGACGCAATTTCATAACATGGTAATGCACTTTAAGTAGCTAGTCACTGAAAAAAACAAAAAAAGAAGACACACACAAAAAAAAATAGGCGTCACCTCGACTGCCTGAACACACTTTCACCAACTACAATTTACAATTTGCTCACTCCTTTCTGAGTTTTTTCCAGTTCCAAATTATTATACTCTTTTAGTCTCTAGTTTTTCCGTGCACGGCTTTTAAAATTAATTTTACACTTGTTTCAAGGAATCCCGTTCACAGGTGCTAGCCTTGGGCTTCGCACTCACTATAACACTGAATAAAACGTAGCATTCACGTTGCTTAAATCTGACCCCTTTACATATCACAAAAAAAGCAATTACTTTTAACATAATACAACAAACTGACTTTTCCAGGTAATATCAACTGTACAACATATGAAAAACATGAATTATTTATGTAAAATTGTACAAGGTATGGCCTCTTTGAATGAATTTAATGACACGTGTGGTAAATGAACTTGAAACTGCCACTCACATCGTTCAAAATACTTCTCCCACCTATTCTAGACTTTTCACCCCTATTTAACACTAATTGTCGTGTATTTACCGCTATCCTCTTTCCCCAACTGATCGCCGCATAAACGTTGCCAGTTCCTTTACCTCAACAGCTCCGCATCGCTCGCCTGTAGGTAATTCCTTGGGGATTTTCTGCCGCTCGCCCGCGTTGCCACTCGTCTTCACTTGCTGTCCCACGACGATACCCGTTTCCTTCGCTCGAACACTGGACTCCGCTAAGCATCCAATTTCCATACCCTTCTCCCGTTCCGGACTCGTACTATTCTCGTTCCAGTCCAAATCTTTCTCACCTACGCTTCGCTCTTCCTGGGGTCGTCCTTCTTCTTCCGCGCCTCGTACAAGTTTGTTCGCGCTTCCAGCCTCGAAATTATTAATGTTGCTGAAGTTATGCTTAAATGCTCGGCCAACCAACCACACTTTAGGCATGTGTGGTCTCAGCGTGCAATATGAGAAGCTGGATTTAGTTAATGTCCTTCTGCGCGAATTTTACAAATTTGAAATTATTTCGGCGTCAAACAGTCACTTCGCTTGCTCTCTCAAATATTGTGAATGCGACGAATGCTTGTGCACTCCATTTCTTAATTACCTCACTTTCGAAGACACGCTTCTCAAGTTAACTTTTAACTACAAAGTTAAAATAAATTCCTATGCTATCAAGTTACAATCGCCGTCGCTGCTGCAATCGAAGGGAGCTCAGTGTAGTCGCCGTCGCTTCTGCAGTCAAAGAGAGTTCCTCCGAGGCGCGCCGCGATACTTATGGTACTCGCGCCTGGGGAAATTTTGGAGGGGTGAATATTCTCCTCCTTTCGTGAACTCTCAGAAAAACATTATTCACTAGTTCGGGCGTCATAGTTCGAAAAGCTGTCGGCAGATGGCGCGTTTACAAGCCATCGCTCCGCCGCGTACCCTAGTCCTTTCCGTTCGTGAGCTTCTTTTCGTAGCTGATGGTGGCGTTATGGGGTTGTCTAATTCCGTGACGTCACTATATATTATATATATATATATATATATATATATATATATATATATATTGGGGGTGCGCACGCGGCGACGTGGCGTCCGCCGACTGGCGGCCCGTACATCAAGGTTTGCAAGATACTTTTTATTGATACCTCCTGTAACGGAAGTCGGAGACCGGGAGGGCGCAGTTCTTTACCTGGTTGCTCCCACGCTTTCCGAAATAAATACCAAGTGCAATTTTTAAAAGAAAAACTAAAACATCCTTTAATGGACATTAACATCTACAAGAAGTATGGTCACGTTTGCTTCCGTGAACCATTTACCGCGAGAGACCTCTCTGTCAAAATAAGAGACAAAGATTACAAATCATACAAAAAACAACAAAACTTAATTCTATTTACAACTGTACAATTATAGTTCTACAGACGCGGCCCCTCCTGCCCTCTCTCCTGCTGCCCGCGCCCTCAGGGCGACGATCCGTTCAGCAAAGTCATCACACAACAATGCCCCAAAAAACAACCCATAACCTAGACGCGGTATCTCGGTACAGTACTTATCGTGCGTCATGGGCCCGCCACCGTGCCACCTGCCACGGTCCGTAGGTCACCAGTGTCTCCAAAAAAAGCCGTGTCCTGGAGCTGATAAGCGCCGCTGCCACAGTCCGCCGCTTCAACGCGTGGCTTGGCTCCGCTCCACTCCACACTTAACGCCGACTCCTATTTCCCGACACTCGCCGACTTGCCTCCGAGCACCTCATCACTCAACACTTCACCAAAAAATTATCGTACGCAACGGCGCGGCTCACTGCCTTCACTTCACTCCGACTTTGCCTACCGTTCACAACCCACAGGGCGACAGCCCACACCTGGGCTATATATATATTGTGACGGACCGGCGATTCGGTCCTGTTCTACAGTAAATTTGGAAAAGGGGTCAGGTATTCTTTCTTGCGAATGGGCTCTGAGTGCATGCACAAACAATGAAACAATTACTTTTAATGTAAAAAACACAGAATGATTTATTCCCAGGAAAGATAATAGATATTACAAAAACATCGTTCCATTGGATGTGTAGAAGGTAAACAAAATAATGGTTAGCATTGATAACTTTCTCATGATACTGATAAACATAAACAATTTTCTTACTAACTACGTAAATATTGCTAATGAACACTTTCTTTCTGCTTTAACTTTACACTTCATACTGTAATTGGGAGCTCCCGTTGCATGCACTGATTTACAATCACCCCGTTATTTCAATACTTAATCTATTTTACAGATAATGCGTACCCTTCCAAAACACCCTTTCTATTCTTCACATCAAATTAGATTATTTATCATTACATGGCAAATTCCCTCAGCTAATACCCCCTCTCACAATCGCCTACCCCCTTTTCCAAATCACTGGATTCTTTTACCGCCTAATAATGAGTTCCTTCTGGCAATAGTCTTACTGGTTTTGCTGCGTCTGGAATTCCTTCGCGCTCACCAACTCCGGATACGCCGGCACGATGTGTCGAGCCGGGGCCGTCTCGCCGCCACGTGGCCACGGCGCTGCCCCCGCTTCTACCCGGCTGCCGATGCAAATCCACGCTGCGGTCGTGCTTCGCCGGGCACGGCGATGTCCACTGCCGCCAGATCAGCAGCCGTCCCCGTTTCCAATTCTTCCAACTTCGTTTCTAGCCCGCCGATGCTGTATCGCTAAGTTCGTTTCACTCACGCTGCCTTTGTCGACACGTGTCTATACCTCATCACTTTCCTCGCTTCACGCCGTTTAATCTTTACTATATCACTTAACTCGAGATCAGTTAATAGTTCTCACTGTTTCTCATTGTCCTACGTTTCGATTTCTGCTCGATGTCATCAGTTCCTTTCAACTATATTTCATCGCCGCCATCACTAGCTTTTCCGCACTACTGTCCGTTACCTCTTCACGCCGACTCTCCTTCCGACTGCCTCCTCCGACTGCCGTCGTTCCACGATCCACTCCTCAACTGTCGAAGTCTCGTATTCGCGCTCGCCTCGTCCCCGCCCACCGCGGAACACCCTCCCGCTAGGCCGAGCCCGTCCGGACGGCCGTCTCCACCGCGCTGCCCAAACCATGCTGGCACCCGCGTCTATGTTCAGAAACGCGGTGCGTTTCAATATATATATATATATATATATATATATATATATATATCGATAAATACAAGTTTAACTCCAACCTCACCCCAATGGTGTTTTTCGAGGACCAGAATGGCGTTGGACTGCGACTGCAAATATGAAAATGCCTCAACACAATGTGACCGGTGGTGGTTAGCCAATAGGGCTGTTGTACCCAAGTCTGCGGGTAAACCTTTCGCGGGGGAAATAAAGTCTGCTGTCCCATGTATATTTACTGCATGTAAAAGATACTCAAGCCTAAAAGAAACCTCTGAGCTAACTTCAAATCGACTGGTTCGTCTTCCGAGTAATACTATTATCTTTCTCCTCTGTATGGTGAAAGGTGCGTAGCAGAGTTTAGGTGGTGGAACCGAAGAATAAGCGTGAACTGAACACATGTGGTTTTGTCGCAGATCCCCGCGTGCAGGACCTGCCACTGGCAACTCGGCCTTTCACGATACTGGGGCTGATGGCGACTTACACGCTGTTCGTGAAGCGTATCGGCCCCTGGATCATGCGCGACAGCAAGCCTTTCTCACTCAAGAGGACACTCGTGGTGTACAACATGCTGCAGATCATCGTCAACTGGTACATCTTCTACAAGGTGCGTGGCCTTTTCGTGCATTCAGATGCAGCGTCTTGCACAATTAATATGCGAGGAAAGGTATTGTCTCTATTTAAGGACAGACATCATTGCCGAGGAGGAAACGGGTGTCCTCAACATTATATGAAAATATATTGAATTTATTTAAATTCTAGATTTTTATCATTTAAATTATGATTGTGTATAATATTGTAACGAATATTGCGTCATCTGCTCGCGGCCGCCACGAACTACCTGTATGCGCGGATTGCGTCATCGGCCGGCGGCCCTCGAACTAGCTAGTCCCAGAGTTGTCTGGGGCTAATCGCTAAGTCCAGAAAATGTAGTAAGTGTAATAAATGTAGTAGTGTAAATAATTAATCAAGATAATTGTGCCGTATAAAGAATAATCAAGTGAATAAATCAAGTGTTTTCAGTGATTGTGTTAAGAAACAAAATAAACGTTTTTGTGAAAATAATACCAGAGTTTTAATTCACCACCTAGAATCGTAACAATTTTAAATTAATTTTAATTTTTTGTAACTATTAGAGACTTTTTCCATACTAAGTCCATTTTAGAATAATTTAAAATGAAAGCTGTCATATGTGCCTGCCAATTTGCACCTGATGTAACTATTGATGGAGACACATTCGACCTCCGAAGCGTCGTGTAAAATGGAAATATAATTACATTTTGTTTTTAAAAAACTTTAATATGACTGTCTCAAAAACCAAAAACTGATTGTCTTAAAATCTAATTTGGAAACTTTATCAAGATTACATTCGATTTGTCAAAAAGACACATATTTGAATGAATTTATCCAAACCCTTAAAAAAAGAGAAATAAGATACAAATATCGAACAAATTTTAGTACTATTAAAATTAACACGTCTTAACCTTTCAGAAGTCACGCTCAAAATCGTAACGCGAGTGGCTGTGTGGATACAATAGTAATCCATGTACAAAAATTGTTATTAACTTTCTGTCATTAACAAAATAGTCTTTTGAATATATGAAACGAAAGTGTATCTAAATCCGTGATCAGTTGCAAAATGTTTTATTATTTATTTTAGTGTTAACGTTCTACAAATGCAACGAAATGCAACACAAATTGCATATAGTCAGTAAGAGAGTAGGAATTCGGGGAGTAAAGAACACGTGCGCGTATAATGTATGGCCTCTAGCAAGATAAAATATTCCGAGCAGAGTTTTCAGTTCACCATTTAACACTGTAACACATTTTCACTGACAACGGGACCTGATCTTCCATATATGCGAATTGTTACAGTAAAATCCGCAACTTTTCTCGTCCAGAAACAATGCATACTGTGTTGAAGTCTTCCTCTTTCTGGCATGGAGTTTAGGAAACGACGGGTGACAAACAATGCGATTTGCACGATTGATTGATTGATTTTTTCGTGTTTCCGGGCACGTCAACTTCTCTGGCATTAGTCCCGTTAGTGTAGTGCATGTTCTTCTCTCGGGAGATGGCGGTGATCTTCCCCCGCTGAATGGCGAGATCCGGCGCCGACCTACCGTCGGCTAGTGGGGTTTCCCCCTAACCAGGACTCTCCCCCAGCGGACGCCTGCCAAGCGTCTAACATCCCGACCGGTCTCCCGGAATATGTAGTTGTGTAGTGCATGTTAGTGTAAGTGTGTGTGTAAGG
Organism: Teleogryllus oceanicus; assembly: GCA_964035755.1. Classification (NCBI taxonomy): domain Eukaryota; kingdom Metazoa; phylum Arthropoda; class Insecta; order Orthoptera; family Gryllidae; genus Teleogryllus; species Teleogryllus oceanicus. The sequence goes on along the minus strand of CAXIVR010000002.1, from coordinate 225,308,300 downwards.
GGAGAGGATTGGACAAGGAAGAAGGACAGATCGCGCGCGGTTCGTGGCTCGTTTGGTAGGGTACTGCTATGGCATTCGCCTGGCGTTGATCTGGTAAACCACTAAAATCTACCGATCTGAGCAGCCGGCCGCTAGAATTCTCCTCCAAACAGCGACTGAATTCGACCTGGCTGAAAAGCTAGTGTCGAAAATCCTTGTCCTATCCTCTCCCATTATACACACACTTACACTAACATGCACTACACTACTACATATTCCGAGAGACCGGTCGGGAGCTTAGAGCTTGTCCCGGCTGGGCGGTGCCCCGATGGTGGGAGAGTTCTTGTTAGGGGGAAACCTCACTAGCCGACGGTAGGTCGGCGCCGGATCTCGCCATCCAGCGGGGGAAGATCACCGCCATCTACGGAGAAAAAACAATGACTATAGCAGTTGACGCGCCCGGAAACACGAAAAAATCAATTAATTAATCAATCAATTAACTTAAAATGCATTAGGAAAGAGAAATCTCTTCATTGTGAAACTAAACTCCTCTGTTTTCTGAACTTCTTGGCAACATTTAGCACCATAAAAACATTGCGTTTCTCATAACAAGCAAAATTAATCGAAACAATACCCACAATCTTTTAAGGCCGTATGTAAGGCCTAAAATAGATGGTAATACGTTCTGTTTTCAAAATTTTCTCAAAAACGGCTCCGTATTGTTTTTACATTTCTGTAAGAATAGAGTCATTAAAAGTTGACATTGGTCCGATTTTCAGGTTAACTCTGAATTTTAAAATTGCAAAAGTTTGATTTTTTCGGCGTGTTCCTACAACTATCAAATTGAGATTTTTCTGTCAATTGAAATTTGTTGTCCATAAATAGTTTTTTCATTAAGATCAGGTGGACAGGTGTAGAAAGGTCAGGTCGTAGAAAATTCTAGTATTTTTCGTGCAATAGAGCATTAAATATTTGCAATTTTAAAAGTTAAAAAAACAAGGTTTTTTCAAAAACGGCTCCAAATGTTTTCTCTGCATGTTTGGGAGCGATAGTACCAAATAAATCTTATGCGATGACTTAAACGTCACATTTCTCTGTTCTTTTGTTTTTTCAAAAATTACAAAATGTATTTTATTTACTTATCTCTCACGTCGTTAATATTTACATTAGAGGTAATTTGTTTACATTATTATATTTATGAGTATATGTGCTTTAAATATTGTCAAATAAAGCTTCTCGAAAAGTCAACAGTTTCCTGTAAAAATGAGCTCCAAACTCCGCATTTTCAAAATCGCTCAAACACCATTTTATAAAAAATGGCTCCAAATTTTTTTCTTCAATTTTTTCCAGAGGATAGTGGTAATTGCACTATTTAGTATGATGCATGTTCATTTTGGTGTATTCTTTTGTTTCTTCAAAAAATACACAAATGTAATTTTTTGAAATATCTCTTACGCCTTTAATATATACATTTCCATTGAATTGTATGCATTATTGCATTTGTTAGTAAAAGTACTCAAATGACTTCAAATGAAGTTTTTCAAAAACTCAATAGATTTCTATAAGGTTTTACCCTTTTCAATATTACTGATGTCATATTTCTTTTCTACTATTAAGAAACTGACAAGTTGAGAAAATGTAGTTTCGGTGACGATAGATGGCAGCTGGCCAGAAGATGGAGTAAGACCTTAAAGCCAGCCCGCACCAAGTAAATTATACAAATTTCCTACGAGAAAGTCCCTACCATTCTGTAGCACCTCTAGTTTGTTTTTCAGTTTCAGTGATGTTTCAATGCATAAATCCTCAACAATTGCAACCATAACTGTTCACTTCTGGAAGATAATTTTGTCTCACGTTCATCATGCTTCGCACTCTTTCAGTTACATATCTGCTTTAAACAAGAAATCAGTTTTTGCCTTCACTTCAATTTGACCTTTAAACTGTCTAATTCTACTAGCAGCTCATTATTTATTTATTTTAACCTTGTTTGTCAATACAATCTGGCGAAGGAAAAAATAGAATTTTTAAACAAACATTGTGACATATTCTTTTCTCACAATATTTTACACTAATTTTCAAAGGGAACTTTTGTGTGAATGATTATGAATATAATAATATAAAATTTAAATTACAATGATAACTTCCCTAAATAATAAATCTGGTATTCAATGTGATAAACACATAATGTAGCATGCATTTATATTTGTTGGATAACGCATTGGTAATCTGATTGTCATTACAGACAATGACTCAATTTTGGCTCACGACCTACAGTTGGCAGTGCGAACCAATTGACCGATCTAATTCGCCCAGTGCCTTAGAGGTAAAGTATCGTTACTTCTCGTAATCTGATTATTATTATTATTATTATTATTATTATTATTATTATTATTATTATTATTATTATTATTATAAAGCATTATATAATGTAATACTTCACAATCGGTATTATCGTGGAAAATAAACAGACATTCTTAATTAAGATGAATGTTATCTTTACCAAGTAGTCTTCAAACATTCATGAAGTAGTTATGACGAGAAGTCATATTTTAATAACTTAAACGCGTTAATAAAAATGTTTTTACGTAATAAAAAGCCTGTTTACATATAAGTAACTGTAAGATATTTTCGTGAGTATTTACAATATTTTAATTTTGTAACCTCTTGAAATGGTAGTTACTTTAAAGATGTAATAAAATTAAAATAATGGAACAAATCACATCCAGTTCTATTTCAAATGTTCCAAAATATTGTTAAAAACTAAATAGAATCATACTAGAAGAGTACAATATTTGTGATAAGCCCAATAGATTCGTGATAAGTTTTTCCGTGGTGAGATTATGTTAGTATTTCTGTATTGCATTTTATTTCGTTGACGTTGATATTTCAGAGAAAAAAATTAATTTCTAAATATTCAGATGGCATGTTTTTATAAGCTTAACATTTCTGCAGATCATGCGGCTGGTAAATCTTTACTTCTGGGTGAAGATTTTCGACTTATTGGACACCATATTTTTCGTTCTTCGCAAGAAAAATAACCAAATAACTTTTCTGCACGTGTATCACCACAGTATGATGATTTTGCTTACCTGGATAGCACTCAAATATTTTCCAGGTAATGTTTTAAATCTGGTTTGCTACAAGACATCTATCATGGAAAGTTCACGGTTTGTTACACCGATATCTAAATGAAATGATCTAATTTAATGTTTATATATAATTATATATTTTTTTAATAAAATTGTATGACATTCTTAGTCAGTTTAAAACGTCTGTTTGAATGATTACGGTTTTAGAAGTGACAAAATGAAGCCCCTTTGGAATTTAGTTCAGTTAACAAGAACTCAAACAGAGGAGTTACCTGGAAAAATATCATATCTCATGTGTGTGTTTGTGTGTGTGTGTGTGTGGGGGGGGGGTATGTTGTGTGTACCCAGACTAGATAAATCTTTCACTTTTTCGATCTCTTAAACTCTGTGGTAACTTCGGGAGACCCCACGAATCGTTTTTCTCAATAACTCATTTACGGCACGTTCTTTAAACAATGATCAACCCGATTTTAAAGAGGACACATTTGACTACAATTTTTAATAAAATATTTTATTTATTAATCTAACTCCCTTTCACAAATAGTGCTGTATTTTCAAGATAGTTATGCGGTGGAGTCAGCCTGGCCAGCCATCTGTATTCATGAAGCCTGATCCTTCTGAGTATTACACATTTTCAGTTATTAGAGTTTTAATTTTTTAGTTCATGATTATTTGCTGATAATTTTATTTTTATAAAACTATTTTTTTGCGTTGTAGTTTTCAGTTTTTCTGTTTAGGTTAACTATGTGTCTGGAGTGCAAGTTATTTCTGACCTAGCTTAGGTTGGAGTCCGTATAACTGGGTCGTACTTGTCCTTGTGTGTAGTGCGTAGCATCACCTTATTTACGTAGGCAACAGTGTTTTATAAACCGTAATTCACTAACAGAACGTAGGGTTGTAAAAAAAGAAGTTGCCAATCTCGAAGAATCCACAATTAACCGAGGCTTGTCGTGCTAAAACAGCACGTACTTTTTTTAGTAATGGTTATGTAATACTTTGTCTCTAACCTTTAGTAATGGTTATGTAATACTATTTATATCACAATTTCTTTCCGAATTCACACATTTCGGTCATCATTTTTTGTAAAACTCATTTGAAATCGTAGAACATTTGATGCGAAAATTAAATAGTTTCAAGCAATATATTTTTTATTAAAACTTTTAAATGAAAATATTTCTGGTATTCAAGGTACTAGATATATAATGTATTCACGAATCTAGTCGAACAAAATCGATTACAATATTCTGCGTAAGCAGTATGCGAGAACGTGAAATAATTAAAAGTTAATAATTCGATATTGATAGTGTTCGGAAACTATGTAAATAGATCGAAAATAAATAATACTAATTATTAAACACTAGTATTGTATTATTTTCCAAATATACAAAATTACTAGTAGACCCCGGCACTCTTCTTGCCTTCCTCCGTCTTTCTCGATCTCTCTTTCTCTCTCCGTCTCTTACCCATCGTCTCTCTCTCCGTCTCTGTCCCTGTCTCAGTCTGTCTCCCTCTGAATCTGTCTCTATTCTTCTGTCTCTTGTCTCATTCTGTCTGTCTGTCTCTGTCTCTTGTCTCTTCTGTTCTGTCTGTCTCTGTCTGTCTCTGTCTGTCTGTCTGTCTGTCTCTCTCTCTCTCTCTCTCTCTCTCTCTCTCTCTCCACACACACACACATACACACTTACGCGCGCCGCTTTCCTGACCTTCTCGGCCTCGCCCTAGTCACACGGCAACGCCCATCATCAATGAAGTTCGGGTGGAGCTCCGTTTGAATGAAAATTAAATTAAAATGAAGTGAAATTTTCTGGTGCTACGCCATCTAATGGAGTTACAACAAAACTAACAGATTATTTGTATATATAATTATTATAATATATTACTTAATGACGAGAACACTTAATTATAAGATTTTAATTTATCACACAATGAAGAAAATCGTATATACATAAGATTAGTTTATATGAAGGCGAACGAAAGCAGCCATCATTATCGCTTTCCGGTATAAGTGGGCTTTACAACAATGTGTTCAAGCAACAATGACAGCTAATTCGTATGGGATACACATTTTGCCAATTAGCATTGTTTACACCGCTGGGAAGAAAATAAAAAATGGATAGAAACCAGTAGTGCCAAAACAGTAAATATTTTCTCGCTCCGGTTATCACGTTAAATTACGTGCAATGTACTCAAATTTTGGAAAAATTGTACATGACCTTATTTCAAAAACTCTATTTAAGGAAGAGATTTTCTTAAGCGAAAAATATCTATCTTCATAATTGAATTTGTAGGAAAACGCCGAAAAAATTGAATTTCTGCAATTATCGAAAAATTGGGTATTTTAACTAACTTGAGACCTGCACCGTTCTCTTAAACGTCCTCCACACTAACAACAAAAGTTAATCAAAAACGTTGAAGTCACGTTTTTGAAAATTTGGAAAATGTCTCAGAGACCTAATGTAATGTACCCCCCAAATGTCATCTAATAGAGTATATTTTGCACTATCCGTACCAAGTGTTTAAAGAAAAAATTAGAAGCCATTTTCGAAAAAAGTTTTTGTTATTTTTTAAATGCACACATTTCACGCACGGACGGGCATTTTGAAACAAAAACACTCTTTCAGTATCAGGAGACCCCAATACGTGTATTTCCATTGAAATCACGAAATTGATTTTCCGCAGCATTACATAACTTTCTCTATAGGTATATTACTCCGTGTGTACAAGAAAATAAAAGTCGTGATTAAAGCATACACAAGAGATCATTGCCACATAACTCAGAAACCATGTGTCGTAGGCCTTTAAAACGAAATTTTCTAGTCTAGTTTTTCTAGTCAAAGTTTTTTTGTCGATAGGTGAGTTCTGGCAGGTCACGAGTTTTGAGGGATGCACGGGGAACTGTGGGAACAGATGGGGAAATGACGAGGAACAGGTGACGGACAGGCGGGGGATATGTGTGAAAATGAAGGGGAACACATGAGGAAGGATGAACCCTTCCGCTTTAACGACCTTGGCTATCCAGGGAGGCATACGGAAACGTTTTCTCCTCTTTTATTACTCAACAATTATTCACATTTTAAAGTCCATGACATCATTATTGAAGAACGAAATTGAGAGATAGAGACATTAGAAACAAATCTCCGGATTTAACTTTCGAAGCGCAGGACTGTTAGAAAATAAATGTGGAATTTTGGGATTATCAATGTTTGAGAGGTTTTCATGGAAGGCGGAACTGAACCATATTAATAAATCCCCTTTTTTCATTCGTGCAAAAAATTTAAAGAAAAAAGTGGTAGTCATTTTCCAGATAATTTTGAAAATGTAACAGGGTTTTCATGAAAAGTACGAGTACTGCCCACAATTACAATATCTTCATCATCTCCCTGTTAACCAGGCTCTTTCAAGTTTCAGCTCCAAAGTTTCCTATGTGACAGACTTAGTGACAGCATGAACACGAAGTCCACGTCGAAATTATCAGACTGATTCTAAATTTTTCTTAGATTAATGTTTTCTGATGTTTTACATTTCTTTATTTTCATTGATTCTAAATTTTGTGTACGAGAAACAAATAAAACAGATTGATGATGCTCCTTCCATGAATTATTTTAAGATATTTCCAAATATGCAATTAACATTGTACATATTTTTATTGCTTTCTTAATTGTATTTCCTTCTGTAGGAGGTCATGGGATATTTCTGGGAACCATCAACGCACTTGTGCATGTTATTATGTACGCCTACTACCTCGTTTCGGCAATATATCCCCGTACTATCTGGTGGAAGAAGTATGTGACACAAATTCAACTGGTGAGTTGCTTATATTTTACCGATGTTAATTGTCAGTATACTGTTAAAACATTTAAATTAATATTAACATATTATTATTTATGATAGATTAAAGGGTAGGTCGCACACGTCATAGGACCAAATTTTTGATTTTGGTTTTTGTGTTATTTTGAACTTTAATATTCCCTTAATATAGTGCAATATACATTTTCAAGATATTTTGTTCCTAAAGGCTTTTAAATGACATTTACGTGTCTAGTCGCACCAAATGTCACGTCCACTTTTACGTCATCTACCACTTTTTACATTTTTTTATGCTTTCGAAGTCTTTTTAGGGGAATTTTTTTCGTGGTTATATTTAAAGTAGTGTGGCCAACGATAGCCGTTGGTTTCCTGATATTTTGGCGGCATAATGTTAATATCATACGTTGTAGTTTTTATATTGAGAGTGGTATTGTAGTGTCGTAGTCACTACAAAATACTACTATACTACACTACTACTTAATCCCAGGGTAAACTAGTGGTGCTACAAAATGACACAGACTTTCTCGTACTTGTTAGTTTCGTAATCCGTTTCGTCCTGATTTTCGGTTTTGACCCCATCTCTCTTCCCGGCTCCTACCTATGAGCGTCAAAAACAATTGTTGCAATTTATTAATTTTTCGGTCCACTGGTTGCAGAGTAGAACTTGTGGTGCTACAACAGAACATTTTTTGCATTTAATTTATAACTCATATAATTTTCTAAAATTTAGAGAGTTCAACGTATATGAAACATGGACCAGTTTTTAAGTGTCCTTTGCTGAGAGGACAAAATTAAAAGACAATTTTCGAGCCGGTTTTGAGAACAAAAAATGAAATCTGCCTTTACTTCAATCATTACTTCAAACACTATGAAACATGGAGAGCAATATCTTCACTAATTACGATATTTTAACTACAAACGATTCAAAAATAATCAATACAAAATATAGCTTCATCATTCATTGTAAAATTTCACTTACATTTCAACTACTTACCTTTTAGCGGTTTCATTTTAGGCAACTTAAAAGCTGACGCATGATACACAGGAGTAATGGGTGTAATGTTTGTAGCCAGAAACAGTATACGAACGATTTTAGTAATAAAATGATTCCAACGGATCCACATGAAATAAAATCACGTAATACACGATGACACTGAAATAACACACACACACACACACACACACACACACAGAATTATACGTAATATTCTTTCAATATTTCACTGATATATGTCTGTCGGGTTCATATTTTCCACCGGATCAAAAGAGAGACATTGTTTAATAACCGTATTCTTGTCATGGTAACCAATTTAAATCCCAAACCTCCGCCGAATTCCCTAAGCGAACAAATACAAAAAATTCACATTTGCGGTAATATTCACAATAATTCAAGAAATTTTGTAAAGCAAAATATTTATAAAACTTATCAATTGACACTATGCTTTACTTTTCGTTTTTGTGTTATTGTATTTTTTATGCTGTGTGTGATTAAATAACATCTACATGTTTCAGCATTATTATGATTTTTGGGCCACAAACATCTTGGCCGTAATCAAGCTTTCGGAAAATCGGAGAAAATTTAACTCTTTTTCATTGTGGAGAATTTGGCGAAAAATTGTCCTAGTTTTTGAGAAAATTTGTTTGCACGTGTCAGAAAATTCGTTACTTTCAGTTCCCTTGTTCTCAACGATTATGGACATTTTAAAAACCATCATTATAGATATTTTGAAGTTTATGTGTTAAGAAACGTATTGAACAATGAAATACGTCAATAATGTAATTTTATCGACGTGAGAGACAAATAAAAAATTACATTTTGAAATTTTTGAAAAAACAAAAGAATAGACAAAATAGCGTTTATGTCTCCAGTAGAGTCCATTTAGCACGATACCTATCAAAATTTTATAGAAACAATTTGGAACCTTTTTTGTGAAAATCTCGTTCGTTATTTTTTAAAATTGCACATACTGCACGCACTATTGCGCAAAACTACTAAAATTTTCAAAAGACGTACACGACATTTATGAAAGAACTAATTAGGGACAACGATTTCATTTAAAGAAACTATTTTCAGTTTTGTAGTTGTAAAAAACAAACTTTTACAATTATGACATCTTCATGGTGCATTTTCAAAATTTCTCAAAAATGGCTCTGAATTTTTCTTGAAATTTCTGTAAAAATAGATTAAAATACACTTATAAAGATGATATAGGTCCGATTCCACTGTTAACTCTGAATTTTGAAAATTTAAGAATTTGAATTTTTTAGTAAAACGCTCACGCATTTTCAAAAAACCAAATTTTTTCTTCCAACTTTTCGTATGGGTGCTATTTTAACTGTTTAAGATGTTTAAAAATTTATTTCGCTGTATTATTTTGTTTTTACAAACATTACATAAATGCAATTTTTTAAAATATCTCTCACACTCTTCCTTAATATGCAGATTTTCAGTGACTTGTATAAATTATTGCATTTGCAGTGAAGTTCTTCAAATGACTTTCACTAAAGTTTTTCGAAAACAAAATATTTCTGTAAAAAGGAGTTTCAAATTTTCCATTTACACTAGAGCATAAATGCTTTAATTTCGTAAAAATGACTGAATTTTTCGACGAAAATTTCCCTAAGGACAAGGTTTTAATCTTCTTTAATATTATTTAAGTAATATATCGGTTCTACTGTTAGGAAACCAAAAAATTGAGAAAATTTCAACAAAATGTACTTTGGGCGGCGATAGTTAGCAGCTAGAAGAGGATGGGGCAAGACCAAAGACCAAGACCAAAAGAAATTAGAAAACTGTACGAGAGTCTGTTCCCTTCTGTAGTACCACTACATAATTCATGCGCAAACGAAGCTGTAAAATCATCCGTTAAACTCCCATCCCTATCTTCTCTAGGAGGAGAGGGAGTTTCTCCAAGGAAAATAAATAACGCAAAAAACACGCTAGAGAGGATATCCATGCTGTCTAGAAAATCTGAATTTACGAAGAAAAACTTAAATAAAATAAAAATGACGCATGAAACAACGGACTGTACTTCACTAATATCAACGCCACTTTAACTGAGAAACATAAGAGACTCGCGAAAAACTGTTTTAAAGAACTAGGATTGGATGATAAGGACAGTCCTGACTAGATTAAAAATAGTTCACCACCACCTCACGGAGATGCCCAGATGGATAGAAGAAGGACATTGATGTCCTAACAAGTAAACAAGAGAGCCATCACTGACATTAAAACTTAGATCCATCGGACATTAAAATGTACTACATACAGAAAACTATAAACGAATTGACACCATCCCCTTTGAAGGAATTGTTATTGTGGCGTCATACGGGTGTAATTAGTACACAGACGAGAGTAGATTGTAATAACTGCAGGTTTATTCACAATTTAGACCGTAGTCGCAAATAACCAATGCACTGTATACAATTAACTAACTAAATAGACCCCACTGCTAGGAGAGATATTTACAACGGCTACCACACCGCAACAACCTAATGTTTCGCCGTGCGTAGTACCACCTGCCCTGAGACTGACTACATGTCTCACAAGCCACGACAATAACTGCCGGCTTCTTCGCCGCGTGCACTCTCGCACCTCTCACGGGTGACCTACGCCGCTGCCGCTGCCACGATCACAAAGAAGAAAGAGCTATTGTTCTCACGGCCCTTAAATAGCCCTCGCAACGCTGCCCGCCGCCTCCATTGCCTCCGCACTAGCGATGCGCACACCCTATCAGAAAAACTCCGTGCGTCATAGCTTGTGCCTTTGTCTACGCATCAGGTGCACACCGCGCCACGTACCCATGCTGTTTTAGCGACACGACGCTACATTATCATTTGTTACATAGTCTCGTATTCGTATTTGTACTTGTTCTCGTACTTGTATACCAATTCCATGTGACGAAACTATGCCCTGTCTCGACTCACACAATATTTTTACGTAAATGCGCCATCTAATATTACAATCACCCTGCTTTTGACTTGACATACTCTTTCATTGTGCAAGCAAGGCTGTCAACAAGAAACTTCTATAAACCCAAAGAACCCAAAACCCTCGAGCACCTACCCTCACTCGTGCACTTTTTTCACACTTATCATAGTCCAAAAGAATCATCGCAGCAGGCCTACTCCGATCTTCCCATCACATCATCTCCAATATTTCAAGATTAAGTACGGGAGAAGTGGCTCAGGGCATCAGTTGATGTCACTGCTGAGTCCTAGGTTCGAGTCTCGACGGTGACAGGATTTTCGATACTAGCTTCCCAGCTACGTCGAATTCAGTCGCTGTCTGGAGGAGAATTCTAGCGGACGGCTGCTCTGATCGGTGTTTTCCGTGGTTTCTCAGGTCAACAACACCAGGCGAACGCCGGAGCAGTACCCTAACACACAGGCCATGGATCGCGCACGATCTTTCCTTCCTCTTCCATGTCCTATCCTCACCCCTTACTTACATACACACATACGCTTACATACACTAATCTACCCACATCCAGGGAGACCGATCGAGAACTTAGAGCTTGTTCCGGCCGGGGCGGTGCCGCGATGGAGATAGCTGGTTGAGGGCCTATGCGTCATAATAGGTCGGATAATAAGTTTATATATACGTTTGTAAATTGCATTGAACATTTCCGCAGTAAAGGCTGAAAGAGCCGAGCGAGCAAGTTCGACGTTTTGGGCGTTTTCAATTTTCTGGCTTTACTTCAGTGTGAATCCTTCTCCGCAGGCTCAACACACGATGGTGGGGCTGCACCAGGCCCAGCTGTTGGTGTACAATCCTTGCAAATATCCGATGTTCCCGCCTCTGATGCTGGTACCACAGGCCATTTTGCTCATCGTTCTCTTCTCGCGCTTTTACAACCGCACATACGGCTCGCAGGCGGCGCTGCAACGCAAGGCCAAGACTTCCTAGAGAAAAAGTGCGGCTCAAGTGGAATCTACTGAAGTGACCACCTCCATTACCGGACTTTTTTTGTGGATCCGATTTTTTCTACGTGATACCCATGAAAATATTTTCTTTAGTTTAAGGGCTTCTCAGTAAGCACGTTTTATAGACCAAACTATATTAGACGGTCGTAACGAATAAAATGACGAATTAGCGATTTTCGTCCGGCAAGTGACAGAAGAAGCTAGTAGAGATTATTGTTAATTCAGTATTTTCCTACATCAAGATATATTGTCAGATGATTTCGAATAGTGATATTTAAAGTTACTTACCTTGCGGAGGCATTCATTTATTTTTCTCTAAAATAATTTTCATGCACCCTCTGCTGTTTTCAAGGTGTGAATTGCAGCTTCATGTTTCCTTGGCAATCTAGTCAACGAAAAGAAGGTAACTAAGGATGTAAAAAAGAAAATACTGCAATTACTGTTAACTGAACGATTTTATATTCGATTTTTAAATGAACGCGTACAGCTTCAGATATTTACTTATTTAAGTATAAATATAGTTTTTTTAAACGTTTATTCATCTTTCAACTATTTGTAGTGAAAATGTTGGAAAGGTATTCTGAAACTAAAAAAACGTGTGAAGATGCTACTTCTCCCCACACGTCACGTACAGTTTTTACTGCTCTGTTCTAAATAAATCGAATCAAATGAGAAACCTACTAAAAAAATAAAAACTACTTCATTCCCATATCATTATAAAGCAGGAATCATTATTAAGCAGGAATATGTCACAATTTGGTAACTGGACTTTGGAATTTAATTGCAATTCCTAAGGAATAGAACGTAAGTAGTAAGACTCTAAATTAGTAGTAATGGCCACAATACCTACTTCTCATAACGCAACAGATCAAAACTACGAATTCATAATGAAGTGTGACCGTTTAATACAGATTAATCAAGAAAATGGATTGCAGACTAATGGGCCTGGTGACTGCTTATTAATATGCGCCTAATGGGAAAATCGATGGGTTTCACGAAAAAAGGCAAAAAATTGAAGAGGCTGCATAATCATGATGGCCATTTCAACTGATTTCAAATACTCTCATCCGCCATCTTCGAGTCTTGTAAACGTATCTTGTAATATATTGATCTTTCTTCCTAGTGTTTTGAATTGGTTTGTTTGTTAATATTTATGCAAAATATAAGTGTTTTTTAATAATATGTATTGAAGCATATCATTGGATGGATACATTAGTATACACACATTTGATTCTAGGCGATGCACATATTACTTCAAATTGACTAGAAATAGCAATGAGATATATTGATGTTGCTTAAAAGCTGCAATTCTTTTAATAATTGTTTTAAAAACTTGAATAATTATGAACAGTACGGATATTAATTTATAAAGTAAAAAATATTTACCTTCATTTTTCCCCTTGACCTTATTCTCCAGAATTGAGACTTAAAAATATATTATAATATAAAAAATACGCTAATATTTATAATGTATTGTTTTTAAACAATTACTAAAATAATTACTTATTTAAGCAAAATATCGTATCTCTGGAATTATAATTACAATCAGTTTGAAGTGTACATTTCCTTGAACAAAAAATATGAATTCTAATGTTTCAACGATATAGTTAAATAGATATATTTAATACAAAAAATATCAATTAAAAAGAAAATAAAAAGTCTCTGCAGTGACATATTCACTAAGCTGGGCACGAGATTGGAGGACGAAAATACTCATTTTTCTCGAGAATTAGTAAACGTTAATGTGTTTAAAACTTAAACGATGGTGCACGTTCTGAAGTCCGTTACCACCATGGTACTCGTTTGAACCGTTGAAACAATAAAATTTTCACTGAACGCAGTTGACAACCTCGTCAGAAAAGAACAGTCGTTAATCTGGCTGTGTAACTTACACGTGGTACAATTTGGTTGGTACTAGAAATATCAATTAAAGTACGTTTGTCGTCGTTACGTTTATTAAGAAGTGAGCTTTGGTTTTTGTCCACTACCTATTTTTCAAGGTAATTTTGCAGGAAATGATTCGTAATCTTGATGACCATGTTAATGCAGGAGTCGGCAGCCCCATTAATATTAATACAATTGAGTTTTCTGATCATCTCCTTCCATCTACACAAAAATTACTAATATTAAGGCTACCCAGGTAAAATTGTATATTCACTTTGCGTAATAAAATATTAAACGAATAAATGCTTATTTTTAAGATACTGTTTCATTGCGCACACATTAACTTCAAAATTCACGATAATATTAACACAATCGGAGACGCTAGAAACCAAATGAATGAAGCACAATGTGCATGCGTAATAAAATATTAAACGAAATGCTTATGTACCTACCAAACGGACCCGGTCCACGCGCAATCTCTCCTTCCTCTTTCTTGTCCTATCTTCTCCCTTACACACACTTACACTGGCATGCACTACACTACCACATATTCCAGGAGACCGGTCGGAGCTTAGAGCTTGTCCTGATTGGGGCGGTACCCGCTGTTGGGAGAGTCCTGGTTAGGGAAACCCGCTAGCCGACGGTAAGTCGGTATCCAGCGGGGAAGATCACCGCCATCTTCCGAGGAAAAACATGCATTACACGTACGGGACTAATGACAGCTCTTGACGCGCCCGGAATCACTAACAACCAACTATCCCCGGCCGGGCCTGTGTACCGCGCTCCGGGTCGAGAGGTAGCTACTATCTTTCTTGGTGCGCGCCAAAGGATGAGACGGCCCAACCTCAAGTGCCTGCTTGGCGGACACCGTCCACGAAGCGCCCTATCGCTGACGATCAACGCTCTGTCTGCTCCAAAACCCGGCGCTACACCCACTGTAGAAGCTCCCAAAGAAAACAAAGTTTCCTTGTTTAATTATTATTTATCATCAACAGCAAGGATTAGACTTGTTCAGTCGGTTCCGGCTCCTGAAACTGTTCACTCCATCTTCTCAATGCTCTTCTCACATTTATTCTGCCCTTTGGCTTGTAGTTCAAGGCAACCTTTACTATTCTTTCTTCGGGCATTCTTAATACATGATTTTTCCATTTTTCCTATACACTTTGATAATATCATTTACACTTAAAGAGTTTAGTTCGTTTCTAAGTTCTTCGCTTTTCTCGAGATCAAGAAGAGTATAGCCTGCTATGGCTCGAAGAAACCTCATTTCAGCTGATTCTAATTTGGTCGTTAATGTGCAACACTCCTTTCGTATAACAGCATGGGTAGGGCCTTTGTTTTGTAGAGTTTCATTATAGTTTCTTTTCTAACTTCTTTTTAAAGTTCGAACTACTGTGCCACAGAAGTGTCTGTATCTGTTTAATTTTATTTGTAATCCAATATTTTTATATGTTATTTTATAGCCAAGGTAATTAAATGCATTTACCTGTTCTATTATATTTTTCCAAGAGCTATTTTTGCTCTTATTGGCTCACAACTCCTAAACGCTATGCTTTTAGTCTTGTCTGTTGATACAGTCCCAGTTGACACAGATGTTACATTCTTCTAGTCGACTAACCTTCTTGTAGTCGATGAAGGTAGAATGTTGGTAAATTTTGTTCTTGTCCTTTATCTGTTAACTGGGTAATTGTAAATATACAGTCACTGCAAGATCTTCCTCTCCTACATCCATGTTGGGCTTCGGAGATTTTATTTTCCACTATTGATTTAGTCTTCTTCCAATTATATTAGCAAATATTTTATAGTAAGGGTTTAAAGGGTTTCTCCTTACACACACACTTACACTGGCATGCACTACACTACCACATATTCCAGGAGACCGGTCGGAGCTTAGAGCTTGTCCTGATTGGGGCGGTACCCGCTGTTGGGAGAGTCCTGGTTAGGAACCCGCAGCCGACGGTAAGTCGGTATCCAGCGGGGAAGATCACTGCCATCTTCTGAGGGAAAAACATGCATTACACGTACGGGACTAATGACCTAAGCTGTTGACGCGCCCGGAATCACTAACAACCAACTATCCCCGGCCGTTCGTCCTCTATAATTGCTACATCATGTTCTGTCTCCTTTTAAGTACAGGATAGATATATGCTTCATTTCATTCATCTGGTACATATCCTTCATGCCAACATGCTTTTATGAAAGCTATTAATCTTAGTTTAAACTGTAAGGTGCATACTTTGTTAATTCTTCATTCAGGTCATCTGTACCTGAAAACGTTTTATTTTACTAGCTTTGAGTACTTCTTCTTGTGCTTGCATATCAACGTTGTCTACATTGTCAATGGATTCCATTAATACTGCATCAGTTTCATGAGTCGTCCTTCGGTTGTTAAAATAATTTAACCATTCTTTTTCTTGTGTAGGATTCATTCTTAGAGTATCTTTTCTTCTTTGTTTAATTCTTTTATAATTTTTATTTGCATTATCTTGCCTTCCGTGTAGATAGTTTTATTTATTATTTGTTTATTATTTTTATTTATTTATTTTTATTCGTTTAATAATTTTTATTTATTTTAATTATTTATTTATTTTTAATTATTTATTTATTTTTAATTATTTATTTATTTTTAATTATTTATTTATTTTAATTATTTATTTATTTTTAATTATTTATTTATTTTTAATTATTTATTTATTTTTAATAATTTATTTATTTACATATTATATTATCATTAAATATATTTTAAAATGAATCATATTTCATCTTCAGTTTTCTTTTTTTCCAAAAAATGTATTGAATGTGGTACATTTTGAATACATTTTCGGGGCTCCTACTTACGTGGGGGGCTGGGGCAAGTTGCCCCAGCTGCCGTAGGCTCTAGACGTCCCTGCCTAGCTGGTGCACTGCCCGACGACGTCTGCACCGCACAAGTGGCTGAGGGAAGCAAGCTTGGGAGGCGGCATCACGCTTCACAATGTACTATTCTATAAATAAATGTTCTTCTTAAAAAAGTAAAACGGTTTTGATTTTACCTACAAACAACTTCACGTGAGACAATACCAGGTGCTTAAGCGCCTAGCAAACCTTCGAAAACCTTTGATGGAGATGGAAGGTTTGGTTTGCACCAGAAGTCAACCTTATTTTTAATTATCTTTCAGTGCAAAAAACCATTTACTTTCTCCGTACCCTCTTTGTGCCTTAATCTCTTAAAAAAGTATGAATCCCAATAAATAGAAACGTTACGCTGCAATTGGGTGAAGTTGCCGCGTGGCAGAATACAGAAGAAAAAGTACACACTACTTTACAAATAAGTAAGGAAATTTACAAAAGATATTTGTCACCTGCTTAGCACATGCAAATTACATTCGTATGTACTACAATATATACATATTTACATACATATACACTCACATGAACATATACTTACACACGCGTATCTACAGATTCATACATATATGTAGTACATTTGTACGTCATAGATGCAGTACAGACATACACACATGTACATTACACACATACTACATGCACAAAAACATACTACAGACATACTTGCTTACACATATTCATTCGTATGCATGAACAAACTAGTAAGGAGAGCAATTAAATTTGTACAAGTTTTGCTTTTTCTAACACATGATTTACTCATTAACATAGAAAATAGAATATATGAAAAATAGCTTAGCAAACGAGGAAGATTAGTATTGCCAAACACTAAGGGCAAAAGAAAAGAAGAGAAGAAATATCATTTTCACTTCACTGCGGTACATTACACTCTACTGCACTTTTTCTCAATTTTATGTTCAATACTTCTTCATTTTACCTCTGTGATTCCCTACAATTGTATACCCCGCACTGAGTGAGGAAAAGGATCAAAAATTGTCTTGAGGAAGTTATTCCTCCTATTATTGATGGGTTCACAAAGGAGAATTTGCCTAAGTCCTTTGCATTCTTGTTTGAACTTTATAATTGGGAAACAATCTGCTCAATTTGTCGGTTTATCTCACCTTCCACCAATTTGCTGTCATGCAGAGGAGCCTGGTTATGATTTATACAGAGCGTGAAGTCATGCTCTGTGTCTTCCGTTCTCTAACGATTTGATATTGATGAACTTTTGAATCATAAAAATTCATGGTTCCGATTGGGTTTGAACACCGATTACACTTGTCACTTTTACCAGAATTTTCAAATGCCAGTATGACCTTAGTAAGCATTAAAGCCAGATGAACAGGGTTTCTTCAATTTGAAAAAAATGGCTACGTACGCATGGTTTAGTCAGTAACAGTGTTTACAAACTGACGGACAGACTGACAGATGGACATCCAGGAGGAGTCCCTTTCACTTTTAGACACAGCCGAGTGGTCGCTTATACCTGGAACTACGTCACAGCTCGTAACGGATCCTCCGGACGCGTTAAAAATATGTCTAAAGGGCATTATCTCTTGTTGGCTGCTTTACTACCTGCACTAGGTTATTTGTCCAAACTTGCTCGTTTACTATCGCCTGCGCCCCTCTCCTCTGCGTCACTTCACCTTCCCACTGAATTTGAGATAAATTTAAATCTCCACCGATAATTAACTGTCTGTTCTCCTTGATACTAAAGTGCGTTCTTTCTACGAGTTTCTGCAAGATATTCATATTTTCCCCTGGAGGTCGATACATTCCTATTATTTCCCATGTATATCGATCGTTTTTACCCTGAACTTCCACTGCAATCATTTCACACTCTAGTTCAGACCACAATTCTACGGACTTAAAGCAATTTTTTACGCAAATAAACACCCCCCACACACACACACACACCGCGACTACCCCAATCTCTTCTAAACACTACGTAATCTCCCCTAAATATCTCCGCATTTGAGATATCCACACTAAGCCATGATTCCGTTCCTATAATAATATCAGCGTTGTATATTTGCACAATATTCCAAAAGTGTCGTGACCGGCCGCACAGTTTTGAAGGTGCCGCCACAATAGGGCGTTACCGCCCCTGGCGGCAGCGGCCAGCGACAAGCGCAGGCCAGCGGGACTCAACGGTGTGCGGCCGCCACGCCTGAGCGAGCGGGGCGAGGCCCAACCCCCGCCCCCTGCTACGCCTGCCAGTCTGCGGACCTACGGCCCGGGGCGAATATAAGCCGGCCGTGGCCCGGAGAGAGGCAGAGAGTGAGCGGCGGAGTAACGGTGAAGAGTTGGTGATAAGTGGTAGTACAGTGGAGATTGTGATTACGACGGACAGTGCTGCGACAACGGACTTCCCACTACGGAGATTTGGCGACTCGGCGATATTTTGGTGCATCTTCTGGTTACGACAACTCGGCTACGTTTCACTGTACATTCTCCTGGATATTCGGCACTATAGCTCTGTACCTGTTTTCAACCAATAAATTGTTTATGGAATTTTGAGTGTGTTGAATTTGGACACTTCAAAAAGTTTAAACTTTTATTAACCATACTTCTACAGTTTACCTGCAGCAATACTAGATACTTATCCTCATCTGTGTCCAAAGCTTTCTCTTCTCCGCTGCTCCCGGGCTCCGCTGTGGCGGTTTGCGCGCTGATCTTCGCAAATAAGCGTCCCAGCTATGAGGCACCCCTCCTGTTGAGGTGTAAGCCATCGTGGCCCAGGTGGCCGTCTGCAATCCAGGCGTTGAAATCCGCCATCTGCACACCTAACGTGCGCGCCACCCAGTCCATGCCATCATTGATTCGGCCTATTCGGGTCCAGCGAGTGTCCCTCCTGCGCAATAAACCACTCAAAATTAATTTTGCAGTAGGAAACTTTTTTCTTGCTGCTTTTACGAGTTCATATAGGTCACCTATAACATAGTCTATTTCCTTTTCGAGTCGTTTGTTCCCACGTGTAAAATAACTGCATCCGATCGGCCTAGGTCCTGGTTCTCGATAATTCGGCGTAGTTGTGCCGTTCGAATGCCCGGAAAACACCGTACGTCCAGAGCCACGTTGCCAGTCCCAGTATGCCGAACGATGCTGTCCCCTAGAACAAGCACATTTTTATCAGTACCTTTATCAGCTTCTGACGTAGTCTCAGAAACACTGCAGGTAAACACCTGTAACTGTTCTTCCAGATCCTTGTTCCTTTTCATGCAATCTTCGAGTACTGCCCTTGTCTTCAATTCTTTCTCCAGCTCCCGTATTCGCTCATCTGCCCCCTGTTCCTGAATAACACGGCAGGCGCCGCAGGTCCAATCTTCACTGCTTCTAAACAGCTGTAGTGATACCAGGTAACACCTATCGCATGCGCTCCAAACTGTTCTTTCCGTTCACAACCAGTACACGTTATTGCTTCCGGCTGCAAAACTGCGTCACTGCTAGGGCCAGGATTTTTCACGAACTGACGAACTACTTACGGTCAATAAATTTAATTTGAAGAAAAAATCTCTATCTTCAATTTTATAGTTGTAGGAAGACGCATAATGTTAATGTAACATCATAATGTTACAATTTCCAAACATTCAGGGTTAACTGTGAAAATCGAACCATTGTCACGTTTATAAGTGTATTTTACTCTATTCTTACAAGAAATTTAACAAAAAAATTGGAGCCGTTTTTGATACAATTTTGAAAATGTCCGGGAAGCTGCATGTAAAGTATTCCCCAATTTTAAAGAATGTTTTTCAAACTCTCAAAGCTTCAGCTAGAGTCAGATTGACAGAGTTTTTCACTTTGGAAAAGATCGTACGTGTGGTTTAGGTGCTAGTAGTGTTCACAGACGGACGTTTTGCTTTCAATTAGTTTTTCGACATCAATAACCCACAAAACAGGAATTGTGGCTACACCAAGTGTTAGAGGATTTTTTCTTAATTTAGAAACTGGTTTTATGCCCTTTTTCGTGTCCAGAGCCCGGCAATGAATTTTTTTGTGCCGAAAAATCGCACAGCGTTGCATAACTTTCTTTATACTACGTATATTACTCCGTATACACGTATGTATACGACAATGTAACTAGAGGTGCTACAGAATGGCACAGACGTTCTCGCAGTAATGTTCTCTAATTTCCTTAGTGTGTGCTGGCTTAGAGTCTTGTCCCATCATGTTGCCAGCTGCCATGTAAACTTTTACATATATATATATATATATATATATATATATATATATATATATATATATCAATATTTAATTTAATATATTTCATAATTTAATATAATTATAATTTTAATATATATTCCAATTTAATATATATTTTTTTAAATTTGTAAACCTTTTCGTATCCGAATCGTAGACCGAAAATTTACTTAAAGAATATAACAGAAGAGTAAAACCCCGTCTAAAATGGAAATTTTCATTCAAAAATTTAGAGTCGTTTGTAAGAAAATGGCGTTTAAGCGTTACTGTAAATCCCAAATTTGAGGCTCTTTTTCCCAGAAATCTATTGAGTTTTCGAAGAACTTCACACAAAGTCATTTGAAGCACATTCACTCACAAACGCAATAATGTATACAAATTGATGGAAACGTTTTTTGGAAAAAAAAACAATAAACCCAAATGAACTTCGACATATTAAATAGGGTCATTACCACTATCGGTTGCCAAAGTTTGAAAAAAAAAGCAATTTTTGAGAAGATGGCCTTAGAGCGTTTCTGAATTTTGAGTTTATTTTAACACAAAACTGTTGCGTTTTCGAGAAACTTTACTTGACAATTTTTAAAGCACATATTCTCGTAAATGCAATAAAGCTAAGAAATCGATTGTAAAGTAAATATTACCGAAGTTGAGACAAGAAAAAAATACAGTTTTGTATTTCTTTTAAAGAAAAGGAGTAGAGCAATGTGGCGTTTATGTCATCGAATGGAGTACATTTGGCATTACTGATAACAAAAATTTAAAGAAAAAATCTGGAGCCGTTTTTGAGGAAACATTTTTTCCTAATTTTTTAAAATTCCAAAAAAATAATAGTTTTTAAAATCGTGTGAAAAAAGAATTTGGGGCCATTATTGAGAAAATGTTTAAGCGTTTTTGAAAATGCGGGATTTTGAGTTCAATTTTACAGAAAACTGTTGAGTTGTTCAGAAAATTGATTTGACAATATTTAAAACACATGTACTCGTAAAGATAATACTGTGAAGAAATCGCCTCTAAAGTAAGTATTACCGAGGTGACAGAAGTAAAAAAAAATAATTTTTGTAAAACAATTACATTTTTTAATGTGAAAGAACAAAGAATAGAACAATGTGGCGGACGGGACGGACGGGACGGACGGGACGACGGGACGGACGGAGGACGGACGACGGACAGGGACGACGGACGGACGGGACGGACGGACGAGGACGGACGGACGGCGTTTAAAAGATCTTTTCGATATCAGGAGCAAAAACGTGTATTTCCGTTGAAATCTCGAAATCGATTTTCCGGAGCATTACAAACTTTCTCTATACTACGTATATTACACCTTATATACGTATGTATACGAGAGAGTAACTAGTCGTGTCACAGAAAGGGACAGTCCTTCTCGTACTAGTTATTTTTAGTTTCTCGTATAGGTCATAAATACTAAGTAATATACGTAGTCTAGAGAACGTTATGTTCTTCGCCAAAAAAAAACGGATTTTCGGCAGAAAAAAATCATTGCAGGACTCAGATAACGAAAAAGTAGATAAATTCAGTTGCTAAATGAAGAAAAAAATCCTCTAACTCGTGATGTAAACAGAATCCCTATTTTGTGGGTTCTTGATGCAAAAAAAAGCAAAAAAAGCAAAAAAAAGAAACCACAACAATTGAAGGCAAAACGTCCGTCCATCCGTCTGTCGTATGTCGTAACATTCATTAATTTTTTAGGAGACTTTATAGCAAACCCTAGGATCCTTTTCAAAATTTTCTCGAAAACGGCTCCACAACTTTTTCTTTAAATTTCTTGTAAGAATAGAGTTAAATACACTTATCAGGGTGGTATAGGTTCCATTTACAGAATTAACTAAATTTTCAGAAATTGTAAAATTATGCATTTTTTCGGCAACTTCTTACAACTATAATATTGAAGATAGATACTTCCTTTAAATAAAATTTGTTGTTCATATATAGTTCTTTCATTAACGTCACGTAGATTTTTTTGAAAATATTATTAGTTTTCTTGCAATAGTACGTGCAATATTTGCATTAAAAAAAAAGTACAAAAACCAGATTTTCTCGAAAACGGCTTCAAATTTTTTCTTTACATTTTTGGTACAGTTAGTGCTAAACAAACCCTATGCGATGATATAAACGCGATATTGCAATTTTTTGTTTCTTTCAAAAATTACAAAAGTGTATATTTTGTGATTGTCTCTCACGTCGGCAATATTTGCATTAGAGGCAATTTCTTCACATAATTGTATTTATGAGTACATGTGCTTTAAATAATGTGCAGTAAAGTTTCTCGAAAACTCAACAGTGAAAATTGTTATTTTGAATGTAAATTACTATTTAGGACAAGGTTTTAGCCTTCATTAAGTTTCTTAATACGTATATATACGTAATACATATACGAGAACTAGTGGAGCTGTAGAATCACACAGACTTTCTCGTATTCGTTTTTTTATTTTCTTTTGGTCTGAGCTTGCAATTCTGACTTGCCACATACTCTTGCTGGCTGCCATCCATCGTCGTCCAAAGTACATTTGCTGAAATTTTTTCAATTTTTCGGTGTCCGAAGGTAGAAAGAAAATATTAATTTAAGAATATTAAAGGAGAGTACAAACTAGTCATAATAGTTATTTCCATTGAAAAATTTTCAGGCGTTTCTATGAACGGTACTGTAAATAAAAAATTTGATGCTCTTTTTCAAAAAAAATGTTGATTTTTCGAAAAACTTTATTGGGAGTTGCTTAAAGCTTTGTTACTGACAAATTCAGTGATGTATATGAATTGCTAGAAATGTGCTTATTAAAGGCATGAACTAAATGACGTTTCCGAAAATGCGGAAATTTGAGATCATTTTCACAGAAAAGATTCGTTTTAGAAAAACTTTATATGACATTAATTGAAGAACATATAACTATAAATATAATAATGTGAACATATTACCGCTAATGTAGATATTAACAATGTGAGAAACAAGTAAAAAATTACAATTTTAGTAATTGAAAAAAGCATAAGATTATATGACGTTTATGTGATCTTATAGAGCACATTTAGCGCTATTCTTGCCAAAAGTTTATAGAAAACATTTGGAGCCGGTTTGAAAAAAATGTTTTTGTTATTTTTTAAAATTGAACATAGTGCACGGAATCTTGTGCAAAAGCTATTCCAATTTTTAAAAATATTACATGACCTTAATTAAATAACTGATTAAAGAAATTAATGAAAGAAACATTTTTACTTTCAATTTTGTAATTGTGGGAAGACGCCGAAAAAAATTCAACATTTTTCAATTTCAAAAATTAAGAGTTATCAGTGAAAATCAGAGCTATGCCACATTTATAAGACTGACAGTATTTGGCTGTATTCTTACAATAATTTTAAAGAAGAAATTTTAAAACATTTTGGATAAAAATTTTAAAATTTCCCAGGTAAAGTACCCCCAAAAAATTAATTAATGTTTTTCAAACTCGCAGAGCTTCCATTCATACTAGCGGTTTGTTCAGTTTGGAAAAAATCGTACGCTTTGTTTAAACGCAACTGTTGTTCACATACATCTGACAGATAGACGGACAGTCAGACGAACGGACGGACGTTTTAAAAACAAACAACACTTTTTCGGTATCAGGGGACCCCCAAAACATGTATTTCCGTTGAAAGCTCGAAATCGATTTTCCGCAGCATTACATAACTTTCTCTAAACTATGTATATTACTCTGTATGTATGTATACAAGAAAATTAAAATCTTGAGTCCTTGTTGGACTCTTAGAATTTACACAACTTAAGGTTTGAAGCCTGACTTACAATAGAGATAATTGTTATCGTTTAATGTCTTTCATCAAGGTTTGCAAGTGATGGTTGTAAAGACATGGTTGATGCTCATCCCTTTATGAACACCTTTAATGTTGTAAAAAGAATTCGATTGCTATTTCATGTAATTATACATCTAGCAATAACGAGACTCATTCAAAGAAACGAAATGACGCAGTGATTGTCGTATGTTAATTATCGTGGCATGGCGCTGCTTCACCTGCTGACGAGGCAGCACTTGGCGTGGGAAAGTGGGAGTGGGAGTCAGTCGGGGGAACATGTGTCCCCCCAAGGGAGAGGGGGCGACCCACCCCTCTCTGTCCTTGACCTTCCAATTGTTCTAAGAGCTGGTCTCATATGTATAATCTCGATTGTTTTCAGCGCACTCACGATTTGCCGCTTGAATCTCGTTGACACGAGCGCCAGCTTGCTTAGGATTACAGTTACAATGTGTATTGTTTTGCCATTTGTGTTTGAAAATTTAAGTAAGGTTTGATATTCATTTATTTTTATTCCAATGTGAGTTTCTCTGAATCTTACGCATAATTTTGAAAATGTTAAGGATTCATGTACAGTACCCCCAAAATCAAAATACCCGTTTAAATCTCAAAGGGCTTCGATTTCCTTTCATTTGATTGAAGAATTTCATTTTCGGAGGATATTCTCTGATCGAGATGGCCGCTAGCCTTCACCAGAAACGGACAGCCAGACGCCTTCATCCGATTTTTCGAAAAGTGTTAGAGGAAGGAATTTACTATATATTAGAACAAGATTTATTAACTATTTTCGTTTCTAGGTCCAGGCAATAAGCTTTTCTGTTGAAATTTTGCCGTTTTTGGGCGCACGGTTATAATAGTTTTTACTTTACTTTCTCGTATACGTACATATTACGGAGTAGTATCCGTAGTAGAGATAAAGTTATGTAATGCTGCAGGTAAAAACGGCGAATTTTTGGCAGAAAAACTCTTATTGTCGGGCCCTAATAACGTAAAAGTGGATAAATCCAGTTGCTAAATTAGAAAAAATCCTCTAACAGATGATGTTGCCAGAATCCACGTTTTGTGTGTCCTTATTACCGAAAAATGAATTGATAGCAAGACGTCCGTCCGTCTTTGAGCACTACTACCGTCTAAACCATACGAAGGATTTTTTCTAAAATGGATATTCTACGGTCGATCTCACTCGAGTCGAAGCTTTGAGATTTTAAAAACATTCTTTAAAATTTGTGGGTACTTTACAAGAGGACCCATTTCCTCCGTTGAGAGGAGCGGGAGTTGCCTAGACTGTCTATGCAAAAAGAAGTATTTTTAATATACATTTTTTCTGAAACTAATAGTTTAGAGCTTAAACATTTTCACAGCGTGTACATTGAGTCTTTCATATCACTTTAACGAAGGGGTATTTTAATATCTAAAATAGGTTTTAAGTTAAATTTTTTTATTTTGTACTAATTTTTTTCTTAAATTAAAAAAAAGTTCACACCTGTCAAAATACAAGAGTGTTTGCTAAAAGCCATCGTTAAAATTAAGAGTAAACCACTGGTAATGAGCTGTCAAATTTCGGAGTACCTAACTTTCATAGTTTAGGAAAAATGTTCCTTGTATGTGAAAATGTGTAACTTACGGGAAGTCGCTTCTAAAGTTACATAACCAAAAAGTGCTGATAAAACCAACTGTTAGCGCTTTGTAACGCTCTATTACTTCAAATTAGCAATACAATAGATTATCAGTAAAAGTTGCAAAAAAGGAAACCAGGGAGTTCCAACAATGCCTGAGTGCATGAATTCGACAATTCGCGAGCGCTACGGTTGGATTGTCATATGCCACGGAGAAGAATAGAACCTATTCTGCTTTATTCATGTCTCCAGCAGAGATACATTTTGTCTTATGACATAATCATTCAATTTTGGCAACCAGTCGATTGTTTCATCAGTGAATCGACCTCGATTCCATAGTTATCGCATCACTTAGTTTCGTAAATCCAAGTGTTTCAATTGTCTCAGTCTCACCTCATTCGCTTTTGAATGTTGCTTATGCTTTCAAATGTTTGTACGGTAAAATCTGTACATTATGGTTTCAATGCTCCCATTCACATGAACTCTTCAGAGGCACCATTATCAAGATAATACACACATCGAACACCGTATCCTGGAAGTCAAACTGTGGAACAACGCCCATATTCGGTGCATGTATTTATAAAAATAAAGGTTATCTCAACTTCTGGAGCTTGAAAACCAAAATAGTTAATTGCATTTAGAAGAGAAAAAATTATTTTTAAGCAAAAAAAAAAAAAAAATTAGATATTTTTGAGGGGTCTATCCTCCTCCGGCTACCCTTTGACTCTTCAGTTTTCGAAAATTTAAAAATTCTAAATCTTTTCCCGCGTCTTCCTATAACTACAAAATTGAAGATAAATATTTTTTTCTTCCAATGGAAGTTGTTCTCCATAATTAGCGGCGACTTGTTCCCATTATTGAATTTAAAACACATTTTCATTAAATATTGTCATATAAAGCTTTTCGAAAAATCAACCGATTTCTGTGGAAATGAGCTCAAAATTGTGCATTCTCAGAAACGCGCAAATGCCATATCCTCAAAAATGACTATTTTTTTCTTAAAATTTTCCTAATGGATAGTGCTAACTATCTGTTATAATGGTAACTGTCTAATATGACATATAGTTTATTTTAGGGTACCCTGTAATTTTAGCAAAATTACGCAAATGAATTTTTTAAATTTCTCACGCGTTAATATGCCATAATTATTAGTGAGTTAATGTTCTTCAAATTAAGGACTTTAAATTAAGTTTTCAGAAAACTCAAAAAATTCTTTGACAAAGAGCTTCAAATATCGCATTTACAGTAACGCTAAAACGCCATTTTCGTACGAACGGCATCGCATTTTTCAATTTAAATTGCCATTTACGTCAAGGTTTCACTCTTCTTTAATATTCTTAAGTAATATTTCGATTCTACTATTAGGAAACCGAAAAATTCATAAAATGTCAAAAACGGTGCTTTGGGCTGCGGTAGATGGCAGCTGGCAAATCCGAATAGCTAGCCTAGACCAAAGAAAATAGAAAAATAATACGAGAAAGTCTATGTGATTCTGTAGAACTCTTAGTTCTTTCTACTTTCTCGCCCTTAAGAAGGTACTTTTTAAGAAGAGCATGTTATATAGTTCTGGGGGGGGGGACGGCGAATTTTCGGCAGAAAAACAGTTATTGCCGGGTCCTGGTAACGAAAAAGGGGTTAAAACCAGTAGCTAAATTTGAAAAAGCATCTTTTAGCATGTGGTGTAACCACAATTTATAGTTTGTGGGTTCTTGATACCGAAAGATCGAATGACGGTAAAACTGTCTGTCCGTCTGTAACCAACTCCAGGAATTAAACCGTTCAGTCGATTTTCTCCAAAATTGATATTTCTCAATTGAACAGGCAGGTCGCATCCCCTTGAATTTGATTTGCGAGTAAAAGCGTTCGCATTTGTGGGTAAAAGGGTTTCAAATAACTCCCAATAAACGTTTTCAAAACTTCATAATTTTCTGTGAAAAAAAAACCTTCAAATTTCGCATTTACAGTAAAACTTAAACGACATTTTTCGTAAAAAACTGTTCCAAATTTTTCAACGAAAATTTCCATATAGGACTAGGTTTTACTCTTCTATGAATGCTTGAAGTATTTTTTTGTTTCTTTCGATAGGAGATTGACAAATTGAGCAAATGTAAAAGAAGATTTTAAAAAAGTGCTTTGAACGGCGATAGATGGCAGCTGGCAAAAGGATTGAGAGCAACCGAAAAGCTAGACCCGGCCAAAGAAATTAAGAAACTAACTAGTACAAGACAGTCTGTGCCATTCTGTATCACCACTACGTACGAATGTGGCCCAAGGGAAGGTGAAGGTAGGGCTCCCCTATACTGCACCGTCTCAGTTCAAGGAGGAGGTACTGTTGCAGGCACAACCCTGCACACATAGTATAACGATTATGAAACTTGTGGTGCTATGGATTGGCACGGACTTAATCGTACTAGTTTTCTAATTTCCTCGGTCTGCGCTAGCTTTCTATTCTTGCCCCATTCTCACGTCTCCTGCCATGTGTCGCCCTCATAATTTTTTAATTTTTTTTTCAGTTTTTTGGCTTCCTAATCATAGAACCCAATTAATACTTCGTCATAGAAGGAAATTTTGTTGAAAACTTTGACCCCATTTGAAGAAAATGGCACTTAATCGTTACTGTAATGCGAAAATTAGAGTTTTTTTATAGAAATATTTTGAAAAATAAGATATAATCATTTTAAACTCTTCCACTCACAAAAACAATAATGTCTACACATTTTTTAAATATGCATATTAGGCTGAGAGATATTTAAAAAAATAGTGTACATTTTGAAAAAATTACACAAAACAGCAAAATTAATGTTATATGTTAAACTGTGCAATTAGCACTATCCGTAAGAAAACTTAAAAAAGGAGTCCTTTTGAGAAAATGGCGTTTGAGCGTTTCTGAAAATGAGGAATTGTTAATGCATTTTGGCAGAAAACTTTTGAATTTTCGAGCCACTTTGAATGACTTTCATTTAAAGTACATATATTCATAAATGAAATAATGTGAACAAATCGCCTCTAATGTAAATATTAACGTCAAAAGAATAGAGCAATATGGTGTTTATGTAATCCTATACTGTACACTTAGCACTATCCCTATCAAAATTTTAAAGATAAAATTTGAAGCCGTTTTTTCGGAAATCACATCCTGCAGGCAATATTGGGAGAAAACTAAAACTTAAGCAAATGTACATGCCCTTATTGAAAGACAGAATTATGAAGAACAAATTTCATTTGAGAAAAAACTATCTTCAATTTTCTACTCAGAAATGTTTATAGTATGTTTTTCAATATCGCAGCGCTACGTGTCCGGCCAGATCGATTGGGGAATTTTTTGGAAAAAAAACTTTGTATGGTATAGGAGCTAGATGTGTTCACAGACAGACGGACGGACGTTTTGAAAAACAACAAAACTGTTTAGTATCAGGGAACTCCAAAATTTGTATTTCCGTTGAAATCTCGTAATCATTTTCCACAGCATTACATAACTTTCTCTATTCTAAATATATTACTCCGTATACACGTACGTATACGTGATAGTATATTATATATTGAAAAAGACTGTATTTCTTAAATACAATTATTATAACTTCAATGTGTGATGGAATCAATCTTCAGTGAATGATGGAAAATTATGTAAACACCTTTCCGACACTTTGCCAATTGCACTAGGAGTTCCTCAATGATCGATTTTAGGCCTATTCTCTTCTTACTATACGTAAACGTACTATATGCCCTGGACGATTCGAAACGGAAGAACAGTTCTCTTTGCGGATGATACGAACATTCTTCGCATTAAAGAAACCGTAGTACAATATCAGATGTTTCTAATTAGTACCGAAATAAATTGTCAACAAGAAGAAAACGGTTTTAATGCAGTTTTAGATTTCAAATAAACAATTCTGGGCTCCACTGAAAATGAACGGTTTACCATTGACTGATGTTAAGGCAACAACATTTTTAGGTATCTCAATTCAGTCAAACCTTCAATTGAACGTCCATTTAAATGAATTGAACACATAATCAAGTTCGTTATGCTACGCGTTCAGAATTCTTTAAAATTCAATCAGCCTTCATACTGCTCGTTGTGTACATTTCGCGAAGTTTTATTCCCGCCTGAGATACGGCATAATATTCTAGGGATATACTCTTATAGCTCCCAGACTTTTAGATTACAAAAACGAATTGTACGATAATAAACAAATCTCACCCACGTGATACTTGTAAGACTCTCTTTATTAATCTAGGAATTTTACCGTTACCTTGTCTGTTTATTTACGAATCAGTGGTTTTTGTCAAAAATGACTTGCTTAAGGGCGGGAATATATTTTCAGAAAATGCCGATGTCTATTACTATAACATTCGACGTACATATCATATTAATCAGGTGACGGTATCAACATCTCATTACAAAAAGTACACATATAATACATGTACATTATTTTACAACGCTATGCCAGATGACATTGAACGATTAAATTTGGTAGAAATGTTTAAATTCCAAGTGAAATCGTTTCTGCTGCATAACTATTTCTATACAATTAGAGACTATACTAGGCATCACAAGGAAAATAACATTAATTGTAATAGTGATATATAATGCATTATTTACCATTTGGACTGTATAAATGTAAACAACAAGTATTGTACCGCAGCCTCCGGGTCAATGATCCCCATATCGTTCAGGTTTTTCGCCCAGATTCCCTGATCCATTGAGCAAATGCTGAGACGGCCCCTTGTTTTGCTTCTGGACGTAAATGTAACTTCATTATTTGTGCACGTCTTCTAAAATTTAGTGGCAAAAAAATTATTTAAATTATCATTTCCACATTGTCGCAGGAAGTATTATTCCTTGACGAAGGACATGATGGATAAGAGCCTAAGTTTATTGATGATTTATCCTTTTTTGAATTTTATAATTTTTTGCTATTTATTGATAATTTTATTACATCACTTATTTTTTTACAGAATCCTGACAAAAAACGCTAATTTTTTTCTTTATTGAAAATTCAGGTAGTATATGGATTAGTGTATGTATCTCAGAATTTTCAAAAACGTCTCAGAATTCACTTCCCCATGGCACTTCACACACAGTTTTTATCTGTTTTTGACGTAATATAAATAAGTAAATAAATAAATGTAGTATTTCATTGCTTCCGGAACTATTTTACAGTCTGCCTGATGAGTCATGTACGCGAACATACAAAACGTTATGCGCCGATTATTCACATACATTTTTTCTGAAGTATTGTGAAGTACTTTTTTATGTTAAATGGAACAATAGAAGTTTTAAGTCAAGGTGAAACATCAATTTCACTAAGTAAATTTTGCTCATTTGTATTTTTTCATACCAACGAAGAAGTACTAGAAAACAATTACCATGGAATAGCCTTGATACAAAATAACCTAATTTTCATGTTCATTTTTAATTTATTTTACACCAATGTACATTAAGTGAGCATAACTCGTGTTGCTGACTTAAGTACTATGAAATATAAATAATTAAGTAGATAACGAAACTCATCTACACACAGTAATTGGAAAGAAATTCATACTGATACAAATTTTCTAGTTACTGATTACTTTACTCTCCTATTTGCGTTTTGCTTTTGGTTGCTAGTTAAATATTGATTAAAAATAGATTCAACCAACCCTAAGCAGCTTTGATATGAACATGGCCCACCGACACTCGCTCTGCGTAAAACAGTAACCCTGCTGTTAAGGACCCATTACACGAGCGATGATTATGGTTCTACTCCATACGTCAATAATATATTTTTCTCAGTTGACTTAACATTAACTAATGGTGCTAAAAATTCCCAATTTTCACGCCATATTTTTACTCAAAATTACACGAAAAATACTCAAACTTTTGAGAAATTGTTCATGACCTTATTTGAAAATCTATCTTTAATGAACAAATTTTATTAAGGGAAAACTATATATCTTTAATATTTTAGTTGCAAGACGATTCCAACACAATTGAACTTTTGCAATTTTCGAAAAATCAGTTTTCAACGAACATGCGACCACCATTCTCTTAAACACCCTTTACACTATCAAACGAAAAAAAAAGAATAAAAAATAAAGGAATCTTGTTTTTGAAAATTTGGAAAATATCCCTGAAGCTTCATGTAAAGTATCTCCCAAAATTAAAATATTGGTTTAAATTCAAGGGCCGCAGCATAAGCCAGATCAATTGCGGAAAATCAGTTTTGGAGAAAATTGGCTGAACGGTTTAACCGCTAGCGTTCATCACAGACTGATAGACGTTTGGTTTCAATTTTGGTGGCACCCACAAAAAAGGTTTTCTAAATTTAACAACTGGTTTATTCCTTTTCATTGCCCGAGCCCTCCCAGATTTTATTCAGAAATTCCGTTTTTTTCTCTTTCATAACTTTTCTTTCTGCTCCTTAGTGAGTTTTCCCATACTTGACTTTGATGATCCTTGACTAAAGACCCAAGTATTTTGCACATATTAATTAATTTCTATTTAAGAAAATGTTACCAGAGACATAGCATATGGTTACATTCTTCCATTCCTTGCGCAGACAATGCCACGCGTCTTTAATGAAAGTTCCGATAGCTTGAGCAACACCATTGAATTTACACAGTGAAAATTACTTTCAGAGATAATGCCATAAATTTGCACTCGTTTAAATATAAAAGTGTTGTATAACATAGAATTATAAAATTAAATACACATCGCATTATGTGCAATGTTTTCGCTTTATATCAGATATGAATGCTACACAACTAACGTGACCTATTAAAAAATCACGGCCCCCTTGTACAAATAATATCAACTCTTAGCTAATACTGGTGACCTGAGAAATAAATAGATTGAATTTATATCGAGTTCACACTCATCGCCAAGAAAAAACACTACTCCTAGGAGCACAAGACGAATTGCGAACATTGTCGACAGTAACAAATATGGAATCAGAAACGGAATGATTACGATCGCCATCCTCGTGGTTAGAGGCGCCCAGAATGAGAGGCAGCTGAGAGAACCTCTAAGTTATTTGAGGCCGAAAAAATGTATTTAATTCTAATTCAGGGACACAGAAAAATTTTCATTCGAAATAAATAACAAAATTAATTAACTCTAATTCAAATTAACAACTTAAGCTATTTCTCTTGCATTCAGAAATTAATTCTGTTTATGTATTGGTGGAGGGCAGACATTTTGTTTGAAATAAGAATGGGTTTCTACTGCCACAGGCTTTTTGTTTTCTCTTGGAGCCCCTGCTTATGATGCGCTGCAAATTTTCAGATCTTACATATCGTGTATTCGTACCCCTCCTGTCCATTCCTCGAAAGAGCGGGCGATAAGAGGGTCGGTACGCCCTCTGTTGCGCGCAATACGACTGAAACATCTAGTCACACGACGCATTCCCTGTAGAACTGGGTTGTTCAACTGGCGGCCTGCGGTGCCATTCGTTGTGGCCTGCAAAAGGTTATTTTTGATTGATTGATTTTTTCGTGTTTCTGGACACCTCAACTACTATGGTCATTAGTGTAGTGTAGTGCATCTTTTCTCGGGAGATGGCGGTGATCTTCCCTCGCTGGATGGCGAGATCCGGCGCCCACCTACCGTCGGGTAGTGGGGTTTC
The DNA here is from genome assembly GCA_964035755.1 of Teleogryllus oceanicus. NCBI lineage: Eukaryota > Metazoa > Arthropoda > Insecta > Orthoptera > Gryllidae > Teleogryllus > Teleogryllus oceanicus. The sequence goes on along the minus strand of CAXIVR010000002.1, from coordinate 225,274,517 downwards.
CCCCTAACCAGGATTCTCCCACCAGCGAGGCGCCGCCCAGCCGGACGCTCTAAGTTCCCTACAGGTCTCCGGCATTGGTGGTAGTGTAGTGCTGTTAGTAAGTGTGTGGGTGAAAGGGGAAAGAAAAGGGACAAGGAAAAAAGGAAGGAGAGATCGCGCGCGGCCCATGGCCCGCTTGTTAGGGTCTACTCCGGCTTCCCCTGGGTTTGATCGGAGAAACCAGGAAAACTGCCGATCAAGCACCCGGCCGCTAGAATTCTCCTCCAGACGGCGACTAAATTGACCTGGCTGAAAAGCTAGTGTCGAAAATCCTTCCGCCGTGGAAGGTAAAAACCTGGGACCTCGGTCAGAGGCGCTGCAGTGACATCAGTTGTTGCACTGGGCTTCCTTTCCCGGTCAAAAAGGTTATTAGTCGAAAGGTAAAGTCCCTTGCATCCACGTCAGGCGAGGACATTGTGCACCTAGCGCTCGCTCTCTGAAGGAGTAACCACAGTCCCTTAATGTAAATATGGTTAAGTTTAAATTTAAGGATTTCTCCCGTAAATAAGTCCAGAGTGCCCCTCTTTCTTCTAGTGAATTCAGAAATTCAGGATTATCCACTGTGTTTCACTGTTAAAATGATATCGTAGGCTTCCGCGGGTAGAGTCATGAAAAGGCGTCTGGTGATCCCGCGTCGAAGGCTAAAAGTGCCGAGTCCGTCGACATGTCGCAGTCCTCTTCAGGGCTGTACTGCAGTACATGGTACAGCCTGACATCACTCATGGTACCATCCCCTGAATCAGAGCAGTCGGGCGGAAAGGAGAGTGACGGATCAACACTAGGGGGATTTCGGGCACGGGTCGCCCAAATAATGAAAATATGGCCGTATTAATAGGTTTCAGGTGTGGCTCGTGAGGCATTAGAATCCTGCTCTTGTGTCGTGTCGGAGATATAAAGAGAAATTGATTGATTGTTTTGGATTTCCTGGCGCTTCAGTAGCTATCATTATGAGTCCGTGAGTATAGTGCATGCTTCATAGCCTGTCCAGCTTCAACGTGATATAATAATAATAATAATAATAATAATAATAATAATAATAATAATGACTTCATTAATGGCGAGGCTCAGACCATAGGGCCTGCTCTTCCGCCTAACCACTGATATAGGCGATGACCTGTACATTAGCTTGGTAGTTTCCCATATCCAGTTATCAAGAACAGCAGAGCACCACTCCAGCCTAGCTACTTCCAAGCTACTGACTCGATCCCCGATATCTACTATAGAATAATGTATGCGTATGGTGGTTAGTGGAGTTGAGTTAGTGAAACCAACTGAGACTCGAATCCTAGGACATCCTGGTCAAACACGCTGTAGTGGTAAGTTGTTCCCAATGGCGGCTACTCCTTAAGGATTGTAGCGCGGCGCCCTCCCCAGAAAAATCAACCTTGGGAAAAGTTGCAGAAAGAATTGAACTTTCAATAAATGGACTCGTTTGATTTGTCCATACCACCAACACAATTCTTGAGGAGGAAGTTTTGAAAGCGCGATTATTCGAAAGATAAATGTTTTTGAAATGGGTAGCATTGTGGACTATCGGGAGTCCGTCCGCAGCTGGGACAAGGTAGGCAATGGGAGCTTGAGGAAGAATGGAGGTTCTGGGAGTTGGGCGGGGGCAGCGTGCTCCTTTAGGAGAGGTTAGGCAGAGTCCGCGGCTATTAACTAACCTATGAATATCGAGCCATTCATCAGATTACAAACTTACTTTTTTGTTTGCTGGAAATATTTTTTAAAAGATCTCTTATTTTCGAGTGAACACAATTGTATCTTCCGTTAACAACGTAAAAGTTGTCTTAGACAAAGATTAAAATCCAATTACGTTTAAATCGATTGTACTCTACAAGCCAACCGGGAGCGGTAGCTCAGTGCATCAACTGATGTCACTGCAGCGCCTCTGACCGGGAGGTCCTAGGTTGGACTCCTGACGGCGGCAGGATTTTCGACACTGCTTTAGGCTGGGTCAATTGATCACATCTGGAGAAATTTCCGCCGGCTGCTCTGAACGGTAGTTTTCGTGATTTCAACATCAGGCGAATGCCGGGCAGTACCTACCAACCGGCCCACGCGCGATCTGTCCTTCCTCTTCCTTGTCCTCTCCTCTCCCCTTACACACACACACACCCACACACACACACACACACACACACACACACACACACACACACACCACACAAACATGCCTACTATACTTCCGGGAGACCGTGGGGCTTAGAGCTTTCCTGGCTGGGCGATGCCCCCCTGTTGAGAGTCCTGGTTGAGGAACCCACTAGCCGAGGGTGATCGGTACTGGATCTCGCCATCCAGTGGGGAAGATCACCGCCATTCGGAAAAAACATCACTACCCCGGGATTAATAACCAACGTTAACGCGCCCGGAAACACAAAAAAATCTACAAGCCATATTTTTCCTGTATAAAGAATTATTTTGAAGAGGTAAAATATACGTCATAGTTCGGACATACATTCCGCCCCTCCTAATTCGCCAACCAATGGCCTTCACGGGTTGTTGACCTGAGCTAAGTACCTCAGCCGGTACTCCCCTACAAGTACATTGCTCTGTAATCTCTTCCCGATGTTGCAAAAACCGCCACGGCCTTTCCGTGCCGTCTTATCTCGGTTTGTGCGTATGACGTCACGCTCCTAGCCACGCGTGCTAGTACGCTGCACGTAAAATATTTCAGATTTGCGTGTGAATTATTATTTTGTCGTATTTTAAACGAAATTAGATGAACAAGTAATAAATTTATAATATTTTACAAGATTTTTATAATATGCAAATCTTGATATGTCATTGTTATGTAAATGTAATATGTAACCAACATTTTCCACTAGCTGTAAAGCTAATAGGTGTTAAATAATATCGTTATAGTCTTTCAGGAATTAAAACGTAGTTGTGAAAGTACACCGAGCGCATTAAACGCCCGAGTTTGTTTACTTTTTTTCCGTTGCGTCGTTGTTGATGCAACGCGTCTCTTAACCCTTGTTGGACGTTGAGTGCTTTCTTCGGGAGTAATCCTCCGTTACTGTGCATACTTTTCTGAATAATTACGACGTCAAGTATCGTCACGTAGCAGTCAGTCAGTGCCTTTTATTCGTTCGGCCAGGGTCTCGACGCCGGTTGGATCCCGAGGTTCCTGACCGGTCACCCAACCAGGAACCCGCAGTCTCAATTCGCTGAACTTCGGACTTACGGAGCGTAGTAACAAACGCTAGCGCCGCAGGCTTTTGTTACTTACTGGTTCTGATTCATATTACTATCTAAGTTTCGAAAATTACCTGACTATACATATTGACCATTGTTACTTCTCAAATCTGAGATCTAAAGTGAGTCCTACATAATCTTTATAAGATGTTTCCAATCACTCCTTAGTATAAAAAGCTTGGTGCACAATGAATCACTAACTTCTAGTACATTCAAGCATTGCACAACGAAACCAATATACACACAAAAAGTACTCTAACAATCAAAATACCTGTAAACTTGGGAATATTCGAACTTAGAACTACACAATTTCATATGACAAAATAAATGAATTTGTCCCAGCTCGTTTTCATCATTTTGTGTACTTTAAATTTTAACTAACAGGTAATTACGTTTGTTCAGTCTCCCTGGTTTCAGTCTTTGTAACAAATTTCTGAGTAAACTATCATATATCATTTAGAAAACTTAGACATTGACCAACTGGCAACTTTGCATGATGTAGAAATTTAAGTTTCCTTAACCACTCTGTCGCAAAAATAAGTTAATTCTAGTATGAGCCATAAATGCACACATAACATTAGCAGTCTGCCGGAAAGGAATGCAATTTTTATAACATACAACGGGTGTTTTTATTTTAAGTTTTTGTTTTCAGAAAAGAAAGAACATCCTTAAATTGATACTGTTGGGAAGGGATATATGTTGCATACTAGCATGTTTGAGTTATGAATTTCCCGAGAAGTTTAGTTTTTAATGTGTGTTAAATGTCGGTAGAATCTTTCACTAATCAAGGTAGTATTTTCGGAATATTTAATTTTAAATAATCGAGACAACGCTAACTAGTAGCAATTTTAAAAAAATCACTGTCTCAAGATTGGGTCCAAATTTTCTCTTTAATTCTTTTCTCGGTTCGAGCAAGGTACGCTTATAAAAGTTGGGTACGTTAAACTGGTTTCGATGTCGGCGCCATTTTAGCCGTCGACAGAGCGGAGAGACGGGAAACGGACTGTCTCCGCCGCCATCCGCCCTGTCAGGGACTCCATGCCAACGCATAGAGACTCTATTCAGAGAGATTGATTGATTGATTTTTTCGTGTTTCCGGGCGCGTCAACTGCATTGGTCATTAGTCCCGTTAGTGTAGTGCATGCTTTTCTCTCGGGAGATGGCTGATCTTCCCCGCTGGATGGCGAGATCCGGCGTCTCCTACCGTCGGCTGAGTGGGTTCCCCCCTTGGACTCTCCCACCAGCGGGGCACCGCCTCTGCCGAGACAAGCTCTAAGCTCCTGACCGGTCTCCCGGAATATGTGATAGTGTAGTGCATGTTAGTGTGGAGTGTGTGTTTGTAAGGGGAGAGGATAGAAAAAGGAAGAGGAAGGACAGATTGCGCGCGGTCCTTTTCCGTTTTTTAAAGGTACTGCTGCGGCATTCGCCGGGTGTTGATCGAAGAAACCACGAACATCCGATCAAAAGAAAGGTCGGCGATAGGTTCTCCTCCAGACAGCAAGCTGAAAAGCTAGTGTCGAAACTCCTGCCGCCGTCAGGACTCGAACCTAGGACCTCCCGGTCAGAGGCGCTGCTCTTCAGAGAGTAGCGTAACCGCCGCCATGTACATAGTATCCTCTCACCCGATAGCCCCACCGCACAGCAATAACGAGCTAAAGGAAAAGTATAGCAATTGGAGACATAGGGAGATTTTCATGACTATTAATGTTAGTTTGGGTTAGTTTCGTGGTTCTCAAGACACAGAATATGAACAAAAGGTAAAACTAGATATTTCTAAAATTTGGTGATCCCGGCTGTCAATCGAACTTCTATAATGTAAGTTTAAATACAATACCGTCCGCATGAATATATAACGTCCAATACAAAATATCCATGAAATCAGAATAAATTTGATAAAGGTTTTAAAAATAACTAACAAAGGATATTTTTAGATTATTTTTACCGTCCGCATGAATATATAACGTCCAATACAAAATATCCATGAAATCATGTTGATGTTGGTCGCCACGGGGGCCCTTTTGGCTGCTGGGTTCCCCCCCCCGATTCGCCTCGCCTTAGCCAACCTGGCCCCCCGAGCTCCCGGGAACCATGTTGATGACAGGCGATGCGGACGCCCGTCACAGGGGCCCAACCGAGGGGCAGGCCTCCGCCCTCAAACCGTCCTCTACACCCGGCCTCCCGGCGGCGGGTTTACAGGCGACGCCAGGCGCCCAGCCGGGAGCAAAGAGCTTCGGATTGCTACTTCAAGCACTCCGCCGCCATTCCACGCACCAACTGCAACGAGCAACCGCGAGGATTTTTCAAAGGATCAACAAGCCTAGTATTTCCGAATGCTCTAAAAAAAAGGTGAATTCTAGCTATACATGCTACTTTGTTCTACTACATAGCACATACATGCTACTTCGCTCTACTACATAGCATATACATGCACTCTACTCATAGCACATACATGCTACGTAGCTCTACTACATAGCACATACATGCTACGTAGCTCTACTACATAGCACATACATGCTACTTAGCTCTACTACATAGCACAACATGCCATGGCTCCACTTACTGACGCATGTTCTGGCCTCCTACACAGCACAACATGCTACAGCTCCACATAGCACTACATTTACTAGCTCTACTACATAACAACAGCTACATGGCTACTACATAGCACAGACATGTTTCATAGCTCTACTACATAGCACATACATGGTACATAGATATTCTACATAGCACATACATGCTGCATAGCACATACATGCTACGTAGCTCTACTACATAGCACATACATGCTACGTAGCTCTACTACATAGCACATACATGCTACTTAGCTCTACTACATGCTCTCATAGCACATACATGCTACATAGCTCTACTACATAGCACAGACATGTTTATAGCTCTACTACACAGCACATACATGCTACATAGCTCTACTACATAGCACATACATGCTACTTAGCTCTACTACATAGCACATACATGCTACATACCTCTACTACATAGCACATACTTGCTACATAGATCTACATAGCACATAGCATACGTGCCTTACTCTACTGCATATATGCACATGGTTGACCCCAGTTCTCCATACTCGTCTTCTATATTATTCCAGTAGTATACAAACCTTTTCCGTCTCTCACACGCAACCAATCTTCATGATTGTGGTCTCTAAATACAGAAAATTTCACAGAGACGAGACGAATTGCATTTAGATTTTAAAATACGAAAAATTGGTTTCAAAAAAAAAATCTAAATAGTCATGTCAAATGCAACCCGCAACACTCAGTCAAATTTTCAAAACTATATCGTTAAATAACTCTTAAATGAAGTATTTTAGGGCCTTAAAGTTTTGATGCCAAAGGCCTCAAAGAAACGGTTCTCGCACCATATTCTACAGGATGAAATCTTAAACATCCATTACATTTTTACTGGTTCGACGCTTCTCGATTCTACCCCGAACTGTTCAGTCTGAAGAATCTTCAACTATATATTAGATTAAACTAATTAGTAGATATTTAACACGATTGAATTACACAGGTGTACCTTTCTGCTCTGTAATAACATTAAATAAGAATAGTTTGTATCGGTAAGGGTGAATTACATTGTTACAAATTACAAAAAGACAACCGGAAGCGGTAGCTCAGCGCATCAACTAATGTCACTGCGGCAGACTGGGAAGTCCTAGGTTCGACTCCTGACGGCGCGCCGCGGCGGCGGGATTTTCGACACTAGCTTTTCAGCTAGGACGAAATTTAGTCGCTGTCTGGAGGAGGAATTCTAGCGGCCAGATGCTCTGATCGGTAGTTTTCTGTGGTTTCTCCGATCAACACCAGGCGAATGCCGGAGTAGTACCCTACCAAACGGGCCACAGACCGCGCGCGATCTGTCCTTCCTCTTCCTTGTCCTGTCCTCTCTTCTTACACACACACACTAACTACTCACCACCACCCTTTCCGGGAGACGGTCGGGTTTAGAGCTTGTCCCCTGGGCGGTGCCCGCTGGTGGAAGGTTAGGAAACCCCAGCCGATGGTAGGTCGGCGCCGGATCTCGCCATTCGGCGGGGGAAGATTATCGCTATCTCCCGGTCACTACACTAATGAGAGTAATGATCAAAGCAGTTGACGCGCCAGGAAACACGAAAAAATCAAATATGCAAATGGAACAATAGGGAAGAGGATTGGAATTAATATGCGAGAGTTCTCACACCGGTACGGTAGAAAGGGATTTAACACAAAATAAGAAATAACTAATTCATACCAAAGCGACTAAATAAAATTTTGATGGGATACCCAAAATTCATATACGAAATTAAAATTAAAATTTTGAATAATTGAATGTAATTAATGAAGGGATAACAGGTTTACGTTCCTTTTTTATGCTTTCCGGGTGCATTAGTACCGACATTGATGGCCATTGGCGTTTGAGCATAACCCCACTTTTATCGACTATCACCAGTTGACCAAAAACTACGCAACCAAGACTTCTATATTGCTGATTACTAGGTCTTTAAGTGAACACGTAATATCACAGAAGGGTATAATTCACTGAAAGTTGGGAGAAGGCTTGCATGGGGGAAATATATCTACAAGACGTTTTGAAACACTCACAGGAAGAAAAACATTTACCAACTCCACTGCAGATTCAAAATGCATCTATTGAATTGATCCCCAGAAATGCACCAGTAAAATATTTAGAAAGAACATGTGATACTAAATTAACGCAAAAATCACTAAACAGTTGCACAGAGCTACGTATTATCAAACACCGCTTAATAAGTGAAATTGATATTTTTGTTGCATAAATGGTCAATAAATAATTTTTAACAGTATTACGTCTATTTGTTGCTCAATGCCAACATTGATAGAAATACACTGGCTCCTCTCTCTGAATCTACAATATTGCTTATTTTGTCAGTATATACATACACACATTGTAAAATCACAAAAATGTTTATATTGTGTTGTGGAGCAATTAGATTGTTCTGTTACAGGATCGTGATGATTACTAACGAATGAATTAAAAACGTTGCCCAAATACTATTAGACTTGAAAAGTTAACGCTGATTTTCAAGTTGTATTTTTCCAATAATTGTGACCAGAGAGGTTAATCGCCTAGCTTCAAGGCCTTCTGCGGAGTTAACAGAGTGATAGAACACACTATCTAAATAACATGGATGAAGAAGGGTGTCGCAAACGTTGGCGTACCTGGCGGGAGTCCGGAGAGTCCCAAGGTCGGTGCCGAGAAGCAGTGGGGAGGCGCGGAGAGCAGGCTCTGAAGACACGAGGGCAGCCTGCGGTGGCAGTTGGTCTTCGAGTGTCTGGGACAGCGCATCACACGGCTCAGCTGCGGCCCCTGGGAAGATGGCTTCCATGGTGAACTCGTTGTACAACGCCTACCATGCCTTCAACTACGAATGGGCAGGTACGACCGCCGCGGTGGGGCGACTCGTGGAGTAGAGGTCTCAGCATTCGCGTGCCTCTGCAGATCGGGGCATCGAATCTCTGGTTCGTGGAATTCAAAAGGGCAAAAAGGATTTGCGCTACATTTACTCGGAGATTTTCTGTTTACCCTGCCTCTCATCATCACTCAAACCTTACCATCCCATGCATGCCACTCGAACCCATCCATCAAACCGCTCAACTGAACCTGATCGAAATGTAATTTAGTAAGGAATAATAAACTATCCATATGTTGTATTACATTTGCGACTTCCACAATGGATGTGACGTATGGGGGAGAAAAACATCTGCGAACGCATTCTTGAGTTTCAGAATCCCTTCCCAACAATTTAACTATTAATAGTTGAAAGATGAAATAATAATAATAATAATAAACATTAAAAAAAATTAAAAAAGCGAGAGATTAACAGTTCAAAAACTAGATATTTTCGTTGCCGAATAATAGAAAACTTATTTTTAACGGTAAAGGAACTGACCAGATTTGATTTTTCTGTATTGTTAACAAAATAGAAACTCACCTAAGCTCTACTACCATTAAACAAAGGAAAAGTTCAACAAAACGTGGGCATAGTGGAGCTACATTTTGTCAGAATCAAATCAAGGCCATCTCAGCATTTTTCTCAATGGATCACGGAAACTGGACAAAACCGATCGAGATGGGGTCATTACCCGGGAAACTGAAGTACATTACTTGTTACAGGCATATTGAGTCGTTTTTAAATTATACAATGCAAATGTAAACTAATCCATTATACCATATCTTATTTTTGTTAAAGTAAACATTATTTTTTCTCTTTGACGATCAGTATAGTCTCTAACTGTATAGAAACAGTTTGGCAGCAGAAAAGATTTTACTTTTAACTTAAATTTGTGTACCAATTTTAATTATTTAATTTCATTTGTCCATGCTTTGTAAAGGAACGTACATGTATTGTATGTAGATTCCTTCTAGTGAGCTGTTGATACTGACACTTGATGAACATGATTTCTACGGTGAGTGTTGTAACTATAAATATCAGTATTACATGAAAATAGTTCCACCGTTAAGTAAGACAGTTTTCACAAATACTACAGACTCGTAAATAAACAGGCAAGGCAATGGTAAGATTTCAAGCTCCATGAAAAGAGGCTTGCACGGACCACCTGGATAGGATTTTTTCATTATTCGGATAATTTTCTTTTGCAATCTAAAAGTCTTCACACTAAGGATGAGATTCCCAGAATATAATTCCCGTATCTCAGGGGAATGTCATTTTCAAAATAAAAATAGCTGCATAAATCTCAAAATTAGAAAGAATTCTGAATGCATAACATAATGAGCAATATAGTGTTTAATTCTTTATATGAACATTTCATTAGAGGTTTGAATTGAGAACCAGACATTTTGTTACTAACATCAGCTAATTGCATATTGTTCATTTTCAATGGAGCACGATTGCCGATTTGAAACCAATACTTTAGACAGTTTTCCTTCGTTAATATTAATTTGTTATTACAAAACAATTTGAAACTTGAAAGTATTTTTTTTGTTTCTTTTCAAAGAACATTCGTTCATCGGCAAAAGAACTGTTCTTCCGTTTTAATAGATGAGGCATATCGTTTACATATAACAAAAAGAGGGAGGACCCAGATCAGACAATGGACGTCCAATTGAAGAATTGGAAAGATAAGTAAATAATGTCCTTTCTTTCCAGAATGGTATATCTTCTCTTTTAGATCGATGTTTTAGGTACGAGGTTATCCAATCTAGGGCAATACCACGAATTTCCATAAGAAGGTATTTTGAGAGGAAGATGTTATTGTTAATAACGTCAAAAGCTTTTGAAAGATCTAAAAATATTCCAATGGGTTCTTCATTTTGGTCCATTGATGAAGCCACATCTTTAAGGAATGAAAAAATGGTAGTTTCCGTAGATTTTGATTTCCTAAAACCGCGTTGTGAGTCTGAAAACGCTTCGTTTTTCCTCAGAAAAGTTTCCATTCGCGTATAGGAAAGCCTCTCTAATATATTTGAAAAAACTGACAAAAGATAAATTGGCCGGTAATTTTGAACTTCATTTTTGTTCCCTTTTTTAAAAAGTGGCTTAATTTTTGCTGTTTTGAAAATATCTGGAAATATTCCTGTGCACAAGGAAAATGTGAGTTATGGATATATAATGGCAGGTGCACACGTTTTTAATAAACAATCCGGAAATTCATCAAAACTAGATGAATATTTATTTTTTATTTACTGACTATTCTGGGGATTTCGTTAGAAGAAGTTTCGTAAATAAAGATCGTGCCGAAATGTTTTTGAGAAGCATATGATATTGAATTTCGTGGTTTTAGTCAGCAATTCTAGAAAAGTGTTGGTTGAAGATATTCGCAACTTTTTCGGATTACTTGTTTCTCTTTCATTACCTTTAAAACAACATTTCTACGAAATGTGATGACGTTTCTCTGTTTTCTCAGTAATTTGATATGGGCAACTACACTGTTTTCTCTATAATTTCAATATGGTTAACTGCGCTGTAGTTTCTTTAAATACGGAAATGTGAAAGTCATGTACATGTTAGAACTCGATAAAAAAGCATTAATATGCGTAAGTGCTGAGTACAGTCGAAGAGTCCGCTTGAATTGATCTTGATTTGAATGGCGATGGTCCGCTTGAATGGTGGGCCGGGTTAATAGCGCGTGGGAAGCAGGCGGATGGCTCCTCGCTCCGATGCACGCACAACGCCCAGGTGGCTTTCGACATTACTGCGACGCCGCGAAACACCAATTGTTGGCTGACAGTTTCGTCGCCCATCACGTTTCCACTTGACATAGTTCTTTCACTATTAGTACAAAGGAGGTACTCTAAGAAGTGGCCGGTTTGACAGGTCGGGAAACAAATGAATGTCGTGTAGGGTGCTGGCAATGAAAGGGTCAGTGATGAAACCATCTATGAAATAGAAATCTGTAAACAAACGTATTGACGAATTGAGTGTACGGATATAATCACATTTATGTTGCCAGCAGTAGCCACGCTGTAGGTGTCAAAGTGGTCCCTTCTTATCCAAATCTCTCTTTATCTATGGACGTACACTGCCGCAGTCTAGGCGATTCTGCATAGAACTTCTCTGTGTCTATACCTATGTCAGTCTGTCTTTAGCTGTCGGTATATTTATTGATATATTTTGATTTTTTGATTAGTAGGGAATGGATTTTCATGTAAAAACATACTTTTACAGAAACAAGATTACCGCATTTTTGAATTAATTGGAATCATTTTTATTTCACATATTTTGATATTAGAACATATTTTTACATATTTTATCTAAAATTTTTTTTAATATATTTAAACTTTTGAAACAGAACATTTCACTTTGCAATATACGTTACTAATACTAATACACAATATACTAAAGCAGGGTTCAGGAAAAAACTACAACCGTTTTGTGAATATTTGGAATGTATTCCGCGTCTTGAAATACTAAGATGCCTTCTCTTCCGTGAGCACTCGTTAGCTGGTGGAGTGCAGGGCGACCTTGTGTGGTAGACTGTTTGAATTAAAAGTATCCGTTAAACACGAGTCGCAAAAAATCAAAATTGCTCAGCAAAATGCTTATCGAACATATGTATATCAATATTGTGACATACCGATATGTCACATGAAAATAAACTAACATTTATTTGTAGACTATATGGTGGAAATGCATTAAAAATATCACGGGGCAAGGACTTGCACGATCGTGAATAAACAATGTAGTTTTTGTTTTTGTAAATGCATTAAAAGGTGTTTGGATGCCCAAGTAGAAAATTTGGGGTTGGGAAGAAGTTTAGACGATCAAGGTCAGCTACCCAAAAATAACGAACGTATGGATTGGCTAATGAGAGAAGGACGGGCCCAAAAGTTGAAAAAGAGGAAGGTAGTTTAATCGAAGTCTTCGAGGGTGAATCATGCAGGAAAATTCATTCTGACCGGCATGCGTTTTGAACTGATCGTAGGTTCGTGAGAGGGGAAAGAAATATAATACAGATAGTAGAATCGGTTATCAGATCTGAAATTTTAAGGACAGTAAATGATATGGCAGATATTGCTGTGGAAGTAATATTAATGCATAGATTGGGACTTTGTCGGGTGGTAATCGAGTTCGGACTATACTAGGACGTAATCGGGGCTGATAATTTTGATAGTTCGAGACCAGCGTGGATAGGGGGAGAAGGGGTTTCTTGGGACTTTGGACTACGGCGAGCTCGCAAGATATTTCGACTGAGAAGTCTACGAGGGACATCAACGAAGAATCAGAAGAGGATTTCTTGGGACTTTGGACTACGGGAAGCTCGCAAGATATTTCGACTGAGAAGTCTCGAGGACATCACGAAGAATCAGAAGAGGATTTCTTGGGACTTTGGACTACGGCAGCTCGCAAGATATTTCGACTAGAAGTCTACGAGGACATCAACGAGATCAAAAAAGAGGATTCTTGGGACTTTGACTCAAGCTCTAAGATATTTCGACTAGAAGTCTACGAGACATCAACGAAGAATAGATAATTAACCGGTATAAAAATTCATAAAATTTAAGATATCTGATCAAAGGCATAACAAATTCACTAAATTGTTTGCTAAAAGGTAACAATAAACTTTGTTAAATTTTGTTCTTTAGAAAAGTGATCTTTCATTTAGTCAATCCCAAAAGAAATGAACTAGGAAGAATCATTCTATTTCAGATTCTAGCTGCGCTGTTTGTCAGGATCCTATAATCCATTATAAAGGTAATAAGGATTATAATATATCGTGACCCATTGACCCAGCAAGCCGGACGCTAAGATCTTTGGCAGATATTAATGTAGAGAGAAAATTTTGTATATCTCAATATGTTTATCATTGAATGGTCTTTTTAACCCTGGCGATAGACCGAAAACATATTTACGTGTGTTCGATAAGCATTTCTTGAGTAATTTAAACATTTCTTTTCTTCAGCTTTCCTTGTCCGAGTGCGCGTTAGTAGGGTGAGCGCTGCGTGACCTTGCGTGACGGACTGTTATCCATTCGGACTATTATCGGTTAAACACGAGTGGGAAAAAATCAAAATTACTAAAAAAAATGCTCGTATAACATGTGAAAATGTGTAGTCATGATAGAGCAAACAAATATGTATAGTTCCATTTGAGAAAAAACCGTTATCTCAATACCTCGTAAAATACAAGTAGTAAACTAGAAATTAATACATGCATCAATTAGCCCCATTCTCTCTTGCGCTTCCGTGAAAACTGCAGTAAAAAAATTTTTGCTAATTTTTTTATCACCCCGTAATTATTGTCCATTGGGTCAAATTTACTCAAAAATGAAATTTTATCTCAACCGGCCGATGTTAACCCGTGCCGACGTGAGCATGAAACTTGGATGGTAGGGATAGTTGGTTTTGTTGTGTTGAGTCAGTGGAAAACCGCTGACACGTGTTTAATATATATTTTTATATTTCGATTTAATTAACTTTCACTCTTTAAATTTCATTATGGTCTTTGCATTTCTTGTGGATATTTTCTTGTCAGATGTTTCTTTCTTGCTATATGGGTACAGTCGACGATGTTCTTGAATAACACAACACGAATTGTGAGAATTCTGATGTGGTGTTGTTGACGTTCTTATGAGAAGAAATAAAAGAGGTCATTTTCGTCAACATATTATGTTGAGAAAAATGACCTCTTTTTTTCTTCCTAACCTAAATTTCTTTGTCTCATCTACCGTCAGTAATACATGCAAATCTTGCATTAATTTTGCAGCCTTTTCAGGGCGGTCATTCACAACTTTCAACTTTATAAATAACCTTTGAGCTGCCAATTATGAAGAGTTCCTTTTCAGGGTCGAAGCCCATTCTTGAATAAACTAGTATCCTTCTTCAGGCAAGATAACGGATATCTGCTTTTGGCTGACAAAACAAATCAGCTATTTTTTCAATGAAATGAAGATTAAATTGAATTAATGTATGTATTAATGTATAAGAATGAATTAATTATTAAAGAACGGTCATTGGGATACAACTGGGCTTACCATATTATTCTTTATCCAATGCTCCACAAAAAGTGTGAACTGTGTCCAGTTACTATTTGGTGTTTTATATTATTAATTAATATTATCTCCTATTAAAAACACGTTTCTTGGTACTGCCTATGACACTAACATGTGACTTTATGTTAGATTAGCGACCTGCAAGCAGGTGTGACATGGTCGATTAAAATTCTTCTACTGCTAGCCTCGGAGTGACTTAGCGGTGGGTGGTAGGTTTGGACTTGTCCATCATGCGAGTTCGCGCTCAGGTTGACACGGTTAGAATCTCCGATCTCAACATTTTGCATAGGCATGTTTTTAGTTCTTTGGAACAAAAGTGGAGGGTGAACGTTCAAATTTCGGGACAAGTGTTCTTTTCTCGCGAATTGTCTCTGGGCGCATGCACAAACATTGGAAAGCAGCCTTTTAATGTAAAAACATAGAAAGCTTTATTTCAAGAAAAGATGATGGATATTACACTGAATATAGGTTCATTAAATGTTTAGAATGTTTTATTAATGATGATTTAGCATTAATGAATTTCTCATGACACTGACAAGCATGATCAATTTTGTTATTAAATCGTAAATATTGCTAATGAACACTTTTTTTCTTAAATTTACACTTCATACTGTAATCGGAGCTCCCTTTGCATGTACTGATACATAATCACCTCGTTTCCCTTTTTTTAAAAAAATACATCCCGCCCAAAATACCCTTTCTGTTCTCCACATCAAATTATCTTATTTATTGCTACATGGCATAATCCCTCGTTTAATTCCCACAATCGTCTGCTCCCTTTCCTAACTCACTTGATTCTATTACCACATAATAGCAAGTCCCCCCTAGTAAAAGTCTTATGAAATTGCGTATGAAATGCCTTCGAGCTCACCAACCCCGAATGCACCGACGCGATGTAGCGAGTCGGGGCCGTTTCGCCCGCCACGTGGCCTTGGCGCGGGCTCCCGCAGCCGTCGAATTCGTGGGTCGGTGGTATAGCGGTCAGCGTACCGGACTGTTGTACTCGAGTTTGCGGGTTCAAGCCCGATCGAAGCCGTGGATTTTTAAGGGAAGAAAAAATCCTTCGTACGCCTTCCTTCGGAGGGGAAGTAAAGCCGGCTGTCCCGTGTAGTAGATTTACTGCATGTAAAATATCCTCAAGCCTAAATGAAGCCTCTGAGCAAAATTGAGTTCCGCCTGTTTCATCGCCTTCTGAGCAAAATTGAGTTCCGCCTGTTTCATTGCCCACTCCACTAGGTGGTGAAAGGAGCGTAGCGAAATTTGCGTGGTTAGACGGAAGAGCGGGCCTGATGGCCCGAGTCTCGCCACGTAAAATAAGGTATTAACTAATTCCTCACGCCGCAGTCGTGCCCCGCCGGTCACAGCGATGTTCACTCGCCGCCAGATCAGCATCGGTTATAACTGCCAGCAGCTCTTCAAATCCGTTGATTAGGCCACCCAATTTATCTCCATTCACTCGATATCAATTAATAGTTAGCGTGTTCTCTGTCCTACTCTGATTTCTGCTCGATGTAATCGGATTCCTCTCAACTTGTGTCATCACCGCCATCACTAGCTTTTCGCACCGCCGTTCTTTTTGTAAAATGTAAAATAACTCCCCCATTTTTTTGGTTATTGTTCACAATTGAGGCTGTCGGGTAATGACACTGACATTTCGGGTGAATTTTGAATTATTGATTCTAAGTGGAATAAGTGGGAGCTCTTTTTTATCTCATTTTTTAAGAATGTCTTTCCATTTTGCAAAATTCCAAGAATAAACCAAAAATGACAATAAATTCATTTGGCTCATACAGATAAATTGATGTAGATGGTAGTCACAAATTGATTTCTTTCTTCTTTTGCGACATGTCAGTTAATATTAATTACATCCCAATCATTAAAAGTCAGCTATATTAATTACATCTGAACGCCTCAACTGAATTTTTTAAAATTGTAAATTAATTAAAGTGGTTAGGCGGAAGAGCAGGAATTAAGGTCTGAGCCTCGCCACAAAAAAGACATAAATTTTAATATTATTATTATTATTATTACTAATATACATAAATTTTAATATTATTATTATTATTATTATTATTATTATTATTATTATTATTTACTCTCTCTCCTCGAATGACCGTCATCGTTCCCACGATACTCTCCCCAACCGCCGTCCCAAGTCTCGTGCTTCGGATCCGGTTCGTCTCGACTGCCGCGAGACACACTCTTGCCCGGAACGGCCGTCGCCACCGCGCTGTTTGAACCATGTTGGCACCCGCGTCTCATTTGATTGACTGATTGATTGATGATTTTTTTCGTGTTTCCGGGCGCGTCAACTGCTTCGGTCATTAGTCCCGTTAGTGTAGTGCATGTTTCTCTCTCGGGAGATGGCGGTGATCTTCTCTTGCTGGATGGCGAGATCCGGCGCCGCCCAACCGTCGGCTAGTGGGGTTTCTCCCTAACCAGGACTCTCCTACCAGCAGGGCACCGCCCCAACCGGGAGAAGCTCTAAGCTCCCGACCGGTCTCCCAGAATATGTGGTAGTGTAGTGCATGGTAGTGTGTGTGTTTAAGGGTAGAGGATAGGACAAGGAAGAGGAAGGAAAGATCGCGCGCAGTCCGTGACCCGTTTGGTAGGGTACTGCTCCGGCATTCGCCTGGTGTTGATCGGAGGAACCACGGAAAACTACCGATCAGCAGCCGACCACTAGAATTCTCCTCCAACAGCGACTGAATTGGACCTAGCTGAAAAGCTAGTGTTGAAAATCCTGGCGCCGTCAAGACTCGAACCTAGGACCTCCCGGTCAGAAACTGAATTGAAGCTCGTGCCTTTATGCACATTTCTGAAGTTCTTTAGAAGCCTGCTGAGTTGTCTAGTGGCTCTATTATAGTTGGTTTTATCTCTTGCTAGTCTTTAAGTTTGCCATTTTCTTCTTAACCTTCTTTTCTCAGAGATTTTGTTGATGACTTCCGCAGGCCACATCGTGCAATTTTTAATCGAAGTCCGTTGAGATGTTGCATGCCACGCTGCAGTTTGTATGCTGCGCGTGACATACTCAGTTACTTCATCAATATCATCAGCAGATTTTAATGGCATTCGAATTTGGGCGTTGTGAGAGATCCAATTTCGGTACACGTTCTAATTGGTCCTATATTTACAAGTACGACGGGAGCGGGTCGTAGTAATATTGTATTACTAATAGTGACGATAACAGGAGTATGGTCAGATATGGGTTAGTTTATGGGATGCATCTATGGAGTTGTAACCAGATGATATACCTTTGGCGACGAAAAAATCTAGTAAGTCTAGAATTCTTTATAGATCTGTGAGCCAATACGTTGGTTCTCCTGTAGAGATGGTTTTAAGCTGAAGTGATGTTACTGCTTTCTGGAGTTCTCGTCCTCTCGTGGTGATGAGTCTTGATCCCCACTGTCTATGCTTTGCATTAAAGTCTCCTCCGGCTATAAATCTTGAGCCTAAGTAGTTTAAGTAGGTTTCAAAGCGTGCTTTATTAATATTGAATCTTGATGGACCGTAGAGAGCGCTTACTGTAAGAGGACCACGCCAGTCAGTGATTGTTATAGTAGTAGCTTGCAGATCGATGTCTTGAAACCCTTTTTATTCTTGATGTTTTATATTTTTTAACGAGGATAGCAGTGCCTCCGTGTGCATAACCGTCAGGGTGTTTGGTATCATATATTATATAGTTTTTTTTTAATTTGAAGTAATTGTTGACACGTTACGTTGTTGCAGATCCCCGCGTGCAGCACCTGCCACTGGCAACTCGGCCTTTCACGATACTGGGGCTGATGGCGACGTACATGATGTTCGTGAAGCGTATCGGCCCCTGGATCATGCGCGACCGCAAGCCTTTCAAACTGACGAGGACGCTCATCGTGTACAACGCGCTGCAGATCATCGCCAACTTCTACATCTTCTACAGGGTGCGTGGCCTTTCATCGCCTATCGGTGCAGCGCCCAACTCAATGACAAGAGGAATAAAATGTAGCTCAATTACTTTAGATATGTCTCAGAATAACTGTAACGAACTTTTAGGCATGTAGAGGAATCGAAGGTGATCACTGTTTTTGGCGAAAAATTTCGTACAACTAAGTTTTATGTGTCTTTGCCTTTGCTTAGTAGGCAACTCGGTTATTTATTCCTTCCCAATTAAAACAATATTACATTAATTAACCTTTAAACCGGTAGCGGTAGCTCAGTGCATCAACTGATGTCACTGCAGCGCCTCTGACCGGGAGGTCCTAGGTTCGAATCCTGACGGTGGTAGGGTTTTCGACACTAGATTTTCAGCTAGGTCGAATTTAGTGGGAAACCCCACTAGCCGATGGTAGGTCGGCGCCGGATCTCGTCATTCAGCGGGGGAAGACACCGCCTTCTCCCGAGAAAAAACATGCCCTACACTAACGGGACTAATGACCGAAGCAGTTGACGCGACCGGAAACACGAAAAAATCAATCAATCAATCAATTAACCCTTAAGTAGGCGCCAGAGCAATGCGCGTGAATGGTCGCGTGAATGCTTACGTGAATGGGCGCGTGAATGATCGCGTGGCGTGTAGAGTACGCTAGTTCATTTGCTTGATGTTGAGCAACAAAAATGTAACTAAATACTTTAAAATATCGTATTTATTACACTAAAATATTTTATAGGAACATTTTTCCATTACACGATTGTTTTTTACAAAGTAAACAAAAATGAAGGCAAAAATAGTTAATAAATTTATAAGATTCCAGCTTCTCAGGAAGTCTCTTTTGCATAAAGTTCTTATTCGTGTACAAAAATATTCTATTCAAATTGTCTTTGAAATTCATCAATACAGAGAGTTCGTCTTTCACGTTATTAGCTTTTGTTTATGCGGCGGGAATAATTTTCTTCAAATTTGGTGTGTGTTTGTTGTTCTAGAAAATTTGCTTTTCAAGGGCGTTTTTCCACTTCTCTATTTCTTGTAATTGTTTGTTGCGGCAAAATTTATTGTGTTTTAAAATGATTTTAGAAAAGTATTCTCTGCTGTTAACTGTACTCCGCATATAACTCATGCCTATCGGTATTGCTGTCACTACTGTAACGTGACATGGGTATGTCTTCTCAAATTTACTGTCGTAATCGGACATTTTCCTGTTCATTATGTGACAAGTCGATGGTGATATGTGATTCCATCCCAAACTTTGTATTTATAAGAGCGCTACTAGTAGTTTTTATATTGTAAAATTTTAAAATTACTTGTATAACTAGATGCGCGGCGTGCAGAGGAAATGGGTCTGATACACGGGAAAAGGAAACTGAATTCGCTCACAAATTACTCAACACAAGGAAAAATACATACTGACACAAGTGGCAAAGAAACAACTGACGGTAGGGTATTAGGTCTCGGCATTTCCGGCTTATCGCAATTTTAGGAAAAAAAGCTCGGAAATGTTGCCAACTTACGGGTTACGGTCAGTGATAGTTTATCACCAGAACGTTTTTTTATTCCACATTCGTTTTATCAGTAGATAATAACTCAGTACATAGTTACTATTGTCCTCATTATGTCTGCCTTCATTGCCAGTTGTACTACAAAAGTTAATATTTATAGATATTCTATGATCGAATACTATAACTCTAACAAACTCTTCTGCACTCTTCTTTGCCACCGATTGTTAGATAACTTATCATGAACCAGTGTTCGGCAGGTACAGGATATACTTTTGAATGGAACATAATGTGAGCTGCTGAATACTGGTGGATGAGAAGGTGATAAGGTGGATAGTAACATGTTACTTACGAAATTACCTTCGTATGAATTCGCGGTATTGCTCTACATTAGTTATGTTCGTACCTTAAACAACGATCTCAGAAAATAGTAATAAAAACAAGATTATACAGGTTGCAGGATAATTGCTAAAAGTACTCAGAGGAGGGAAAATAAGACTGCTCATCTTTCCTCAATACATTCAAGTATTTGACCTGAAAATAATTTCCCAAAATTAAATTTCTTGCAATAGTACAACCTCCATTAGTTGTTAATAAATAAAATTCCTAATGAGATAATACCTTACTGGAATGATGGAACATTACGTACGCAACTTTCCGACTCTTTGCCCATTGCATGTGGAGTTCCTCAAGGATCGATTTTAGGTCCTATTCTGTTCCTACTTTACGTAAACGATATGCCCTCGACGATTCGAAACGGAAGAACGGTTCTCTTTGCGGATGATACGAACATACTTTGCAATAAAGAAACCGTAAATAGTACAATATCAGATGTTTCAAATTGGTTCCGAAATAACAAATTAATAGTAAACGAAAAGAAAACGGTTTTAATGCAGTTTTCCATTTCAAATAAACATTTCTGTGCTCCATTGAAAATGAACGGTATACCATTGACTGATGTTAAGGCAACAACATTTTTAGGTCTCTCAATTCAGTCAAACCTTAAATGGAATGTCCATTTAAATCAATTGAACACAAAATTAAGTTCATTATGCTACGCGTTCAGAATTCTCGCATATTCAGTCAGCCTTCACACTGCTCGTTGTGTATACTTCGCGAATATTCATTTCCGCCTGAGATATGGCATAATATTCTGGGGAAATACATCTTATAGCTCCCAGACTTTTAGATTACAAAAACGAATTGTACGAATAATAACCAAATCCCACCCACGTGATTCATGTAAGCCTCTCTTCATTAATCTAAGAAGTTTACAATTACCTTGTCTGTTTATTTACGAATCAGTGGTTTTTGTCAAAAATGACTTGTTTAAGGGCGGGAATATATTTTCAAAAAATGTCGATGTCTATTGCTATAATACTCGGCGTAGAAATCATATTCATCAGGTGACAGTATCAACAGCCCATTACAAAACATTCACATACAATACATGTACATTATTTTACAACACTTTGCCAGTTGACAAAAGTTTAAATCCATGAAATCGTTTTCTGCATAACTGTTTCTATACAATTAGAGACTATACTGAGCATCACAAGAAAAGTAACATTATTTTTAACAATTATACAGAATGCATTATTTTAACATTTGAACTGTATAAATGTGTATTAACAACCTGTAACAAGTATTGTATTGCAGCCTCCGGGTCAATGACCCCCATCTCGATCAGGTTTTTCGTCCAGTTTCCCTGATTCATTGAGCAAATGCTGAGATGGCCCCTTGTTTTGCTTCTGGACATAAATGTAACTTCATTTTCTGTGCACGTCTTCTAGAATTCAGTGGGATATACAATTATTCAAATTATCGTTTCCATGTTGTCGCGGCACGAAGTATTATTCCGAAGGACAAAATGGATAAAAGCCAAAATTTATTGCCTTTTTATCCTTGAAAATATATTTTATTACATGGGATTTTTTTTTCAATTTATAAGTAGTATATGACTTAGTATAGGAATCACAGAATTTTGAAAGTGTGCACACAATTCACTTTTCCCCATAGCACGTCATACGCAGTTTTTAACTGCTTTTTTGACGTAAAATAAATAAATTTAAAAAAATTCTTTCACTTACTTCTCTATTATTTGCCACGGATGGACACTAATTCCAAGACTGTCACGTTTTACTTAATCCACGATACACGAAAGTCTATTTCTTCTAATTAATTCCTCCAACTTTAAACGCGATAAAATATAAAGTTCATCCCCTAAACTACAATATATGTCTCGAGCCTCTCTTCCCTGCTCTCACGTCTGTATTTTCTTCAAGTCTAAAAATTCACACAAATATAATCCTCACTGCTCAATTATTTACCGCAAAATTCCGCCAAGTCCCGCATCTATCATTTACAAAAACCTCTGCAGTACGACGTGCACTGTACGCGGTCTTAAGCTCATCTCCCCAATATTACAAAGAGTTCAACCCTCCATAACTTTGATACCTTCTTGTCTCTTGTTTTACAAAACAATCTCCAGTTTCCTTCTACGTCATACCCCATTACTAGTTCACCATCAATCCCTTATATATGCCTTTATCAGAATCTTCTGTCCGTTACTTGCCGCGCTATGTTTATTTACTTCCGCTTTCCTGTTGCTAAGGAACGCCCTGCCAGCATGCTATGCCCTCAACATTTACACTTTTTACGAAGAATTTAATAAATTCTTGTCCTCAATTCCCATCAAAATATTGTGCGACAGTCTGGTATGTCACAGTTCGTAACAACATAGTAAGAGTACTCTGATATCTGAGATCCAAAATACAGAGGCCTATCTTTATTCAGAATGCTCTCCATTTCCTATTCTGAAAGGATGTTTCCAGAACCGAGTTGCTCCTGGAAAGCAGAGGAACGTTTTCTAATAAAGCAGCATTGGCTTTTCGTTTGTGCTTACCCTCGTTCCTCACCAAGTCTTCTATAAGCACCCTTAAAATGCAAAGCAGAAGGATTATTATTCCACCCAAATCTGGCTTCTAATGCACAAAAGTAACAGCCGTCCGTAGTTTTACTTGTCCCTAGCAGGATCGCTATCTTTATGCGCCCAATCTGTTACTAGCAAAAAAGGGGACGAACTGCTTTTCTGTATGAATGTAGACTGTGTTTTTCTGAAATTTGAACGGTGCATTTCGCGATTGGTCGAAAAGCTCCGAACAGCTGAGATTTTTCGAAAGCAGCCATGTTTATACATTCTCAGTCCTACTGATAGAGTCGCTTGATCTGCAACACTGCTTGATGCGGTCGCTATCATGCGACATATTGCAGCAGAACTGAGAATGACTCAAGAATTCGTCCCGAATTCAATCTCGGAGATACTACCCTCAGCCGTCACGTTAGAAAAACCCAAGTATAGAATCTCCTGTCGCCGTGCAGCCGATGCGGTCGGACGTCACCGGGGAGCAAACGCCCAGTTTTTCAATTGATTGATTGATGTATTCGTGTTTCCGGGCGCGTCATCTGCTTTGGTCATTAGTCCCGTTAGTGTAGTGCATGTTTTTTCTCGTGAGATGGCGGTGATCTTCCCCCGCTGGATGGCGAGATCCGGCGCCGACCTACCGTCGGCTGGTGGGGTACCGCCCCAGTCGAACAAGCTCTAAGCTCCCGACCGGTCTCCCGGAATATGTGGTAGTGTAGTGCATGTTAGTGTAAGTGTCTGTGTGTAAGGGGATAAGATAGGACAAGGAAGAGGAAGGACGGATCGCGCGCGGTCCGTGGCCCGTTTTGTAGGTTACTGCTCCGGCATTCGCCTGGTGTTGATCGGAGAAACCACGGAAAACTACCGATCAGAGCAGCCGGCCGCTAGGATTCTCCTCCAGACAGAAACTGAATTCGACCTAGCTGAAAAGCTAGTGTCGAAAATCCTGCCGCCGTGGGGAGTGGGATCCTAGGACTTCCCGGTCAGAGGCGCTGCAGTGACATCAGTTGATGCACTGAGCCATCGCTCCCGGACCCAGTTTTGCAATTCGCTGTGCTAATATTAAGATGGCTCCCCACATTCGTTATTCGGCGAACATCGAGCAATCGGTCGCCGAATCCCGAGTAGTGTGGATGAGTTGCTTGCTATTTGTGGAGTGATGAACATTCGGGGTTCGCCCTACCCACCGCGTGTCGGTCTTTTGGACACATCAAAGGGAGCGAACATTCGCAATCCATGTCAGCTGCTCGGGATTGAGCGAGCACTAGCTCGCTGCTCGGCGAATGCCGAATGTATGGAGCCGTCTTTAGACATTCCTTTTTTTTAATTGGTTTATTTAAGGTCGCTTCAACATCTAAGGTCATTAGCGACCACTATTGCTGTTAACGGTATGGTATCTATGTGGATGAAACGATATGGTGATTGATGATAAGGGGTGAAAGGACGAACACAAATACAAACATGCCCGAGGCGGGACTCGAACCCGCGACCCTTCGGTCCGAGATCACTACGACACTACTGCCTTATGGATCTCGGCCACCGGGCCGGCTTAGACATTCCTTCCGGTAGCGATCTTCTCATTTTCTTAATGACTGCTTCGTAGCACTTTGTAACTTAGTGCTGTAATTAATATTGTTTCAATACGTTCACATATTAATTAAATATTCACCTTATGTGTAAAATATTTAAAACGTAATATTTTTAAAAATTTTGGTTAGTATCGCTGTACCTATGCACGACCATTTTAGCCCGTATTGGAACAATGATAGAATCGCCTAACAGTGCATCTGACTGAAATCTTTTAAAATTTGACTTACACCACTTTTGCTCTGAACGGCTCAAATGACCATTATAAATAAAATTATATGAAAAATAAATAAAATTAAATTTTATTATGATGTGAGAGAGGGAAGAAGAGTATTTTACAAGGAGTATTCTTAACATTTGTAGCTTTAATACTATTTTTTCTTGGATACCGCATTAATATTTTGATGAACGTTTCAGGGTGCGACTCAATTTTGGTTTGCGACCTACAGCTGGCAGTGCGAACCTATTGACCGTTCAAATTCACCCAGCGCCTTAGAGGTAAATTATATATTCTAATAATCTACTCGTTCTTGAAGTATTAAAGCTGTATTATGAAATATTTCACTTTATGAATACTGAATTATGTAATATTTCACTTTATGAATTTTCTTGTAGTGTGCCACTTCATATTATTTATATGTTTACTTACGTACGTGAAACAGAAAATAAATTGCGACGTTCATCACGTGATCTTAAAACAATACTTACGCAGTTTTGTATGTGAAAGAACATATTGAAAATGTAGAATAGAATTAATCAACGAAATACACAACAAAGTGATTCAGTTATAAGATAGAAAAATTGTGATGTTACAAAATAGTAGACTTTCTCATACAACTTAGTTTGAGAAAGTCTGTTTAGCCGGGACCAGATTTTTCTTATGCCTCACCCTCTTTCCTGCTACTACCTTTCGGCATCTCAAATATATTTTTGTTCTATTTTTCCTTGAAATATTTGGTCCTGTAATAGTATAATTGAAATATGGCATTGAGAATATTACAGAAGAGTAAATATGGTCTATATTACATTTTTATTGAAAACTTTGGAGAAATGTTTAACAAAATTTTGTGTGAACATTTCTGAATAAATGCAATTTTCAGTTCATTTCACGAAAGCTTTTGAGATTTCGAGAAATTTCATAAGCAAAAAACGAAACAATTCTCACTAATGCAATAAAGTAAAACAATGCTGTAATATAAAAATTAAAGATGTAACAGATATTAAAACTGTCGCGTAATCATTAAAAAATCAAAATAATACACGATAAACCGTATATTTATTGTAATTCATGACAAGAAACTAGGAAACTATCTAGTCTGATAATAGTTGTGCCATTCTGTAGCCCCAGTAGTTTGTATACATACGTATGAATACTATAAACGGAGTCACATATATAGTATGATGGAAACCATGTAATGCTGCGGATAATCGATTTTAAAATTTCAAAGAAAATCTACATTTTGGTGTCTACTAAAACCCCAATTTTTTTTATTCGAAACGTCCATTTGTCTCTCTATGTCTATTCGTCCGCTGTTGCTCGTGCGAATTGTTAAAATATGCTTCTAAAAATTAAGACAAAATTAGTCTGTTTAACACCCGAGTTCATTTTGTACGACGGTTCCTTTCATATATAGCCTTTTTGGTCTATATACTTTGGTCTTTTCCACTTTTGGATACGAGGGGATTCACAATCAGTCCCCTTCTAACATTTCAAAATATGGCACGGTACTTAAGGGTTAATTATTTGAACTCATTGTTATTTCAGGCAAATTGCACCAGCTATTACAAATAATGATTGCGTAAAGTTTTATACAATTAACAATTGATTTTTTGATAGGCTGACATTTTTATTATTAATAATAACTGCGAATGTAGTACACACTTGTAATCGCTCAATATTAACTATCATGTAACATAACTTGCATACTAGAATAATTATTTATGCACGCACACTATATCAATTTATTTTATTTTTTGTAGACCATCCGTTTCCCTACAGCTTACCTTTGTCATCTTTGATAAAACTGTTTCAATTGCAGTTCTTCAATAAATGTTATTTACACTATATTGATCATAATAGTACAGCAATCCATTGTAATAGTCTTAAACTTAGTAAATACTTGTAAAATAGTAACGCCTGCTCGTCGGGACTGCCCAACCCAACCCTGCTTCGTCAGAAGTGAAAGACCCTTCCATCTGTGTCGGGCGAGAACATGGTACGGCTATCGTACGCGCCCAGCCGGGCTATACGCCCCTTCAATATAAAAATAATTAGTTTAAATTCACGTAAGAAGAAAAAAAAGAAGTCATCTTCGTCAACATATCAGCTTTATTAAGATAGCGGCTTTCGACGGCTTTGCGTCATCGTCAGTCTAAATAATACAGAAAGATACAAAAAAATTTTATAAATATATACACAATAAGATAGAAAAAATTAATTAAATTACAATTGATGGATAACTCTAAAATATTTAGTTACAGATAAAATTTCAAAAACGGTAAGGGGGGATGCAACGGGAGGATTAGTGGCAGTTCAAATTAAACAAAAAATCAATACAGAAAGACACATTGTATGGTTGCAAAAGTTAAGGAACATATAGCAGATAAAATTATAAAATTAATTGCAATGGGGAGGCGGAGAGGAATGAATGCCTATACAAGTAGTTCAAATTTCAGGATTATAAATATTTGTGGAGAAATATACATTCTCATATTCAAAAGAAAAACAAAATTTATATATATATATATATATATATATATATATATATATATATATATATACATATATAAGAAATGGGGAATAATAATAATAATAAATTCATATCAATGTTATTACAAAGATGGAGAAATAATTGAATAGCAAGTTGAGCCGTTTTTGCTTACCTCGTTGCTGTCGGCAAAGTCGAGCGACTGTGCCCAGAGAGAACGTGACACGGGGTTTTATTGCTTTCCGGAGATCGGCGGGGTGGTGGGTCGGAGGTGGTCTGTTTAGTGTTCTCTTGGAAATGTCTTAGGAGGCGGGAGTCAGTTAGGGACGTCAGGGGTGTAAAATTATTAGCAGAGGGACAGAGGGAAATTAGTTTGTTCATTGAGAAGGGCCTCAGATTTCTGTTTGGCTTGAAATATATGAAAGATTTCTAAAGCACTTCTGTTCCAGAATTTATTTTCTATTTCAAGAATTTTGATGTCTGAGTCTGGGTGGAAAGTATGGCCTGCGTTTATAAGATGTGTAGCAAAGTGCGATTTGTTTGTGTTGTCTTCCATGCATGTAAATGTTCTTTAATTCTGGTATAAAGCTTCTACCAGTTTGTCCGATGTATTTAGCCTCGCAATTGTGGCAGTGTAGTTCATAAACTCCTGATTTCGCCATGAGTGGGGTGGTGTTGCGAGGTGAAAGTAGTTGTTTGAGGGATTTGTGTGTGTAAAGGAAACGTGAAAATTGTATTTGTGAAGAATATGGGCTACCTTCGGGATATTTTTCCAAAGAACGGAATAGAAATAAATTTTGATGGTTTCTGGGTGAATGGGTGAGGCTTGTATACGTTTTAGTTTCTTCTTATTTAATTTGCGGCGTAGTATGTTGTCAACGAGAGTGGTACTGTATACATTGGCGGTAGCTATGTATTTATTTAATGGTGCGTGTTTCTTTTTGAAAATTGTCTTGTGATAAGTCTAACAAGTCTGTGAATCATGGCATGGAAAGCTGCGTGTTTGTGAGCAGATGGATGTTGGGATGTGTTATGGATGACAGTGTCTGTGTGTGTGGGTTTTCTAAAAACATTGAAGATGTGTTTATTGTCCAACCTAGAGATGGTTAGGTCTAAGAAATTAATTGATTGGTTTTCATTTTCTAGTTCTTTAGTGAATTTTATGGATGGGTGTCTGGAGTTAAGGAACTCGAGGAAGATGTCGAGTTGTCTTGTTGTACCTGTCCATAGAGCTAAGATGTCATCGACGTAGCGGTACCAGTACGTTAAATTTTGAAGAAGGGGATGTTGTGTCTCAAACAAGAGTGTTTCAAAATTGTCCATGAACATGTCTGCAAGTAGTGGTGACAGTGGTGATCCCATCGGAAGACCAGAATTTTGTTTGTAGAAAGTCTCAAACAAGATTTTGACGGGGCATGTAGCTTTGTCAGGATATTTTGTAAAATTAATTTACAGTCTTGGGTCAGGTGCTAGGAATAAATTTGTAACGTCAAAGGATATCAGTTTGGCATTGGCCGGTACGTGTGTGTTTTGAAGTTTGGTCACAAGTTCCAAACTGTTCTTGATGGTATGGACGGGTTTAAAACGTACGTGTTCATGAAAGAGGTTGTTGAGTCTGTGAGCGAGTCTGTGGGTAATAGTGTTGGTATAGGAAACAACAGGCCTAATAGGTATGTTTTCTTTGTATTCGAGTCTGTGGATTTTAGGAGGCCGTAGAGGCGAGGGGGGGATTAGAGGGAATAAAATATCTGGATCTAGTGAATAGGGCGGGGGAGTCCTTGAGTTCTGTTCTCAACTTAACAAGAAGTTTACTCGTAGGGTCCTTAGGAATTTGTTCAATGTTCTCGTCATTCAGGAAATCATCTATTTTGTCATTGTAGTCTTGGGTGTTAAGTATGACGACCGTGTTCCCTTTGTCAGCTTTTGTAATGGTCAGTTGTTTTCAGTGGCTTTCTTGAGAAGCAGTTTGGCAGTAGTAGTTTCATGGTGTGTGTTTTTGATGTGGCAGGCTATGGTTTTGTCGCGGGAAAGAGCGCTGGCAATATCATATTTAGTTTCAAGCATGTTGTTAGAAGAGGGAATGTTTGTGTCTGTTTGAATGCATAATTGTTTAAGTTTAGTGCTACTGAACTGAGAAGGAGGACAATGTTTGAGGCCTTTTTCTAAAAGTGAATGTTCGTTATTAGATAGTGTTGTCGAAGAAAGGTTAATTACTTTGGGATGGAAGACTGGATCGCCGTAAACTGACGGGGGGGTGGGTGGGCCGGTGCAGCGCGAGAAGCAAGTCGCTCAACTTACGTGCTTGTACGACTTTCTTCTTGTCTCCAAGAGCGAAGACAGTTCTCGAATGCAGCTGTCGAGGTAGACCACTCTGCTCGACGGCAAAGCCGTCAAAAGCCGGCTATCTTAATAAAGCTGGTATGTTGACGAAGATGACTTCTTTTATTTCTTCTTATAAGAACGTCAACAACATCCAATCAGGATTCCCACAATTAAATTCACGTGTTTGTTTAAGTAAATTCAGAAATTCAAAATCATCCCAAAATGTTTCATTGAGTTATGCATGGTGAGGCCTGTCATCACGAATGGTTCCACTCCCATACCCTGACCGTTTGAGAGTATAAATGACTGTATAAATGAGTATAAACAACCTGTAACAACTATTGTATTACAGCTTCCGGGGCAATGACCCCCATCTCGATCAGGTTTTTCGTCCAGTTTCCCTGATCCATTGAGCAAATGCTGAGATGGCCCCTTGTTTTGCTTCTGGACATAAATGTAACTTCATTTTCTGTGCACGTCTTCTAGAATTCAGTGGGAAATACAATTATTCAAATTATCGTTTCCATGTTGTCGCGGCAGGAAGTAATGAGCCAAAATTTATTGCTTATTTATCTTTGAAAATAGTTTAAAATTCAAAATTTATTGCTTGTTTATCCTTGAAAATAGATTTTATTACATGGGAATTTTATTTCTCCCTTTCAAAAATTCAAAATTTAAGTAGTGTATGACTTAGTGTAGGGATCACAGAATTTTGAAAATGTGCACACAATTCACGTTTCCCCATAGCACGTCATACGCAGTTTTTAACTGTTTTTTTGACGTAAAATAAATAAATAAAAAAAGATAGAGTAGCCGAGAAGACTGCCAAGATCACCAATACCGGCAAGTCAGGTGTGTATCGCCCGGGTACGGCTCGCTACAATATTAAAGGTGTTAGTTGTAGCCCTTGAGGTCTTCCAAGTAGGACATCAGCCGTGTATGTAGTCACTTATTTCCTCTAACACATTGGGTAATAAGAATTCATGTTTTGTGGAACCTTGTTACCGACAAAAAGATTCAGAATTTTTGAATTAATATTTACATGGAATGTTTTTACCAAATTCTAACTCTCTACAGATGATCCGGCTGATAAATTTTTACTTCTGGTTGAAGATTGTCGATTTACTGGACACCATATTTTTTGTTCTTCGAAAGAAAAATAATCAAATCACTTTCCTGCACGTGTATCATCACAGTAACATGGTGCTTCTTAGCTGGGTCGGGCTGAAATATTTTCCAGGTAATATTTTAAAGATTTTTCACTCTAAGGTAAAACGGGTAAAGAAAGGTCAGGGTGACGCTAAGAACTAAATGAAACTATCGAATTAAATGTTTACTTTATAACTGAATCTTTTTTGCTAAAATTAGATCCCATTTGTTGAAAATTAATTTGTAATTTCTGATGGTTTTTTACGGTTCTATGCATCACGCAATTGAAATAATATATTTTGAAATACAGAAAAAACGTTACTATCTAGGTAAATATATCAACAACTCTTACCGTTAAAAAAAAGAATGGAGAGTAAAATATAATAAATCATTAACACTTAGAGCTGATATATAGGTAAGAACAAGTTTGATAGTAATACATAAATAAACAAAGAAAAACAGTGGTAATTAATTATATGATTTTTCGCCAAAAGAACTGTACCTGCGTACAACAAAAATAATTGCTTTATATAAACTTTCAAAGAAACAACAAAAATTCCTTAATAAAATTGTATTTACACTTAAAAAAATACGTTCTCTTGCAGAAACGCATTGCATTTGTAAAAATATTATATTTACGGAGCGAAGCAATATTATTTGAGCAAATCAATTACACAGCCACAAAAAAATGTTCCCAGACTCAAAGACTAGACACATGTTTCTCTATGTATTTTAACGCGCTGAATCCGAATCTGAAGCCATAATTGCGCCAGCACCCTATTTGTTTTGAAATTACAAAAAACACCATCAAAATTACAATCTACAATTTCAGGGCGGTTTTTCGCAATTTAGAAAAAGTTGGAAAGTGGGGGCGCAAGTCTGACTTCAGTTTCGATTCAACGCTCGACATAATATTTTGAAACACAAAACCAATTGTTTTTTTTTTCGATTAAAAAACCTGAGGGTGGTGGCAGAATTCTGGCTTCAGATTCAGATACAGTCTGTGGGTCTGACAACAACTCCCGAAAACCAAAAGAATAAATTTACTGTTTTTCGTGATTAAAAAATATTGGAATGTGATGGCGCAATTCTAGCTTCTAATTCAGATTCACTCCGTCAAAATACATAGAGAAACATGTTCAAGTCTTTCAGTATGACAACGTTTGCTTTGTTTGCCTGTATTGAACTCTGCCATGACCATCTATCATGATTCCCCTCCAGCAGTCACATACCAAGGGTATGGATCAACGGTGGACCCCAGTGTAGATCTTTTGTCTATCATTGATTAGATAAGTAGTAACTTTTCCATCATTTGAAACCCTGAGTGATGATTTCGTCTTTTAAACCTCATCGTGCTTTTGCAAAACAATTCGAAACTAGTGTCCTCTTAGAGTCAGGCCTATTCATAAACATGTTGCAATTCTATTTTACTATATATTTCTTTAGAAAACACTTGTGCAATTGCAGCGTTGTAAATGCAAATGCAGCGTTGAACTAGTTGTTAAAAAATACCGTGTTATCTGTTTCCCAATGGAAAAGACTGCGAGTATAGAAGATGTTCAAAATATATAAATGTCACCATGCCACCATGTCACCATGCCATGTATTTTAACGCAATCTGGCAGAAAATGATTGCAATGTATTGCTAAATACTTGTAGAATTAGATATAAAATTTATGAAATTTTCCTTCAATTACATTGCAGTTTATTCTGGGGTCTGCCGTTGAGTCTGCCAGCATTTTTTCTCTCCGATATCGGAATGAAATTGATACGCAAATAAGTGATATTGCGTGGTGTATTATTGTACAGCATTCACTTCATATTTAAGTATTGAAATCTCTAGATATTAAAATTTGCCAGACATTGCTTAATTGTTCTTTAAAATTTGCACTTGAAACAAATAAAAATCCATACTGATAAAGTTCATTCTATGAACTCAATTAATTTCTTAAAATAATAAAAAGCTTTGAACTGCTGTCGCTTTCTCAAGTTGTATTGTTTTCTGTAGGAGGTCACGGAACATTTTTGGGTATCTTCAACACGTTTGTGCATGCTTGCATGTACGCCTACTACCTCATTGCGGCAGTAAATCCTTATAATATCTGGTGGAAGAAGTACGTGACCCAACTTCAACTGGTAAGTAGTTCTTATTCTGTCTTTGAGAACTCTCACTATCAGAGTCAGTCATTTAAACGATTGTATCTTAATCCGGCGCCCCTGGCAACGAGTCTTTTGATGTTGAAAATTTTGTTCAATTTTATTTCTTTATTTAAGGTTGCATCAACAACCTTTATTATTACAAGTATGGTATTCATTTTATTATTACAATATTAGTTATGTGTAATTACAGATATTATGTAATTTGGCAAACCATATTACAATATTACAATGCACTTTAACTGGTATTAAATCATACTTGGTAGGAATAAATTTATTTAAAACAATGAAGTTAAATTTTTTCAAAATCAATTTATCAAAAGTATTTCAAAATCAATTTCTTCGATAATGGTTTAATCCTTTTGTACTGTAATCCCCCTTCCTATCTCAGCATAATCATCCCAGGATTGACCTATTCACCTGCTTTCCCGGAGTCAGCTTACCAGGCTACTCCTAAGCGATGCGGGGAAGGATGCATGCGTGATTCTGGCTTGTGCATATGACATTGAAATCACAAGTGAACGTTTAACAATAAGAATTTAATTTATCAATTAGTCCAAAAGGAATTTCCGAGATGAAGCTTCTAATTACAGGAATCACAATTTTTTAAATTGGTTAAACCTAATACTTAATCTAAATTTTACTGTTGGCCGCACTGGTGCCTGAGACCTCTGGGTAAGCGGGTCATTGCCCCTTTGGCCAACAATGCACTTGGCGCCATGCTGTATAGAACGATTTTCCTAAGGATGAGCCAAAGTGACAGCTAGTGCTGGCAACATAACTGAAGCTTCTGTGGTCGTTGTGCCCTTGAGCCTGTTAGACTCCTTTCCCGCATTCGTTCGTTTGCAGTTGTCTAACTTGTAATTGGCTTCGGCACTTCCTTTTGTGATGTCTACGTCCGCCGAAAATATATTGCGCTACTATAAATAATTGAAATTAGGAAGTACAATGATTATGTGCTCTTCTGTAAAAATTCTTTTTTCCGTTAACATTACATTAAATTTACTTTTTGGGGATACATTTTATGTTTATTTTTAAACCGAGGCTTGAATGCGTACTATTGCATGTATTTCCTACTTAAAATCATTTCTATTTCTATTTACATTCATGGCAGATTTCTTTTACTGATTGTGAGAGCATGTTAAAAGATTTTTCACATACGTAATTAAATTTCGCATACTCGCGTACGTGCATATACCCTAGCAAAACTCTTAGACTTCTGCTTAGGGATGTTTTCACAGGTGCCATAACCTAACACTTTACGAAGAGGCGTGGCTGAACAGCTGTCGCGGCGGAGGGATACTTCTCTGAATTACATATGATGTTCACTCGTTCGCGAAGTGTCACGAGTGTCATCAGGACCACTCCTGCCTATTTAACTCCATGTTAAATTTATACAAGTATTTTGTAGAAAACTACTAACAGCAGAAACCTGAAATTTTACAATATGTTACATGAATATTGAAGATTTTACTGTACTAGAATCTTTTTCGTATGTTTTCTAGATTTTAAGAAATAATTTTTTTAAATTATTAACAACAAAATCACTTTTTTCCGAAGAAAAGTTTTTTTCTGAACATCCTTTTTGACACACAATAATAATTTTACTACCAGAGATGCCTTTTTATGTCATGTATTTACTCTGAAAGTTTCAATCAATTATCTCTAATAGTTTCTGAAATAACGGGATAAATGCACTGAAAATTTTAGTTTTCGGGAAATTGACTTTAAAGATAAACTTATAAATTTTTATCACTTACAGTTATTTAGAATTGTCCTGCAGCATATGATGGCCCTTCTTTGGCTTCCAGCATGTCTTCTAATTTCCTTTTTACCTTCCTAGATGTCTGTCTTGCTTTTCTAGACATATTAGATACAGATCTGTCTGCATCGGCTATCCTCCGCGTGTCACAATATTGCAGCCCAGTTATCATATTTTTGCCAGGGTCAATTCCCAACTTCTTTAAAACCCAACACTTTCCAATATTCCCACAATTGAATGTTATAACAGCATCATGAACTCCTAATTTCATTGTATGCATGCCTACAAATACAGTTTTAGGTAGGCGGTTCCAAATTACACTGTTAAAACATTCATTGGGGTTCTGTGTTTGCCCATGCAGACATTTTTTTAAGAGGTCAGGATTTGCAAGGTCTCTAAAAATAGGTTTTATTATACTAATAATTGCAGCCGGAAGAGAGTTTTTAT
Source organism: Teleogryllus oceanicus (assembly GCA_964035755.1). Classification (NCBI taxonomy): domain Eukaryota; kingdom Metazoa; phylum Arthropoda; class Insecta; order Orthoptera; family Gryllidae; genus Teleogryllus; species Teleogryllus oceanicus. The sequence goes on along the minus strand of CAXIVR010000002.1, from coordinate 225,239,321 downwards.
GAGAATATAGTTCTCCAGGTTTTTGTGCCCTGTTAAATTTGCACCAAGAATTTTCCCCCGTTGGACACAATCCATGGCATGGATTTTCATCAGTCGATGACTTGTGAAAAATATGACTCAAACATCTCTTCATTGCCTCCAGATTGTCTTTATTTCTTCTAATTGCCTGTCCATAATAAACTTGTAAGTTTTCTATTTCTGTTTTCGTTAATCGACCCTGCCCAGTCAACAATTTCCCGTCTTCTAATTTTTTACCTCTCATATCTACAGTTAATTTTCGGTCTTGTTCCCAAACGTTTTTGGACGTGGCCAAAATTCCATTTTAGTTATACTGACATCCCCATATGGCTTAGAGTTCACCACATTGTTGTAGGCCTTACTGTCACCATCTCCCAAGTTCTTGACGTAACGTACCCTCTTTTCACAGATCGATGAAATATTTTTGCACACCATCAACTTCCATGCCCCACTTGTTCCACTAAAATTAGCCACACAGTTATGCTCTTTTCCTTATTGAGTTTACAACTCTGGCAATATTGGTCATTATTTCAACATCTAACACTTTACCAGTAACAATATTGGTAGCAGTCACTACTCCATTCAATGAAGTATGCCCTCTTTTCTGCCAACTTCCATCTAGTGCAACTCCAATATCTGTGCAGCCATCATTTTCTTCTACTGCTTCCTTAGCAGCCAGTTCCATACTCTCCTCACTGACCTCTGACACAGCATTCTCTAACATTGTAGTGAGTCTTTGAAATTTATTCGGTGGCTGATGTAAGTTCATCACAGCACAAAATGTTTTCCCTGCAGCCATGCCTTTGCCAATAGAACGTAAGGCATAAACTAATCTGGTATTTATTTCATAAGGGCCATTTGCTTCAGGTTTTGAAGAGCTCATGAATGAAATAACAGCGAAGCACTTGGTACATATAATATCTAAAGATATTGCTAGGCCTTTTCTTCCACTGGCACTTTCACATATATTCACACTATCTGTCTCACCACACTTTTTTTACATTGCACAAATTTGCTAATTATGTTAGATAGTTTGGTTAAATTTATAATAACATTACTGCACCCATTGTCAGTTTCAGTAAACTCACTGTAACTGTCTTCAAATGGTGACAGCTTGTTCGATGAAGCACTTGTTGCTGAACAAGGTATACGAACTTCATCGCCACATGACATAACCTCTGGCAGAGGTTTTTTATATTTGTTTCCTCTAAAGTTACGTTTCTTGAAGACACCTTTAGGTTTCGTCATCTTCAATAAACACAACAAAACACAGGTAAACAAACACCCACAAACGTAACGATACAACACCTACTCACAAGCACCATCAAACAAAACGCACAACTATTTCACGTGTTTGCATGCCACATAAACAAGCGAACTACGACCATGTTGTCCTGCTAGTGTAGCCAACACACTCAGAAGTTGGAAACAAAAATCCCTATCGTGCAACAGCTAACAAAAAGTGAGATACAAGGTCTAAAAAATATATCTGACAGAAAAGTGGGCGTGGCCCCTAAACGCACGTGGTAAGAAATTGCTTTTTAAATGCCCGAAAAAATTTTTTTCGGCGAAATCGGTTTAGGGACACTTAAAAAATACCTTAACCTATCGAAATTTGAAAAAAACAAACAAAAATCGATTTTTTCGCCAAAACCACGGTGTGGTCCTTAAGAAAATCCTATACCGGAAGGCGGGCCGGTGGCTCAGGCGCCTGCGTCGCGGTGGCATTGGCCGCACCGGCGACGGAAGTGGCGGCGGCACGCCCCCTAGGAAAGGGTTGAGTGCGCTCTGTGCGGTAATAGGGAGTTTTAGCAACACGCGTGCGGTAGTCACGTTATGCACTAACAGTCACGTGACGGACCTTGAAGTCATAACATCTTATCTTAGGCCTAAGGTACGACCTTATATCTTCATAAATAGTGCACGCCTATGGTGTCTCTACAGTCACCTTACAAGCGACAAAATGGCCGCCAAAAACAGGAAAGTTGGGGATTTTTTCATCTCTGAGAAACCGATTCTTGTATGTGAGGCAGTTACAATTATTCCTTACTAACTCAACAATGTTGGCAAAATTAAGATAGGTTATGTTTTACTCTCATAATGAACGCTGTTTAAAAATATTTCACTTTCTCACGAACAGGGGATTCAAAATTTCAGAGTGCATACTCATCACAGAGGGCTACAAAATCTAAAAATCCAAACACAATGTACATTTATTATACTCCTGTCTCGTATCGTTGTTTAAAAGTCTCACTTCTAGCCTAAACTCCGATATATTATGCAACTACTTTGTTCAACTCTTGAAATGTTTCTTTTATTATAATGCATAACGGAATGTCGTAATTTCTAAAACTCTTCTGAACGTTGTTCATTATGACGGTATAAACTCCTTAGTCACGTGATCAATGGAGTTTAAGGATGTCTTCTTACGCCTGGCGCTAAAACTCCCTAACGGCTCAGCGGCGGCGCTCCCACACGGCGGTGATGTGAACCACGTCGTCGTCGTCGATGGCGGCGACGCGTATTCTAGTCGCGCGACTTTTCTTGACGTCTCCCAGCGCGGGGTGCGGGGAGAGCAGACTTCTCCCTACGTCACATCCGACGGGAGTTGCCAACTGTAACATTATTAATACTACTCACCTCTTTCACTCTTAATACAACAGGACATTATAGACGATAAAATAGAACAAATAATAACGTAATTAATAGCAACCACAAATAAACTTAATTAGATAATGATAATATTGCTTATTAAAGGAGAGAAGATATTAGTGTACGTACTTAATTTTCATCTTCTGAATAATGTGAATCATCGCATGAATTCTCTGTAGTATTAATTACAATGCCATTCACTTCAATTTCCATTATCCCGCTTTTTCTAGATGTTTTACATGGTTGCAGTAACCTTCCCAGTCCGAAACAGTTACAGCTTTAAACCCTCTGACTGTTAATTCACGTAGATGCGTAGCTGACATGTCCCCAGATATATATTAGTGCTCGTAGGTACTCTCATATTTTCTATTTTATTGTCGATGAGGTTTCATAACAACGAAGTTTTAAAAAATGTATATTTAATAAATGACAAGAGCAATTAAATTGTGTATATAAAAAAAGATAGTTCTAAACATCCACTAACTATGTTCCTAAAATTATGTGATTGTATCGCTGGTTCTCTGTATTTTGAATTTTAATATCTGCAAAGTAGTTCGTTAACTCTGATGCAGTTTAAATAATGTCTCTATAATTCACAAGCAACATTTATCAATTTATCTTCAGTGTAATATACTATTATTGAACGTGGATTTAATTATTAAATAGATGTTAGATATTAGTGCTCGTTGGTACTATCGCATTTCCTGTTCAGCGAAAGTCGATTAAGTTTAATAACAACGAAGTTTTAAAATTATTAGTTAATAAACTATTAAGAGCAATTAAATCGTGTATTCAGTAGAAAATACTTCTAAACATCTATTTACTATATTTCCTAATTTGATGTGATTGTACTCACTGATTCTCTGTATTTTTTAGTTTGAATACGCTGCTAGGTTCGATAAATCAGCGCACATTTTCAGTAATGTTTATATAATACACGGCAACATTTATTAATTTATCTTTAGTATAGTAAACTAGTATTGAATGTGTATTTAATTATTTAATAGATTTTAGATATATCGTGCTCTTTGGTACTCTTGCATTATCTATTTGAATGCCGTGGTGGTATAACTACGCAGTTATTATCTCACAAAAGGGAGAATTAATTAAATCATGCATAGAGTAAAACAATTATTCCGATATACGCGAAACTGTCTCACTAATTTTATGTGATTGTGCTCGTTTGTTTTCTCTATATTACAATTTTCTTATGATGTTGCGGGTTGGGTCATGCCTCCTGACATTGACTTTGATTATTTTAGACTGAAAATTCGTGCGAATTAATTCCAAATTGTGGCAATTAATTGGCAATTAATTATTAATAAATAATTAGATGGTTTCCGTTGAGCTCTGGCTCGAATTTAACTGCTGGCTTGACGTCAAGGTAGCATGGATTATGTTGCGGGTTGCGTCATACCCCTTGACAGTTACTTTGATTATTTGAGACTGAAAATACGTGCGAATTAATTCCAAATTGTAGCAATTAATTGGCAATTAATTAGCAATAAATGATTGGATGGTTTCCGTTGAGCTCAGGCTCGAATTTAACTGATGTGTGTGCTGGCTTGACGTCAAGCCAGCACACACCTCTTTTTCTCCACGAAAATACGTGGCAATTAATTCAAAAATGTGGCAATTAATTGGCAATTAATTAGCAATAAATGATTTGACATGTTTCGTGTCGGTGTGCTGACTTGGCTGTTCCAGCTTGACGCACCTTGATTCCATTGAAGAGAACCTTTTGTTAGTGTCCTTCATCGAGCTATCTCCCATCTGACCTGAGTGATGACCTAAGCCTGTCTTTGTATTTCGCACATGGAGGCTGTCAACGTATGCGCCGTGCCGTAGGCGTGGGACCATTCTTCTCGACCCCTCCTTCAGCGAACTGAGGAAGCGTTGACACCTTGAGATAATCACGAACACTCGGCTTTCAGACCCAGTTTTGTTAGTTGTTCATACATGATTTCCTTTTACTTAATTTCACAATTAAATCATAATTATACATTAATAAATAGGGCTAAAATAAAATGTTATTTTCCTAGTTTATATTAAGGGTTTAATATATTTTGACATTAACTGCAAATATTGAGAAAATTTGTAATAAAAGTAAATTATTATGTTATTATTATTACTATCATTATTATTATTATTATTATTATTATTATTATTATTATTATTATTATTATTATTATTATCATCATTATTACTATTATTATTAGCCATTAACATTGCATGTGGGCAAGGGTTCCCTTCTACGCGGGTAGCTTACATTATAAAATGCATCTGAAGTCCGCTTCGAAGTGTTTCTTCCTTAATAATAAAATATATACTAACATTATTAATTAATATAAAAGAGTTTATTAATATTAACATTTTTACTTTTTAATTAAAATTAACATTTAATTTAAATAAATTTATAAATTAACAAACAAAATATTAAATTAATTTACACAAAGTTAATGCAAACATTTAAAATTTAATTAGTATTAATATTTTAAAATATTTATTAAAATTAATTATTATTATATAGTACTATTAATATTTTTCTAATGAAATTTCTTAAAATAATACATGGGCGTAAATTAAACATGCTTCAATCATTAATTTTGAATTAAACATAACGCTTGTTTCCTCGCGTAAGAATAGTTAATATGTCTACTCGTATTAGCGTTAAATGTCAATTTTTAATATTTTGTTAATTGTCAAGTTATAATTATGGTGCAGAATAAGTAAACTGGGCCAACTGAAAAAATTATTTTTTGTATACCATCATTATAAACGACCCGCACGATACCCGAATCGTATAATCCAGTATTTTATTGCACGCTACATGGCAATCATCACCATTATTAAACGCGACATATTGTCATCACACATTCAATAATAGTAGCGGAAAATCGTAGGGAGGTAGAATAATAATAATAATAATAATAATAATGCGACTTTAACTTCGGGGAATATTGATAAGAAAAACTCAGTGGAGTGGCTTGAACCGGGCCTTCTGGGACGGAAGGATTTTTCTCCATTCAATCATTGTGCCCTTGGGATTTGAGAACCCCGGCATCAGCGTATATCTACAGAAAATAGGAAATATAACAATGTTCTTGCACGTAAGTGCAGAGTGAAAAGTTCGGGATAGTAATAAGTAATAATAATAATAATAATAATAATAATAATAATAATAATAAAACACAATTTTGAACAACAGGCCAGATATAATAGTTCTAATAAAGCTCAAGAAAACATCCATGATAATCAATTTTGCAGTCGTCAAAATAAAATCTAGAATCTTTTTTCACTTGAAATTAGAAATTTGTAGCTGGCTCAAGAGTCGTCATCAATGGAGACTTCAGAATATCGACATACAACCTATAATCATGTTCACACAGGATTAATCCCAAAAAACACAGTTCATACAATTCAATGTTGGGAAATTACCATTTTCATGCATAGAGCAAAGCGAAGTAGTAATACTGGACAGCGCAGAATAGTAAGAGAACTCCTGGGATGTACTACTGATTGGGAACAATTGACTGAAATGTCTAGACCAGCAACGGTCAGGTGAATGTACCTGCACATAGTACAGAGTGAAAAATTCGGGATAATAATAATAATAATAATAATAATAATAATAATAATAATAATAATAATAATAATAATAATAGGATTATAACAAAAATAGGATTATCAAAAGGAATCTGCATAACCACCCAAAAAGCTTGAATCCTACAGATTTGCCATATTGTGCGAAAATTTTAAATTGAAGGACGGACAAAGATGAATTTCTTCTCCGTCTTAGCCTCAGATCTGATCATTCCAGTGCATTTGGTAGAGCCTAAGTCGTATGAATAGATGAATGGTTCTCAATGCTTCCTGAGAAAAGTACAGAAATAAATAATAATACAAATAATAATAATAATAATAATAATAATAAATAATAATAATAATAATAATAATAATCTGAATTTGGAGAAACAAATCGTGTTCACTTGTAGATGTAACCATGCCATGCAATCAAATTGTTACCAAGGACGCTGAGACGCGTCTTAAAAACATAACTTTTGGAAACTGAAACTAGCCGAATGTGGGGCTAAAATTACAAGTCTCGGTAGTTATCGTAGCTCAGAGATTTCTTCCGCAATATTTATGTAAGACCACACGAATTCCAGATCATTCTAAAGGCTGGAATGAAAACCTAATGTTATCTGAAATGGGTAGTATAGAACTGCGGAGTATAGAACAAGCAAAGACACTCATTCTGTTCTACTGATTTTCGTAAAGTTTCGTCTCCTGATTCTCGCCAGAAAGTTTGACAGAATACATAATGGAATAATTCTCGAGATCACTTCATATTTACTATCGTGATATCAAAAGTCAAGTCATTGGGGATGCAAAACAAATCGTTATAAAATTTTGTATTTTAAATGTTTTCAAGAAGTGTCTGATATAAGTGAAAATATACTGTATTTATGTGGTATTAGTTTAAAAAGCAGAGAAATGTCATTACATGTCATACAACGATCATATCGCAAAAGAATTTCTAATATTACCTGATAACTAGGGATTGTGATGACCTACAACATTGTCAAATATGATCAATAAAATGTTCTAAAATCTTTAAAATGCCAAAAACAAAGAAAAGTAACGTAAACAGTATGATCAAAACTGGCTTGATGAACAGAGATGCTGGATACAATACTGATGAAATCCAAGCACCATCAATTCGTTCAAGTGCACCCAGCTAGCAAACATTTGGTTTGGAGTGTTCATCAGGAAATCTCTGTTTTTAGTTATCCCGAAATCGGCTGAACCACAATGGCGCTGATAGAGGTCATAGGAAACTAGATTACAACAACGGCTGACATTACAATTTGTAAGCGAATAAATCGAATAGGCTACTCAGGAATTCTGTAGAGAACAATTGTTTCCTAATAGTAGAACCGAAATATTACTTCAAGAATTTTAAAGAAATAAGAAAATTGCAGTTTTGCGTTTTAAGCGTTACTGAAAATGCGAATGAAGCTCTTAATCTCTGGTCATTGCTGAGTTTTCGATAAACTTCATTTGAAGTTCTTTGAAGCACTTCCTGTCTCAATATTAAACAAACTGGAATGATATTCATACCTGGGATTACTTACAGAAAAGACTACGTAAATGACTGTCTTTAAACGAAAAGTGATTCGTATTAACTTTACTTATCCAATATATACTGTGAGTGTGTTGCCATAATGATGCGAACAGCTTCTATTATGGAAACTAATATGATTGTTTAAGATTATAAAAAGGTGGACTAATTTCTCTTCAGATGACAATTATTTTGTTAGTATTCATAGTAAAAATGGTACTACCCCGGGTTGCTTTTCACCATCAAATTTCAAAGCTGGCATTCCAAGAAATTACAACCAATCTTCTGTCTCAACTCAACCCTTTCGGTGGTTCGGTGGTATAACGGTCTGCATACCGGACTGTTGCAGCCGAGTTTGCGGATTCAAACCCGATCGAAGCCGTGGATTTTTAAAGGCAAAAAAATTCTTCGTACGCCTTCCTTCGGAAGGGAAATAAAGCCGGCTGTCCCATGTAGTAGACTGCATGTTAAAAGATTCTCAAGCCTAAAAGAAGCCTCTGAGCAAAATTGATATCCGCCAGTTTCGTCGCCCAGAATAATACCTGCTTTCTCCGCTAGGTGGTGAAAGGAGCGTATCGAAATTTGCGTGGTTAGACGGAAGAGCGGGCCTGATGGCCCGAGTCTCGCCACGTAAAATAACGCATTAACTGAACTCAACTCAACCCTTTGCTTCTCATCGCATCCGTTTGAGCGGCGCCGCAAAACGAGTTTCCTATTGATTTTTCTTTTCTAACGCGCACGACATGACTTCGGCGGGAAGTCGTAATGGTACAAACGCCCTCATGCCTGGGCCCCGAGCCAGGCGCCCGCATTACACGCATTGTGTGCGTATATAAATCTACCACGGTGTTGACCATTTAGGCAAGCAATTGTACATTCGCCGGGCGGTGTTTAGACGGAAACAAGCGCTGGTCGAAGTGGTGTTAGGGTGGCTGAATTTTGTCGGTGAACTCACAGATCAGTCTCCTTTGAAGGGAAGAAGAATGAAACGATAAGCCCATTAAGGGATGAAGTAGCAAGAACGAGCGAACGCGAATCGGCTGATGCATACCCAGTCCACAAACGTGTACGATGTTATCTGCGGAGTCGCAGAACCTCTTTGATTATCATCACGATCGGTAGGCGCGCCTTAATACATTTCGCGACGGCTTTTCTTCCAATAAACTTTTTTGTGCGAATCTGAAAGATGATCTTTAGATGTTGAACACGGATCGGGTATCGTCATGTTTATCTTCAGAGTTTCGGCACCTCTCGCTTGGAGATTACTTATCATTATAAAAATTATTAAACATTAATTTTTTGTGTTGAGGAAGGTCTCTCTGTTATCGAATTGAAAGAATGTGATAATAAATGTCGAAAAAGAAACAGCGGAGAGACAGGGGTCGTTCGGTGGGTTGTCGTTAAGACCTTTTACCTCCGCCCGAGCGGTGTGTGTGTGTGTGTGTGTGTGTGTGTGTGTGTGGGTAATTGAGGTGAGTGTAGGAGAGATTGGGTATCTTGAGAAAACGTGTTATCTGGACCGGTGGGAGATTAAACCTGTTGTATAATAGTGTTTCGGGAGCCCGGGGAATCAACATTGGGGGGTAATGTAATCAAAACATGGCTGTGGGGTGAGGCGGGTGCAGGTTCCGACGACTCCTAGATGGTCTTCAACGTAATTGTCTCAGCCTACCAGACAGAGGTCTTTAGCAGAACTAACATGTGCGACGGCAGTCGCCCCCGACATGCCATCGTTCCCCCGGCTGCAAAAAGTGAGCCGAAATGACAAAAGGGCACTCACAGATCCGATGCGAAAGTGAAAAACTTTTTCGTCTTCAATTTTATAATTTTTTAAAATTCAGTTAAGGTAATGGTTTTAACTCTCATTTCAATACTGGAAATGATCCTAAACTTTATCTTAAACTATTTTAAATTTAAGTAATATGAGTTAATTTAATTTAATTTAATTAATAATTTAATTAATATTAAATTCATTTAAGATCCTTAACCATCTAAATTTAAGAAAAGAAGAGAAATTAAAAGACAGGTTTCAAAATTAAACAGTAATATTAATATTATACTGATTAGAGTGACTTCGAAAAATATCAACGTTAAGTATCTTAAATTATTAGTCAGTGACTTAAATTGTTATTCAGTTATATTAATAAAATTACTAAAAATAATAAATAAATTGGAATAATAAAACTTGCAAATGTTTTTGAAAAAATGTGTGTACTTTTTTTAATAAAACAAAAGAAAACATCAAAACAGCATTTATGTCGTCAATAAATGCATTAGCACAATCCAAAGAAAGAATTAAACAAATAATTTGAGGGTTTTCGAGAAAAAGACGTCTGAGATTTTCTGAAAATACCCAAATTTGGGCTCATTTACCCAAAATTTTAGGTTTTGATATATGATGACACTTCATTCGAAGTAATTATACTCACAAATGCAAAAAAATAATAAAATAATATGCAACAAATAATCAAAAAAACTGTATAAATATTATCGATTAAAAATATTTTTAATGAAAACATCAAAAATTACGTTTATAGAATGTAATTTCGCATTGCCCCGCAATTGACACAACCCAAAAAAAAAAGTTCAAAGAAAATTTGGAGGTTGTGAGAAAGTGTTGTTTGAGAAAACTTTTTAAATACTTTAAAAGAATTTTTTCTTTGAACTTTTTACCCAAAAATTTAAAACTACAAAAAAATGACCGACATTAATTAAATGACTAATTGTGAGATAAATTTTCTTTGAAGAGAAGATCTGTTTTCAAATTGTTTTAGGAAGAATGAAAATAAATTCAAACTGTTGTAATTTTCAAAAATCCAGGTTGACGGTAAAAATCGGATTAACGACATATTCAAAGAGTATTTAACCTATTCTCACAAGAAATTTAAAGAAACCAAATGGAGCCTTTTAGAGAAAATTTTGAACTTGTCTGGGTCTTCATGAAAGATTGCCAAAATTTAAAGAGGTTTTAAAATTGCATTTCTTTGAATCGGACGAGATATACCGGGGAAAACACACTTTGTGCCGAAATTCCTAGATTAATTTAGGGTCATGTTTTAACAGACGGGCTGGTAGACAGACAGACAGAACTCAGACAGACACAGACAGACACAGGGACAGACACAGACAGACACAGACAGACACGACAGACACAGACAGACACAGACGACCCAGACAGACCCAGACAGACCCAGACAGACGCAGACAGACGCGACAGACGCAGACAGACGCGACAGAGGGACAGACGAGACAAAACGCAGACAGACGCAGACAGACGCAGAAACGCAGACAGACGCAGACAGACGCAGACAGACGCAGACAGACGCAGACAGACGCAGACAGACGCAGACAGACGCAGACAGACGCGACAGACGCAGACAGACGCAGACAGACGCAGACAGACGCAGACAGACGCAGACAGACGCAGACAGACGCAGACAACGCAGACAGACGCAGACAGACGCAGACAGACGCAGACAGAGGGCGACAGACCAGACAGACGCAGCAGCACGCAGATACAGACAGATACAGACAGATACAGACAGACACAGACAGACACAGACAGACACGACAGACACAGACAGGTACAGACGACGATGCCTCTTGTGTCGTTTCTGTTATGCAACCAAAGGAATAACAATTTAAAAAAATAAAACCCGTACAAAACAACACATGGAGGAATAGAATTGTAGAAAAGTCATTGAACCAAACAATGGAGGCATCCGGAGAAATATTCTCATTAAAGAATAACAGACAGCCTGATTTAAAGGAATAAAATATATACAGATGGAAGTAAAGCAGAAGATAATGGAGCAGCAGCAGTCATATTTCAAGAAAACAAACAAATCATGGAATTAAAATATAGACTAAAATAAAAATTGTTCAAATAATCAGGCAGAAGCAATTGCAATATTAAAATCTCTACAAATGATTAAAAAAATCCCAAGCAATAACAAAACAGTTGCAAAAAATACAGACATAACGTCACATTGCAGTTTTAGCAAAAAATTATCAACATAACCAAATAATAGAATCAATATTAAATGAAATAACAATCCTGGAAAAGAATGAATGGTAAATATATTTTGATGGTAAAGCAATTGGAATTAGAGAAATGTACTAGCAGACAGGGCTAGCAAACATGCTGCAGCTGATACACAATCCACAAAGAATATGACAAAAATTTTTGAAAATTCATTAGTAAATAAATTTAAAGATGAAGCAATTCCAATCTAAAAACAAATTGAACGAAACAACAAAGGGTGCATTACAAAATCATTTTTCCAACATCAAAGACAGATTAGCAAAAATTACCTGGAACATCAATATTTACGTCCATAATAAGAGGCCAGAAACATTAAATCATATCTACACAGATTCTTTTTTATAAGAATCCAGCATGTGAATGTGGAAGGAGACCAAACAGTCACATCATTTACAAATGTTCCTACTAGTAGAAGAAAGGAAGAAACTAATACAGAACTGAAGTTAATAACTTGGCCCCCACACCCAATGAAATTAATAAAACAACACTTACGTGCATTTAACATCTTTATTCAGAAAATTAAACAAATAGTGTTTACATAAAGTTATGAGTTATATGGATTTCAATTTCAAGCTCAACGATTTCATGTTGATATAATTTTTTAAATTGATGTATTTCAATTTTTTCAATTTTCTTGTTCGTGTATTTTCAGTTTATGTATTTTGTAGAAGTAATTTTTTTTTGAAATATTGTTAATTCTAAGTTACATATGCATTTGAAAGCATGTAGGTTATATGTAATGGAGCATGCTGAAATAAAGTTATTATTATGAGAAAAGACTGACACAGACACAGACAAACAGAAGACGCAGGGCAGAAGACAGACAGACAGACAGAGCAGACAGACAGACGAGACAGACAGACAGACAGACAAAACAGATAGACAGATTGGGCGGACGGATGTATGGTCGCTTAAAAAACCTTTTCGGTATCCAGGAATCTAAATAGTGTATTTCCATTAAAATCTCGATTTTTTCCACGGAGTTAAAAATTTTTTCTATACTACGTATAGATATTTATGGATACCTATATCCGTAAATAATAGAGAAAAAAAAATTGAAGCACGCGAAATGAAGCTTCTGCAATGTGTTGGTGGATTTGCTGTACTAGAATATCAAAGAAATGACATATGTGAACAGGCAAGTAGATATCTTCAATCACTTAGAAAAAATTGAAAGGGTTGAAAAACCCAAATTTGGGATAGAAGTGCAAATAAATGAGTGAAATCGAGCCGACACGCAAAGGAAATGTTAGAGACGTAGAATAATATGGAGCAACAAACTCTTCTCAGCACGGAACAAGTCATTAGGCCTAATGATTACATTGTGAACAAGAGTGGTGTATTCCTTCTCGAAGTTAAAATACCGAATCATTAATTTCTTTAATATTCTCAAGGGAGTTCGTCAATTAAGAAACTAAAAATGTAACTTACAAATCTTTCGGTACTTTAATATTCTTTGTTCATAATTGACGATTTTACTCTAACATTTTCAATATTAGACTGTTTTAAATATACACTACCTGTTTAAAATCACTTTAAAAAAATAATTAATTTTAAATAATTCTAATTTGTTCAAACCTGGAGAAATATCTGTTTTAGACAGCTACTAGTAATAGCGATTACTTTAGGACTGTGCCAAAAGTTCACCTTTTTGGAACCACTAGAACATAGTGAGACGACGCTCAAATGTTCAGAAAAGATTGTGAATGCAACAAAGAGAAAAAAACCTTTCATCTAACTGCATCTGCAATTATTGACCTCAATATATAATTTAGTAATTTGTATATTTGAATTAAAATCAAATGAAGTGAGTAAGGCTGTCTAAAGCAGTGTATGAGACACGTAGTAGAGGGCATTTTGTTTTGTGTAGGATTGGCCAAGGTACCTGTTGAGTCGTGATGCATCATTTCAAACTGCAGAGGAGATTCCAACTTTTATCACTGAATCCTGCATAACTATTATCCAAGTTTACACACCCTATTTACAATAATTTTGAATGTGATAATAGACAATAGTGATAATATTTTCGAATATTATTTACTATATTTTCGAATATTTTCGCCTATTATCCTACTAGAAAGAAACTTACAAACAGTTAATAAAGAATGAGTTTTTAGGTTGAATGAAAAATTTCCATTGATAGGCTGAACTGTTCATAAATTGTATGGTGAAAGGAACCCAAATTTGACTGCCGGGAAGATGGTAAGAAGGTTGAAAAATCTAGGCAGTTAAAAAATGCTGAAAGATAGGATTTTGGGTTATGTGCTGGGGGGGTTTTGGAAAAGTTTGGGTATCATCCAAAAAATTTTAAATTGTTTTAAAAAAAGGAAATGAAACGAAATTTAAACGAGATGTTTCTTCAAATAAAACGATATTAATTAAAAACACAATTTTTTTTTCATACACATTTAAATTATATATTTTCCGATAGACAAAAAATTTTTTGTGTTTTTAAATCTATCTTGAAGGGGGGCAACTTTCAGAAACGTTGACGCACACTGGGGTTACGTAATTGCCCAACCTACGAGATATTAATACAAATTAAAAAGAAAACTTTTTTCCAAAAACAGTCGCAAATTTTTTCTTCTTTTTCCCCCAAAGGAACGGACACCAAAAGTTGGGAAATAATTTTTGGATCTCTTGAACTTTCGAAAATTAAACTTTGAATTGATGCGAAAAAGTATGTGCTGTTTTAGCAACCTAGTTTTTTTTTCGTTTACTTTTTTCTTATTATTTACTTGTTATTTGTGTCTTTTTTCTTTTTTTATTCATTACTTCCCAACGCTTCGTAAGGGCGCCATCTCGTCCGTTTCCCAGAGCGGCGCAGCCCGGGCCCCCCGGGCGCAACTGGAGCGAAACTTCTGCTAAGAGCATTATTATTTTCCCGCGATGAGATCGGCGCGCGCCCCCGCCGCCGGTCGATTTCTATCGAGTTCGATTTGATGATTCGTTTTCCCCGCGCCGCGCGGGCCCAAACCCCCGCGGGGAATGGATCCCCAAAAAAGACCGACGAAGAAGGGGAAATAGTTTTGTCGGCAAGGAATTAAAAAATATCCCCCCGACGTGATGAAATATCTAAAAAAACACATTTAGAGCTCTTTTCACCTTTTAATTTTTTTTTAAATATTGACTTAAATGAAATTTTTTGGGTTTAAATTCGGGGCGTTATAAATAATGAAAATTACTAGGTCGTTTTCCCTATAGAATGTCGTCATCCCGTAATAAATTTTTATTGCAGGATAGCGTTTGATCGCACCGCCCTGCAAATAAGGAAAGAGTGATGCAAAGAAAAGAAAAAAAGGCAAATAAACGCGGGACACATTATACAAGAAAATAAATAAAAAATTCTGCAATAAATTTCAATTTATTCTAAGTTCTTTTCAAATTTTCCCCTCATTTTTTTCTGGACATGAATTTTCCCACAAGAAAACGAATAAAATTTTGGGATTTTGCACATAAAATTTTTTTGTTTACTCGCTTTGTGAAGAAAATTACAGAAAAAAATTAAAAATGTATAAAAATTTATTAAGATAAGTTAGAATTTTAAAAGGACTTGATTTTAAACATTACGTAAAAATTTTATTAAAATACGAACTGAAGCTGGGAGAATTAAGAGTTTTTTCCCATAAAGAAAAGTAGTTTCAAGCACTTTTTGGAAAAAAATTTCCCTTCAGGGGTTACTTTTTTACCAGAGCTCTGGGAAAAT
The DNA here is from genome assembly GCA_964035755.1 of Teleogryllus oceanicus. Lineage (NCBI taxonomy): Eukaryota > Metazoa > Arthropoda > Insecta > Orthoptera > Gryllidae > Teleogryllus > Teleogryllus oceanicus. The sequence continues at coordinate 225,223,775 of CAXIVR010000002.1, read as the reverse complement.
TTATCGCAACTAGGGGTCAAATTTGGATCAAATCGAGAACTTGACCAAACTTACTGTCCCAAACATCTTCCCCAAAATTCAGAAAAAAATCCCCTCAACCTACCACAACCATAACCTTACAAATGATTTCCACCCTCAAAATTCCTCCATCAGGTAGTTACTGAGCGACAAAATGTCCCTGGTTGTTTCCCCTAGAGCAAGGGTTTTTAATTTTTTTTTTTACCTTCTAATAACCAGACTCATTACCATTTGGCAGCAAAAAGCCCCAAATACCCTTTAATAAATACATATTCAGAAGACAATGGGAAACTTTGGGATGGGAAACTCCCCAGGGGGAAATGAGCCCGGGAACGCCCAGCATTCACTGCCCCCCAACATGCGTGGTAATGTAGTGCCTATAAGTGAAATGAGTAAGGGAAAAAGGGAAGGAATAATCACCCCAGTCCGTGGCTCGTTTTTGGGGTTCTGCCCCATTCGCCGATGTTTATCGGAGAAACCACGGAAAACTACTGATCAAGGGGCCGGCCTCGAATTCATCCTCCAGACAGCGACAGAATTCGGGCCCCACTCACGTAATCGAAAATCCGCCGCCGTGGGGAGTAACCAGGGGCCCCCCGGTCAAAACATCGTTTACGCACCCAAAAAGCTCCCAGTCCGACGTTTTGGGCACCTACCCCAAGCTCGCGCGCCGCCAGGTCGGAACGAAGTGTATTATTCATGGCAGCAAATTTAAACTGCGCAACGCGCGACTACCGTAATCAACAGTGGCGCAGGGCGTGTTTACATTTTGCAGCGCGGCGCCTGTGTGGGTGCTGGAAGGCGGCGCGGCGGGCGGCAGGGAGGGCGGCGGGCGCGCAGGTATTTTGATGGAATTTCGTTAATAGCCATTTGATAAGAGGGTTACTTGGCACTCGGGATGTTGGCATTTCCACGGCAATTTGCTCTGCACTCGTCCCCGAAGGAACTCATTCGCCCCCGGCGGCCGCGTGGCTGGTGTTTCCGGAAGCGCGTATGGGGCGTGGTGCTCCTGGTCGGCGACGCGGGCCGACGCGCAACTCTGATCGGGGAATGTACTACTTGCGCAAATTTTCTTGAACGATGACCTTACTTCCCTCGCCCTTGAGCAATAAACTGTTGAAGGCAAAATCTCGCAGCGAGCACTGATAATAACGTTCTAAGCATTAAAACTTCGTTGGCGCGAAACCAGCGGATCAAAGCTAGTTGTTTATAGTCGAGAACTTTGTTCAGATTTATTACCATTATTTAAAGAAATGGTTGAGGCAGGTCCAGGTCCTTCAAGGGAGGCCCTAAACTCCTATCTAGTGTCCCTGCTGTTGCCTACCCAGAGCGATGACCTGGCCGCAAATGTAGCAGGTTGACTTGAATTTTTCAGAGGTTAGCATTACTGTCAATACTCTAGTGGCCGAATTGTAACGAATACCCCCACTCCGCTCTCATTTCCTCAATCCATCATTCAAGAAAAGTTGCACCAGTAGTACTCGCGAACGGTTTAATAATGGACGCTGACGGGGGCGGCGGTCCCGATAATTAACTTCTGCTTCTTCTCTGGGAAAATCTCATGTACGCGGAACGGATTCGATGATAACTGGAACGAAGAGTGGACAAATGGAGGGGTAAATATAAGCTGCACTTTCAAAAGGTATTTATGATGTGAAAATTCGCAGGAGTGGAGTTGTGGTGAAGGTAATCTGAGAAATATTCTAATAGAAGATTTACGTAACTGAATGGGACTTAAGCTGCTGAATAAACTTGTATATTACTCAAATGTATATTTTCCCTTCTGATCTTTGGTCAGGAGCAAAGGCTGTTAGGTAATGGAATATTTAAATTTCCAGCGAAACAATTCTATCCAGTTCGCTTTTTTATTTCATCAATTCCATTAACAAAAATATATTTATATTATGTCCTATTAAATAAATGCAAACTAATGTGACAGTCTAAATATTTAACACCTTGTTCTTTCTACGAAACAGTCTTTTATGGGGAATGAATTTGGTGACGCGGTGGTCCGCGGATGATACAGTACGGTAATATATCATATTACATGTGTATTAAGTATTATTTGTATTGGGTTGGGACTTGCGTGTTTCATCGGTAAAGTGTGTGCGAACTAGTTGGACATTTGTCGGCGTGGACAGATCTAGCACTGGATGTCAGGGCACCGGCGCGGTAAAGCGTCTGGTGGAGGATGCACTAGCCAAAGGATGCGGAACAGTGTACGTGGGAGTAACGGAGTGTAGATAGCGAACATAAGCCCAGAGCTGTAAATAGGTGCAAAAATCTTGTAAATAAACATTTTAGAAATTGCTGGTGTATGGTCTTCATTTTGCTACCACGACGCCTATAATGTTATATTTACAAAGTCAAATCTTAATCCATAGTTGGAGCAAGGGTGTGTTGTCGACTTTATTGACGGCTATTACATGTTTTTACACCTAATTTGCGATTTAATCACCACAAAATGGTCCAGCAAATCATAAAACACTCTACATAATTTACATGACGGACATTTACAGAAAGTGTAGAAAAAAAGAGGCAGAGAGAGGCACGATAAGTTTTGTTAATTCAGTGGTCATAATAGTAATTTACTCATGAAAACTTAATTTTGTGCCGCAACAGCACAGAGCTCCTCACGAAAATACCTCTTCCGGAGCGGAACCCACCATCCGCCGGCAATGGGATCGTCTTCGCCATCAGCCAACCAGCAGGCGCGGACCGCTCCAGCCCAAGACAATTGCGTGGCGGAGGCGGCGGTGGCTCAAGAGGCGAGTTCATGGAACTCGGCGGCGCAGAAAAAAGCGACTGTTCCAGTCCATTTCCTCTTCCAGTCTTACGAGAGAACGGCGCGGCTGCGGGCGCCGGCTGGCGCCCACCGTCTGGGCGGGCAGTGGGCGGGCGAGCGGCATCCGGCAAAGAGGGTGCAGGCGATGCGACGAAGGAAAGAGATAACGAGGGTAGGAAGGACAGTGAGGAGGAAACGCAGGAGGCAGAAAAGGAGAAAGTGGAAATGGAAAAGAAGAAGGAGACGGACTTGATTCGGTGGCTGGCAGATGGAGATGGAGAAGGAAGTGGAAATGTGACGGTGAACGTTGATGGAAGTGGTGGGGTGGTGGTGGTGGTGTCACCACCGGAAGCGCAGGCGGACACAGAGGATCGGTAATGTTTGAGTTGCGTAGGCGGGGCGGCCAGATAGAGTCCGAGCAGGCGAAAGTGATGAAAGGATGAAGGGTAGTGATGGAAATTTTACCAAAACATCGATACATCGATGTTTCGTTACATCTTTAGGTCTTTGTCGATGAAAACATCGACGAGAAGACGCCGATGTTTTAAACATCGACACTAATAAACATGCTATTTTTCTATCCATTTTAATTACAATACGTAAAAGGGATAAGTTTTATTATGGTTACAGCATTTTTGTAGTACGTAACAATTATTATCGAATGTAAGGAACAAAATTAATAAGGTACATCGTGTTTGCTATCGAGTTTGTGTTTCATTTTTGATTTAGGCAATGACACCTAGCGATAACACATTCATTCATAACACGAGCAGCTTCCAAACTTCCTCAGATTGCACAGACGAAATGTGAGCGTGATAAAGAGAATGACAAAATATTGCTGTGGATTGCTGATACTCTACATCGTGCTTTATCTCCTTTATTTAAAAAAAAATTAAAAATCATCGATGTTTTTAAAAAATATCGATGTGAAGAAAACTTGAAAGCCAAATATCAATATTAATATATCGATTTATCTGAAGAAAAACATGGATGTTTTAAAAACATCGATATTTTTGCCATCCCTAGTGAAGGGTGACTATGGAAGTAAGGAACTCAGTGAAGACAGCAGACTTAGTGATGTAGCGAAGCGGAGATAGATAGGAACACGTCAGGGCGAGAGTAGTGACCAGTTGATGGTTGTGCAAGTATGATGTTTAGGTTGATGACAAAGTGAACAACTGCTCGATGGGGAAGTGGCATAGGTCATCAACACGGGAGGTAAGAGAAGATGGAAGGGATGGTTACACTTCTGGTGTCCAGTTGGTTACAGGGCTAGGGACAGGGCTGGAAGGCTGGCGGTCAAGCTTGGGAGTGCCCGTCTTGATCTGGCAATGATCAACACATCACAGGGCTGGGCGTGCGGGCTGTAATTGAAAGGAGTTGATTGAGGACAGAGTTTATAGCAGCGGTAGGAGGCAATGGCACCCGAAGTTGCTTCAGTTCCCGGTGTAGGAGAAGGACAAGGGCGGAAAATTAGTTGCTTATATCTTGATTCCGGCGCGTCAACTGCTGAAGTATTCGTAATTATTTGTCCGTAGGTGTAGTTCATGTTATATCGTGAGGTGGTAGTGATTCTCTCCTGCTGGTACATGAGATCCAGCACCGACCACATTCCAGCTTGTGGGAGAAGGGGAGGGTCCTATTCCAGTCATCTCCGTCAAGTGAGTCACTGGCCTAGTCGGAACAAGCCCCGGGACTAGTCTCCGAAACGTTTGGCATTCAGGGCATGAAAAATGAAAAAATACGTAAGAGATGAGGAGGGAGCAAGGCAGAAGTGAAATTTGCGCTCAGTCCGTGGCCCATTTGACAGAGTGCAGCTGCAGCATTCATTTGGTGTTGATAGGGAAATACGAAACTACCGATCAGAACATCCGAAGCTAGAATTCTCACCAAACAGCGTCAAAATTTCACCTATGTATCTGCGAGAATTCGAATCAAAAACGCGCCACCGTTGGGACCGGGAACTCTAGCCCTTTGCGCCAACGCAGCGTCATGGATCGCGAAGCACGGACAGTGGAAGAGGGTGGTTGTGAAGCCGTTGTTAGAGCGATTGGTGGTTTCGGCAGCAAGGGTGGCTGAAGCGGTGACAGAGGAAACGGAGTGGTGGGTTGAAGTCAGGTTTGGTTTGGTTTGATTTTTTCGTGTTTCCGGGCGCGTCAACGGCTTTGGTCATTAGTCCCGTTAGTATAGTGCGGTTTGTTTTTCGGAGATGGCGGGGTCTTCCCAGCTGGATGGCGAGATCCGGCGCCGACCTACCGTCGGCAGTGGAGGTTTCCCCTAACCAGGACTCTCCCACCAGCGGGGCACCGCCGCAGCCGGGACAATGAAGTCGTCAGGGGTTGATGATTTCGGCAGCGAGAGGCCAAGCAAGGACAATGGATGTGTGGTGGTTAATCGAAGCCGTCAAGACCGTTGCTGGTTTCTGTTGCGCGAATGCCTGAGTAGGGACAAAAAACGAGGCGGTTGGTTAAAACCGTCAGGACGGTTAATGTTTCGGCAGCGAGAGGCTGAGCAGAAAAAGTGGATCGGGACGGTTAACCAAAGCCGTCACGGCGGTTGCTGTTTCGGCAACGAGAATGCCTGAATCAGGCAGTGGACAAGGCGGTTGTCTGAAAGGCGTTTTGAGGGCAGTTGGCTGAATCCGTTGTGAGGGCGGTTGCAGCGAGAATGCCTTTAACAGGGCAGGGACAAGGCGGTTGTCTGAAAGGTTTGAGGGCAGTTGGCTGAATCCGTTGTGAGGGCGGTTGCAGCAAGACTGCCTTAACAGGCAATGGACAAGGCGTTCGTCTGAAGGCGTTGTGAGGGCAGTAGGCTGAGTCCGGTGAGGGCGGTTGATGCTTTCAGCAGCGGAGTGGCTGAAGCGCGACGGTCGGCGTGTTCGGCAGCGAAAGCGGCGCCGAGGGTGGGTGCGACAGGCGGCTCTTCCTGCGGCCGTAGCCAGCACGCCTCCTCCTCCCTCCCTCCTCCTCCTCACTCTCCCAACGCGCCTCCGCGGCGCGTGGCGTCGTAACGCGCCGGCGACGAGCGCTTTACTTGTTCCCACTACAGAGGGCGCTCCGGGAGCGAAAGGGGGGGCGGTCGAGAAAGTGGGGGCGGCGGCGGCGGCGGCGGCGGCGGCGGCGGCGGCACCAAAAACAGAGGGGAATAGAACGGGTGCCAGATAGTGGCGGGAGTGGCGGAAACGGCGATGGCAGGCCAGTGCTTGAGGTAATGATAATGGCGATGAATTTCTTTGAAAGGATAGCGATGGTAAAAGTACTAGGGTGGTATGAATGCAGTTGGATTACTAGTGTGATAGTAAAACTATTCGATTGATCACATGGTTACGTACTTGTGTATAGAAATATGAGCGATGTACAGAAGATTGTGTGGTGTATTCTATCTTGTGCCTGATCTTTTATAATAATTTTAAATTACGCAGATGTATATTAAGGTGTTCGATTTGATACGATTAGTGTCGCAATAAAGAATTGCTTCTGAAGAGTTGAGATACTCTGAAATGTTGATATGCGATAGATGCGGACGGTTGTAGTGGTAATACTATTTGATCTCCGTTGGCTGCAGACGTCCGTTTGCAGGAGTTAGTAAATGTGGTTGTAGAAACGACAGGCCGCCTTGGAAGAAGCGAGAGTGGTGGCAACGGCAATGAGGGCGACGTCTAAAGTGGACGGGTGAACGAGGAGGGCGAGCTGTGCAGTCAGAGGACGTCGCCAGCTGGAAACAGCCGCCGCCCTTAACGGCAGGGTTACGACCCGCCGCGATAGGGCTAATGGGCTTGTGACCACTTTAACGGGCTCCTTTAACGGTAACAGGCGATTCTCTTCTGCGACGCCGCCGCCCCCGCCATCGCCACCGCCGCGCTGCTACGTCAACGTTGTTTCGGTCGACCCTTCGACGCAGATGTCTCCGACGCGCTCTCTTCCGTCGCTGTGGTAGTCCACATTCCACAAGTAATTGATTGATTTTTTCGTGTTTCCAGGCGCGCCAAATGTTTGGTCATGAGTCCCGAGTGTAGTGCATGTTTTTTCTCGGAGATGGCGGTTATCTTCCGGGGATGGGAGATCCGGCGCCGACTTACCGTCGGCTAGTGGGGTTTCCCAACCAGGACTCCCCCACCAGCGGGCACCACCTGGGACAAGCTCTAAGTCCCTGACCGGCTCCCGGAATATGTGGTAGTGTAGTGATGTCAGTGTGGATGTGTGTAGGGAGGATAGGACAAGGAAGAGGAAGGACAGATCGATCGCGGTCCGTGACCCATAGGGTACTGCTCCGGCATTCGCCTGGGTTGATCGGAGAAACCACGGAAAAATACCGATCAGAGCAGCCGGCCGCCGAATTCTTTTTCCCGACAGCGATAACTGACCGTTGAAAAGCTAGTCGAAATCCTGCCTCCGTGGGGAGGAAAACCCCCGGGCCTCCAGTCAGAAGTGCTGTAGTGACATCAGTTGATGCACTGAGCTACCGCTACCGGTGAGAACGGGTTGAAGATGGCCGTGTAACAATGACTTCCTGAACAAAGAACCTGCCTGAAAACAAACCAACGAAGCAGCTTCAATATTAGCTTTAGCGACCTTTGAGAAGCGATGTCCAGCCCAGTGGACATTTTACATTACTTTAAAATATGAAAAATTCAGGTCTGAAAGGGTAATATTTAGAACCCTATACCTAGAGGCTGGGAAAAATTTAAAAAACTAAACCCTGAAATACGATACTCCTCGATTCCATGAACCTAAATTGATCCGTATATTCCTAGTCGTCCTCACACACTCCAACCCTACGCACCTCCCCCACAACCTTTAACTCTGTCTCCTAATGCACCCGGTCATCTCCCTAAATCCCACGTGCTTTTACCACCGCAATACGCCATGCCCGTCCCCTCCCGCGCGTGCCTCACACCTTCCTTATCCGCCGGGTCAATCCCACCCAGCCCCATCCCGCCCCCGGCCGATCCGTCCGTTCCCACCCCGCCCCGCTCCGTCACTCTCCTGTCACTCCGTCACCTCCCGTCACTCTCCTGTCACTCTCCCGTCACTCTCCTGTCACCCCCCGTCACTCTCCTGTCACTCCCGTCACTCCTGTCACTCTCCTGTCACCCCTGTCACTCTCCCTTTACTCTCCTGTCAGCCCTGTCACGCTCCCGTCAGCCCTGTCACGCTCCTGTCACGCCCGTCACGCTCCCGTCACGCTCCTGTCACGCTCCTGTCACGCTCCGTCACGCTCCTGTCACGCTCTTCCAGCGCCCTCGTCACGCCCTCGTCACGCCCTGCACGCCTCGTCACGCCCTCGTCACGCCCTCGCCCCACCCTCGTCACGCCCTCGTCACGCCCTCGTCACGCCTCGTCACGCCTTCCGTCACGCCTCGTCACGCTTTGTCACGCCCGTCCCCGCCCTCCCCGCCCCGCCGCTCGCCCTTCATCTCCGCCCCCCCCCGCGCGTCCGTTAGCGCCCGCCTATCCCAGTCCACCCGTCCCATCCCTGCCAGCCCGTCCCGCCCACCCCACCGCGCCCGCCTGAGCCCTCGCGCGAGCCTGATCATTAAAGCGCGACCGTCGCCAGCAACGCGGTGGCGCGAACGGCAGGCGACGAAACGCGGCACGCCGGGTCGCCCGCGTCTCGCGGCTTCCGGCGTCGAGCCAGTTACTCCGCTTCCGTTACGACTCGCGCCACTCCGCACGGCCCCGCCCCTGCATCCGAGGGCCTCCTCCGCCGCCGGGCGGAAGCACTCGCCATAATGCAGCATATTGCCGCTGAATATTCGGGGTTAGGCGCGGTTTGGACTGGAACTTGCTTCGCCGTTCGGAACGCGAAGCGCGGAGGAGTGTCGCACTGTTGTCAGCTGCGCGCTTTCACCGCCTACGCCGAATCCGTCGCCTCCCCTGCCCCTTGTCAACTTCTACCTCCTCCCATTCTATATCTAAACATCATTGATCCCTACGAATTCGCTGATTCTCCGACGACCTTGCCATCTCCCTCGTCCCCTTGTTCTCCTCATGTTCCTGCCCCAATGTCTCTGCCTTCAATATCCCACCTCATTAGTATCCTCGCCTGATATACAGTATTCCTTGGCATCTACATAGTATCTCCTGTCATCTACACAGTATCTCCTGTCATCTACTACAGTATCTCCTGTCATCTACATAGTATCTCCGCCCTCCATAGTACCCCTGCCTCTATAGTATTTCCGCCTCCCAAATATCCCTGCACACAATGTTCCTGTCTTCCTGGCATCGCCGCATCCCTACATCCCCACCTGTCATCGACGTTCTTGCTGACTCCACCGTTGTCCGCTACCCCAACCTTACTACTCTAGAAATCTCACTATTCCTTGCCCGCCACTTCCCTAGTCCTCGCCTCCAGTCTCGCTCCCCATTTATTCCTCTCCTCCTCTACGCTTATCCAATGTTCCTGTCTACCCAGCACTCCCACAACTGACATCCTGCTGCCCCATCCACACCACTCCGACGGTGCTTCGCTTTGTCCCTTCCACAAACTCTGGCGAGGTGGCGGGAGTTGGGAGGTGTTTCATTGTACACCAGCGCCGCCGTATGGTTTAGTTTTATGGGGACGCGCAGGAAGGAAAGGGCTCAACTGTCGTCTGGTTGGCGAGGAGGCTGTGCGGAGTCGGTTGCGTTATCTGGCCTCTTCCTCTCTGAAACGACTCTTCCTCGAGAGGCAGCTTCCTGAGTACGTGCAAGAACTTCTGCACTTGGCGGAAACGCTGCTAAGACAACTGTCTTGGAAAATTGTGTAAGACGTAAACAGTTTATTGAGCATTACTGACTTAACATTTATTTACAAAATTAATTGAATACTTGTAAGGGATACAAATGTTACTACTTTTAGTCGTATTTGACATTTTTCTTTGATTCCGATAATTGTAGTGTCTTAAATTTCAAAGATTTCACAATTCATGTTGTTTTTACTGATTAATTATTCAAAATTCTGCTAGGTGACGACTATTTATGGTCATCAACACACATATATAATAATAATAATAATAATAGTAGTAGTAATAAATAATGTGTAAGTCGGGTACTACCTTCTTTGAAAAAATCCATTTCCTTCGATATCGAAAATTGTTTACATCATACACGACTTATAATCATAGTAGTAGGTTAATATTAGAAAATGATGTCGAAATATGTTAGCTACAAATCTGAGAAACTAATTTTTGAAAAAGAGAGAGCAACGCTTCTGAAAATCATAAAATAAATTCTTAGATCTTTCGGTCAAAAGAAAGTTTGTCATCTCGCAAAAATACTCTTAACTTGAACACTTTTTACACATTTTACACGTACGTGAAAAAATACTATTCCTCCAAATCTTTGATAAGTATTTAAATTATTATTTTTATTCTTATAAAGATTAATATTTTCAAAAACTTATATAACTACAATAGCCATATATTTGTGGTTCAAAATTCTAGAACTTTTAGTATAATTTCAGAAAATTGTTGTCCGCGCAACTTTTCTTGACCGATGGCAGACCTTCTCCTTCCCCTGATAAAAAACATTTGAAGGTAAAAAGCTCGCAGTGGGCACTGATGACAGCATCCAAACTTATCTTCATTGATGCGAAACAGAAGATATTTGCTCTTCAAGAGAATTCCTGTTCATATATTTTCTCGAAAAAAATGAAAGAATTCGCTGAGGCAGGTTCAGGATCTTAACCGTAGTCACCTCGAACTCATGAGAAAGTTAGAACTTATAATAGAGAGAAACGCAAAATAAATGAGCATCACAAGAAATGTAACATTAATTTTAACAATGATACATAATGCATTATTTATCATTTGGAATGTATAAATGTGGATAAACAACCTGTAAACAAGTTTGCATTGCAGCTCCGGGTCAATGACCCCACCTCGATCATATTGGTTTTTCATCCAGTTTCTGATCCATTGCGCAAATGCTGAGATGGCCCTTGTTTTGCTTCTGGACATAAATGTAACTTCATTTTCTGTGCACGTCTTCTATAATTCAGTGGGAAATACAATTATTCAAATTATCGTCATGTTGTCGCGGCAGGCAGTATTATTCCGTAGGACAACATGGATAAGGGCCAAAATGTATTGCCTTTTTATCCTTGAAAATAGATTTTATTACAGGAGTTTTTCAAAATTTATGTAGTATATGACAGTGTAGGGATCACAGAATTTTGAAATGTGCACACAACCCCTCTCTCCATAGACGTCATACGCAGTTTCAACTTTTTTTTTGACGTAAATTAAAAAAATTAAAATAAACTGTATTAATTGTTTAATTTATGACCAAATCTATAAACAACAATAAGGATTCTGCAAATTATGTGGTGAAATGCAGTATATTATTGAGAAAGTTATAAATGCATACAAGACGGAAAGGGAAAAAGGCTTCTACATCGTAGCAAGTATTTTGATGATACTGAGAACGACTAAAAGAGCCTTATTATAATTTAAATTATCCTGAAGATCTGATAAATAGATAACTTTAAAGAGCCCTGATTTATTATACTATATGGAACTTTAATATTGTTTTCATATTTTTACCAAAGTTCCAAAGATTTTCGAGTGAAATGTTTATTCTAACATACAGATTTATAGACTTTATAAACGTTTGTCATTAGTTAATATTTAGATTCGACAGTTGGTAAGAAATTCATTGTAATAAAACAAGACTTGTCACATCAGGAAAACAAAGTCAGTATGTTCATGTCAAGAAATTACCGTTATGAGTACCATTGCATCAAAATCTCTGGTGGTTGATTTTGTAACCAATACGCCCTCTCTAATCACATTTCCAGCCATCGGTCAAGAAAAGTGTGGGGAGATTATAAAATCTTCTTTCAAACATATCAGAAATAATAATGTCTTCACAATTTCAAATATACACCAATTAGATTTTCTAATGTTTCGGACATATTGTTTACATTTGTAACCATGGAAATAAAAATGTCTTGGGCAATGGAATTCAAAATTTAAGATGTAAAATATCTTCACAGCATTATTTATAATTCAAAATTTTAGTATTGAATCTGTTACACAGCATTAACCCCAAAAAATGGTAATGTAACTTTGATGTTAGATAATTTCCAAATGTTAACCTTTGTATTCTGTGTTCTCAACTCGTTACTGGACATCGTTAACCTCTTTGTGGAGTATATCTATGATTTATGTTTATTCTTTCAGAGGGAGTGTATTTCAATTCATATTGGCTAAGCTGGCGTACAAACCGGTAATTCCACGTGGAACTCTTCTGTTTGAGCATGGATCAGCCCGATGGATTCATTAGTCCCACAAAAAAGCCACCGAAAAAGATTGTCGTGATGACGTCTTCAATGTGTTCTATAAAGAAGGCCGCGGAAACAAGTTCTCTGAGCATTGATGGTAGATCTCGAACCATCAGTAATAGGTTTGTATGCTTAATGCATTGTGGTAATGCAATACACGCTCAGAAGTGAATATATAACGAGTTGAAGTATTATTTTCTAACATTCTTGTAAACAGAAATCAAACCTGTATGTGGATGACGTAGATTTCAGCCATTTCATTCATATTACTAGAATTTTTATAAAATGAGCGCCGAATTATGCTTTTATTAGGAGTTGATAAAGAAAATCTTACAAAAGCTTTCACTTGAAAGAAATAATATATGCTTTAGATGTAAATTGAGTATAAAACCAAATTTTAAATCTGAATTTCTTCCAAAAATGTAGATAACGTCCGACACTCCGTATTTTCTATATTTCAAACATAAGTTACGGGATTAGTGTCTAAGAATTCCTCTTCTAAATCAAAATATAATTTAATGCAAATTTTATATCTACACAACTTACATCGTCTTCTTTCTATGATCTATGTGTTTATGTACTGTTACATTTTATACATTAAAACTAAATATTTATGATCATATTTCATTAGGTGGAAGATGGAGCACAAATGTTCCAAATGATTTACAGTATTTTGAGTTATAATAAATAAATTTGTGAATGTTGTTCTTTTAATACGTCCTCTTTACAAATTTTCTCACAAAACTTTTTTTCATATTTTACGTTCTACATCACAAATATTTTAGTACATTTATATTTATGATCAATACACTATTCAACGACAGTGATATCTTGATTGACGCTATTAATTACAGGAATATATTCAAATTTATTGTTGAAAAATACAATTAGAAGTGTATTGCTCATTGCAAATGTATATGTTTTTAGTCAGTGTGAAGTATTAGGTTGGCCATAATTAGTAAAAGATATATTAAACACATTACCATAAGAAGGAAGGTAGATATGAGCATACTAGTATGGGAAGTACATTCTATAGAAACTTGTCAACAAAAACTAACTAAATTGGTCACGAGAAAGACCTATAAGTCGCTGCTAATTATTTAAACTTTTTTATGCAGATTTCTTAGGATTTATCGTTGGAAATATAGTAAAAATTTCACTTAGAATTTTGTTACTTCGTTGATTGTTTAGACCTATTTTACTATTGTCATACATTGTGCCGGATTTAATTTACAAACTGATCGTGCCCTAAGAGTAAAATACATTTAAATTGACTGATACGAAGGTGGTTTACCAACTAACAATTGCAAGCTTAAGAATCAAATGAAACTGAATGAAAACAGCATGTTAGTATTTTTTGTAAGTATGTAACTCATCAGCATAATTACGTATTAAATAAGGAGTGACGGGAAGGTCAGTGAGAGATCGATGAGTAGGCCGATCTGAATCGAAGCCATCTATTCCGGAAAGTGTTCTCCATTATTAGCGTAACATTGAGATTGTTCATCCACTTCATTCCACTTAATCGATGGACAAGACAGACATGCGACGACTAATCTCGAAAGTACGATGAATTACAGAGACCTTCTATATATGCCTCCAGATAAAGCACCTTACGTCCGTACATCCATACTTTGGCGTGTTAAGTCTTCGTTCTCTAACTTATCACGTATGTACTTAACGTACCACATTGCAAGGTACAATGATCCTCAATGTGTATACCCACGTAAAATCCGAAATCCGCAATGTGCATGGGGACATGTAACATGCGACGACCAATAACGAGCGTCGGACAATAACGGAAGCCGACGAATAACGAAAGTCGACCGGCAACGTTCAACGCAACCGGCAACGTGCAACGCCGACCGGCAACGTCCAACGCCGACCGGCAACGTCCAACGCCGACCGGCAACGTGCAACGCCGACCGGCAACGCAACGCCGATGGCAACGTGAAACCCCGACCGGCAACGTGCAAGGCCGCCCGGCAACGTGCACCGCCGCCCGGCAACGATCGTAACGCGCGCCAGTTTGACGAACTCGACCATAACGTCACTGACAGTGACGTTCCTGACCAATAACTTTAACACGCCGACGAATAACGTACACCTAGAACGCCCCCAAAAACCTGCACAAAACGACCTCGCAGTCAATGGGCGTGCTCCGTTTTTCCCCGCAGACGCGGTGCCGCCGTTCAAGCGCGTTCCCCCCGGAGCGCTGATGACGGCGGAACGCCAAAAACCCCGCGCGCGGCTACGACGTGGGGCACGCTGGGGGTGGTGCCCAACCGGCTGCGCACGCTCGGGGAACGCCCTTCCGCGGGCTTCCCATCTACCACTGCGGGGCGGCGGCACGGGCCCCGGTTCACGGCGCCCTGCTACCCACCCCGCAGAACTACGCCGAAGACCCGCCTGGGGGGGTGTACCCCGCGCCGGTAATCACTACCCCCGGGATTTTTTGGAATTACGTTTTTTTGTTTTTTCCTTACCGTTTCAAGTTTGAAAACCCGGGCGGACCCCCCGTCCTGACAAATTTTGAATTTTTCGTTACTTTTTTTTGCCGACCGGGAGGGGAGGTGGTGAGCAGTACCGACTCAGCGCTTCGGTCCGAAGGGTCGGGATTCGATTTCCGCCTTGGGCTGGAGTTTGTCCCTGACTTTGTATGTTTGTCGCGGGGGGGCCTCGCGTTCGGGCTACCCCAGATGAGGAGCCCGCAAGTGTGTTGGTGGTATGGTATGGTCAATACGTCCCTTTGGGGACGAAAGGGAACCGACTGTAGGCTGAAAAAACCCCCTAGAAACTATCCCGTAATGGTACATATTTTTTTGTTTTCACAAAAATTTTTTTTCTATTAATTTTCTTCAATTTTTTACGACTTTATGAAAAAAATTTTTTTAATCAGCAATTTTTTTCCCACATTATTACTGCGGGTGTCTCCCCGTGAAGACGCGTGATGTTCTCCCGTCCTGCGGAAGAGCCATTTATAGGGCGGGAAAATGCAAGGAACTGACCGACCTGTTTAGGGGGAAAATTTACCACGCCGCGATTTGTGATCTTTTAAACTTAATTTTGGAGAAACTTGGATCGCCAACGTTTAACAAATGATTTCGAAATGTTTTTGTCCGAGGGGTTGCAGAATGGCGAACGAAAAAATTGACACCTATGCCTGGGGTGCAATGCCCCCCTTTCCCCTGTACCGCAGGCAGAATCCAGGGGAAAAGAACGGATTTCTGGAGTTGGCGGTCACTGCGTCCAGCATCTGCCGTGAGATGGAAGAAAAGGTTCCTGAAAATGCCATGGTGTCGGTACAAGAATCGATAGTTGGCCCATGAACAGTGTTCTGAGAAGAGTGTCGACTGTTATTGACCCAAATTTAGTGATATTAATTCCAAATTTATCTTCTAAAGCAAAGAAATTATCCAATAAAATGAAAAATATCAGGCCTACTTGAACTTGTGAGTTGAGAGCGAAATTAAACATTTTGAATCTAAAGGATCTAGATTTTTAAATCGTTGCAACTTAAGAGAGCAATAATTATTGTATCAAGTTTTTACATTCAGGTTAGGAGCAAAGATTCTTGTCTCGTAAAAGGGATGTCCGCTAATAAATTTTATGAGGTTTCAGTAGAAGATATAGACTACATGGAGTCATATTTATTTCACATTATTGCTGTACAAAACACATGACAGAATAAATTAATAACAAAAAAGAATTTGGCATTCAAAAATTCTTCGCGAAAATCACTATGCAATGCAGATTAAACTAGAGGTGCTACAGAATGGCACACACTTTCTCCTAGCAAATTTTTATAATTTCCTTGGTGTGGTCTGGCTTTAAGGTTTCGCTCCATTCTTTGACCAGCTGCCATCTATCGTCACCCAAAGTACACTTTCTTGACATTTTCTCAACTCTTTTGCTTTTCTAATAGTACAACCGAAATATACTTTCAGGAATATTAAAGAAGAGTAAAACACTATTCTAAATAGACATTTTCATTGAAAAATTTTAAGACGTTTTTAAGAAAATGGCCATTAAGCATTACTGTAAACGCGAAATTTGAAGTTCTTTTGGACAGGAATCTACTAAGTTTTCGGAAAACTTCATTCAATCTCTTTTCAAGCACTTTAACACACAAATATAATAATGTATACAAATTGATGGAAATACGTATATATCAGTGAGAATTATTTAAAAAATTATATTTGTGTAATTTTTGAAAAAACAAATGAATACACCAAAATAAACAGTGCAATTAGTATTATCCATTGGGAAAATTTGAAGAAAAAATTTGAAGTAGTTTTTAGAGAAAATGCTCGTTTGAGCGTTTCTAAAATGTGGAATTTTGAGGTCATTTTCACAGAAACTGTCTGGTTTTCTGGAAACGTACTGAAATTATTTAAAGTAATGTATCCATAAATCAATGTGAAGATTTCGCTCTTATGGCAATCACTGACGTGAAAGACAAGTAAAAAAATACATTACTAGAGTCGTTTTGTGACTCTAGAAGCAGAAAACTGATGGATACTAAGCCATGAAAGCTCTTATTGAAACAAATAGTATTGTTGACGATGACAACGCCTTCAATCATTTCAAGTTGAAAGAAAGTTTTACCTCTACAAACGTAATTGTACAGTTATTTCATCCACACAGGAGTTTTATTCCAAATATAATAAGCGTTCGCTGATGTACAATGTTTACGAGTAGCCGAAGCTCAAGTGAATAGCAGTACCCTGTAGCCAGTGATGGATCCTGGAGGGTGAAGAGGGTTAAGGGATCCCCCTCCCCCAAATCCCATTCCACGATAAGTCAATGACCTGTAAAAAAATTTTAATTTTCGAGTGAGTTATGAATTTTCTCTGAGAAACATGAGCAGGGTCGTGATTGAAATTACTTCTGTCTTACAATCATCCACTCAGCCTTGATTTCAAGAAGCAGGAGGGAGAGAATAGTTCGATAATTCATAACGAAGGTTCATCGGTCATAAAAGCGCGGTAGTATTACATTGGTTTTTTAAGAAAAAATATTTTAGTAACATATTTGCAAAGACGCATCTAAAATATTCCGCTTCAAAAGTTTAAATATATTAAAATGTAACGAAATATTTAAGAAATATATTACATAATAAAAAAGTATTTTAAAATAAGTGATAATACCAAAATATGTAAAAATATGTAAAATAAAAATGGTTCAAATTCATTTAGTCTCTCTTGTTAAATCTTTTAAAAAATTTAAAAATCGGGTATCTTGTTACTGCAAAAATATTTCTCTACTTATAAGTCTTTACACTATTTATAATTCTCTATTTATAAGTTATTCTATGGCATATTATAAATGTATAACGACTTTTATGACAAAGTACAACATACTTCATAAAGAATTAAATATTAATATGCCAATAAAACTTCCCAAGTTGTCAAGTTAGGGTAAATGTTATTAAAGAGATATAAATTTCTTGCAGAGATAATTTTCTAATTTAACAGTTATTATCAAACAGTATTCTCTTGGCCCTTATTTAAATTAATGTAAGAATTTGGAGAGAATATACATAAGATTCCTTTTGTACATTTTTGAAAAAGTTTCCAAAATTCACATTAAAAATTCTCATGTAATTTTTGTACATTATTTTCGGTAAAATTTGCTTTCTATCAGAATAGTGTTATCAATATTATATCAAAAGTAATTTGAAATAATTCAAGAAAAACATTAAAAGTTTCCAAAATTCACATTACAAATTCTCATGTATATTTTTGTTTCTTTTTTTTGGTAGCATTTACTGACTGAAGTGTTCATTGACAATAACAATGAAATTTTGCACTCATCCTAAGCCTTTAGAGAATTGCATTTTGTTTCAATATTATCCGAACAGTCCACAATATCCGATGGCGTTGAGTTGAAAAACAGCATTATTTCAATGCATTGTTTTTTCAATACATTGTTCAATGAAATTGTATTAAAATTTACAAACTCAGTATCCCTATATTTTATCAAGTATTCCTCTATTGAGTTGGTTATAAAATTTCTTTAAATTTTGGCATTGTATAAAATCTCAATCCAGTATTAAGAGAATTTTATTCATTCAATAGAATGACATTTTGGTACTAGACAAGCTCACCACTATTTGAAAGTCAAAATATTTATATCTATTGTATATTATGTTAACAGGTATCCAGTGGAGTAGTAGAGCCTATAATACAGTATTAACAACTCACTGCACTATGGACAACACAGACTGCACATTTATGTGGACAACAAGCCACTTACGATTTGTGTGTGCAAAAATTGAATATAGGGGCTCCTACGTACTTGAACCTTAATCGCATCATTGGCCAGGTAAATATTAAATATCATTTTATGCACAACGAGAATAAGCGATTAATAAATTACATTATAATTGTAAAGTACATTCAATCCTTTGAAACCTTTTTCCTATTATATCTCATTTACAGTTGTCTCGTCAATAACGGCATCATTGCGTTTTGATGGAACACTAACGTCGACTTGACAGATTTCAAACAAACTTGGTGCCGTATCCCAGAATCCACTTCCCATTAGCAACGTATGCTCCTATTGTATCCGTGGAGAAAGCAAACCATGAGCAAATGTCCGTCGCAGACATCACGGCCGCTTGCTTCGAACCCGTCCATCACCTGGTGAAGTGCGACGCACGCCTTGGGAAGTACATGGCGTGCTGCCTGCTCTACAGAGGCAAACGTGGTGCCCAAAGACATCAACGCGGCGATTGCCACATCAAAAGAAGAAGTGCATCAACTTGTTGACTGGTGCCCACTGGCTTCAAGGTATAGAAACAAGTTTCTTCAATTAAGTATACGAGACAAAGGCAGCATGTGGATTTGTAGAGATCCAGCATTATCTTTCTGTTGCGACTCTGATCGGCAAGTCTTAGAGCTCGAATGCCGTCAGGGCAGATTTTCGATGCTACCTAGATAGCTAGGTTGAATTCAGCCGCTATCGGGATGATAATTCTAGCAGCAGGCAGCTTTCAATGGTAGCTTTCTATAGTTTCTCTGATTAGATCAGGCAAATGAAACGGAAACGGTCTAAAAAAACAGACCACACTCGATATTATTTCCTTCCCCTCCCTAGACCTATTATCTCCCCTTTCACAAATTTACACTTAGTGCACTACTCTACTATGCATGTCTGGAGACGATGTGTGTCGGGAGTTTAGTGCTTGTGTGGATGGAGTGGTGGTGAACTGGGAATACTGGAAGGAGAAACCCCAAACTGACTTCAGGCATCGAATGGTACGTTCCAATGGGCAGAAACACCTCAACTGTCGGCATGTAGCTGGGGGGAGCTTTGTAGGAAAGATACCTACAAGAAAAACCTCCTACAAGCCGCGTATGTCGGTGCCGGATATTACCATCCAGTGGAAAAAGAACACTCCCATATGTCGACATAATCACTTCACTTAATGCGCTAATGTAAATAGTAGCTGGCTCCTCCGGAACATTAATCAATAAATAATCCACCCTCTCCTATTAACGACTATGAACATTAATCCGTTACCTTGTGCAGGATGAATACTGAAATCAAAATGAAAATTATAGTACATTGAATTTTTCAGATTGGATAAAACATGCGAGATTGTCAAATACAGCATAAGGCTTTATTTCATAATTCTTAAATCTCATATTGCATTTAATACATCATAGTTATCATATAATTTCAGTAGTATACATACTTTTGCGGCTCTTACACTCAACCTATTTTTATAAATGAGTACTCTAAAGAAAGAGATTTTCACGTAGACGTGACAAATTCACTTTAACAATATGAAGGATCTGTTTAAAAGACGCATTTAAATATTCATGTCAAAAATAACCAGCAACATTCGGTCGCGCTTTTGAATCTATAACGTTAAATAACACGTAAACAAAACGTTTTAGTGCCCTAAAAATTAAAACTTGGAAGTTAAAGCTCTCAAAGAAACGCTCCTAACACATCTTCTTGACCATTCTACTACATTTTGCTGGTTGTCTTTTCTCGATTCCACCCCACCTGTTCAGAACATGTAGAATCTGCAACTGTATATGAAATTAAACTAATTACTTGATATTCTACGCGACTGAATTACACCTCTGCACCTCTGTGCACGGTAATAACATTAAAGAAGAATAGTTTGTATTGACAGGTGTATTTTCTTGTTATCAATTACATGGGGACATGTAGAACAAGTGACGGAGGATAAGGTGGTGTTGAAGAAAAAAATATATTTGAAGCTTAATAAGGAAACGAAAAAATAAGCAAGAGGGTAGGGTTTAAGACGAGAGAGTTCTCGCACGGGCACGCTAATACGGTATTGTTAGGATTCAATGTGTGAATTAAAACTCGAGTATTATTTTAACAAAAACGTTTATTTTGTTTGAACACAATCGATGAAAACACTCGATTAATGTACAGATATTTTCACTTGATTATTCTTTACACGACACACTTCTGGATTATTTATTTACACTGTTCATTTCCCTCCTTGGCCAAGTCCTAGCACTGACACAGTTCGATGTGCTGGCCACAGTCCACTGCACTGCAATTCACCGCGATGCACACACTTCACGGGTCGCTTCCACTTCAGACTTAAGACTGATCTGCGATCGCCGGCCCCCGCTATTTATACTCGGTGGGCGCCGTCGAGAATTTTCGGGACTTTGCGATTAGCACCAGAACACTGGGACTAGTCTGGCGCCACCGGCCGATGACAAATCGCACATACAGGTGGTTCGGCGTGGCCGCCGGCAGATGACGCAATATTCATTCAGTATTTATTTCCTGAAGAATTAATACCAATCGGAACGTTGAGACAGGACTGACCGTGGCAGGTGGGCATCAACTCCAAGTCGCCGTCGGTGCTGCCGGACGGCGACATGGCGCCGGGGGCGCGGGGTGCTGCTGTCCAACACGAGGGCCCATCGCGAGCGCGTGGGCGCGCGTCAACCCCAAAGTTCCACTCATGTACAGAAGCGCGCTTGTGCACTGGGTACATCGGCGAGGGATGGAGGAGAACGAGTTCGAGGAGGCGCGCGCCGACCTGGCGGCGCTCGAGATGGACTACAAGGAGGTGGAGCGGAGAGCACCACGACGGCGCGCCGCGACGACGAGTTCTAGAGCACGCCCACCCCCTCCTCGGAGGCGGCAACGCTAAATTGTATCAGTGAGTCAACGTCATTTCAGCGTGTTCAAACGGTTACTACGAAATAAATCCAAAATTTGTGGCAGTGAATTTTTTATTTATTTCATGAAAATGTTTGAAAGGGAAGTAAGAAAAGGACATTTTGATGCCGAAAATTTAGGCAATATCATCTAATATAAAAATGTAGGGGAAAATTAGATAGGAGTACAAGAAAATTTGTTATTCGAAGTGTGATCAAAGTTCTACTCACAAGCACACACTCACCCTGTTGGGTGGGCAGGGGAGGTCCTAAATTGAATCAGTTTAGCAACGTCATTTGTAAAGGGTCAAACGGTTACAAAATACATCCAAAATCTTGTGAAGAGTGGGAAAATTCTTTATTTATTAATGGTTTTAAATGGGTTTGAAAAATAAGTCAAAATATTGCATTTGAATATCGGTGCAATTTAAAAGAAATAACATCTAACTTAAAATAATTTTAAGGATAAAAAGTAGACATTCCAAAATAAGTCTACGAGTTTATATACCTAAGGGTACGATCAAAGATCTTCAAAAGATAAATAATTATCATTATATAATATATTTTATAAAAATATTCAGGGGGAGTCATTTGATAAATATAAGAGATTAAATTTAAAGACTTGTCAAATAGGTCTAGAAGAGACCAAGGGAATATTACCAAGGTAATTTGAGAACGGGATTTTCTTTTAAATAGAGACCAAGAGACGAGTAACACTAATTGAAGTACAATCACAGAGCGTACTCAATTTAATATAACCAAATAAAATATTTAGATTAAACGATAGACTTATCAACATTTCTAAAACCTGTCCAAAGAGTTGGGGCAAGAAGGTGAGTCATGCCAGGGAAGGGATTTTGTGAAGGGAAATTTATTTTTGAAAATCCATTCTTTTAAAAATATAAATTTTAAAAAATTTTATTTCCATATTTTTATCATATTGGATTGTATATTAACCCTTTTAATAATGTAACATTTTCGAAAAATATGTTTACGCCCTAGTTGTTTCTCACATTGTATTGGGAATATGTTTAATTAGCTCACTTGACTGAATGAAACATTGGTCGAAATCATAGCGAAGATATTTGATCGGGTTGATTTTTTTGTTTATGAATGCATCAACATCTAGATCTACGACCACCATTGAGTTAACGGATGGAAAACTATAAAGATGAAACAATATGGTGGTGAAAAGGGTAAGGACGAACACAAGTACAACCATGCCCGAGGCGGCGACCGAGACTCGAACCGCGACCCGGTTCAAGATCGCTAGACACTACGCCTTGGATCTGGCCACCGGATCGGCGATTAACTTTTTTTGTACTGTTGATGGTTTTACATGCTCCGCATATGTTCAAGCTAAAGTCCACTAACTACCACCACTCCTCCATGACCGCTAAAAGCCCTTTTCTTGCATGGCTTTACCTCGCGAATTCTGCCCAACAGTAATCACGCACGATTCTCTCAGTGTTAGCGAATGGGGTGGGACTGGATCTGCCCTCGACGTTAGCCGTGACCACGCTGGCCCACCTGCCCGCATCCCCACCTCCTCCCGCGGCGAGCAACCTCGCACCTCCCTACTTTTGCCTCCTCGGCCAAGAGGGGAGAAATAGAGGTGGCAGAAATATTTCAACTTTCGCGAATCTTAATACCAACACCAACCTTTATAAATTCCGAGTGCGACCTACAATGAACATTTTCTATTGTCGGCCTGTTGGCCGAGGTTGAGAGCTTGTAATAACTCAGTGCTTCGCCCGAAAAGTTGCGGTTCGATTCCATATGCCATGGTGGTTGTCCCGCCCGCTTGGTCACAGTTGTCGCGGAGGCGTCGTTCCGCTAATCGAGAGTCTAGTATGTCAAACATGCGTGAAGGGTAATCTGCTGTCGGCTAGATAAAAGCTCCCGAAAGATCTGCCTATTTGTAATGCCTTGAATATTTCATCTTCATGGAATTAAGAACATTCTGTAATGCAAGAAGAACACCATAAGAAAAGGGAGTATCTTCGTGCAATATTATGTGAATATCTATAGATAATGGCCAGGCGTTGTCTCATGGGGGTCATTCAACCAAAATTGTAGGTTGAATCTGGGGTCATGAATGTAATGTCACGTCGAGACATATAAAACTAACTCAGGATAATGTCCGGCAAAATTGAATTTTTGGGAGAAGATGTTTGCAATAAGTCAGATAAACGATTTCGAAAAAGATCAAATAAATGATATTTACGATTTCAAGTTTCGATCTTATCTCTGTATGCGCAGTACTTAGGTCCCTCATTCGTGGTCTTCAATGGACGGTCAGCTCCAAATAAAAAAGAAATTTTGATTTGAGTGACATTTAGTCATGAAATTTATTTTTACCATGCTGGAGAGGGCTTTCCTTTCGCTATTATAAATCTCAATCAAAATAATGAGTGTGTCGTAAGTGATGCAGAATATCAACATTACACCACTAAACAATATTTTGTAAGTGTATTATATAAAATACAATTAATAACACCAGAATTAACAGATTACTTTGTCAAGAAACACTGAAAAAAGCTTCATCTGAATTAATCTATGGTAATAAATATATGTTTTAGACATCAGATTTAATGTCAGTATAAACAGTGCCAGAAACACCTAGGATTAATTGTGAGATAATGATGGCAAAATATCTAGGCTAATTTACAACACGATAATAGCAAGGGTGATTTTGAATTATTGTTTGTTGTTTGTTTGTTTTTTGACAAAAAAGAAATAAAATAAAATTTCCATTATTTGCGTTGCGACAGGTAGTCATAAGTTTGCGCATCCATGATCTGAGCTGTCCGGGTGACAGCCGGGTACAGCCCCGAAGAGGACCGCGATATGTCGGTCGAAAGTGTCGACCTCGCCCTCAGTCGGCGTCCCGGACAGCCCAGACGCAGTCTGTGGTCGCGGAAGCCTACGATATCATTTGCGCATCCATGTTTCTGACAATCCGCATCACCTTCATGGAGCTCAGACTGGGGTAATAATTCCTCTCCGTCCCGTGCTCCAGGAGGATCCCCAGCCCGCTCCCCCGTGTCTGCCGCGCCCTCTGTCCGCGCTCGCCGCCGGTGGGATTCGGTTACACGCGTCACTCCCCGGCCGCAGGGAGCGCCACATGCGGAAGCGAAGCGCACCACGAGGGCGAGGGTGTGGGCGAGGGCGAGGGCGGAGACGGAGGGAGACGGGTGCGAGGGCGCGCGTAGAAGAGGGGGAGACTGGATTCGGCGGAGTGGTGTCAGGGTGGTGCAGTGGGCGGAGACGAGGCGATGAAGATTCCAGGACGGAGAGGAGGATGAGGGCAGAAAGAGACGGAAAGGTGCGAGGAGAGGAACGGACGAAAGTGCAGGCGCGGAAAAGATTAGACGTAGTATCTTTGGAATAGAAGTGGGCGTGAAGATAGACGTGGCTGGAGATAGAAGTGGCGTGGAGATGAAGATGGAGATAAGTGGGCGGAGAAGTTGGCGTGGAGATAGAAGTGGGGCTGGAGATAGAAGTGGGCGTGGAGATAGAAGTGGCGGAGATAGAAGTGGGCGTGGAGATAGAAGTGGCTGGAGATAGAAGTTGGCGTGGAGATAGAAGTTGGCGTGGAGATAGAAGTTGGCGTGGATAGAAGTGGCGTGGAGATAGAAGTGGGCGTGAGATAGATGGGCGGAGATAGAATGGCGTGAGATAGAAATGGGCTGAGATAGAAATGGGAGTGAGATAGAAATGGGCGTGGAGATAGAAGTGGGCGTCGGTATAGAAGGGCGTGGAGATTGATTGATTCTTTCGTGTTTCCGGACGCGTCAATTGCTTCGGTCATTAGTCTCGTTAGTGTAGTGCATGTTTTTTTAGGGAGATGGCGGTGATCTTCCCCCACTGGATGGCGAGATCCGGCGCCAACCTACCGTCGGCTACTGTGTTTCTCCTAACCAGGACTTTCCCACCAGCAGGGCACTCGTTCCAGCCGGGACTAGCTCTAAGCTCCGGACCGATCTCACGGAATATGTGGTAGTGTAATGCATGTTAGTGTAAGAGTGGGTGTGTAAGGGGAGAGGATACGACAAGGAAGAGGAAGGACAGATCGCGCGCGGTCCGTGGCCCGTTTGGTAGGGTACTGCTCCGGCATTCGCCTGGTGTGATCGGAGAAACCACGGAAAACTACCGATCAGAGCAGCCGGCCGCTAGAATTCTCCTCCAGACAGGACTGAATTCGACCTGAAAAGCTAGAGTCGAAAATCCAGCCGCCGTGGGAGTGGAAACTAGGACCTCCGGTAGAGGCGCTGCAGTGACATTAGTTGATGCACTGAGCTACCGCTACAGGTTATTTTATACGGAAATTATACAACATAGAGTAAGAATTATAGACATAATCCTTAACTTTACTAATATTTCCAATATTAAATGTGAATAATCTCTTTGCACTGGTAAGAGTTGTTAAGCTACAGTTGAAATATTATTTGCACTATTACAATACTAATGGTCAAGGTTACATTTTTCTCCGCAATTGATTTCCATTTTTATTAAACCTTTGTTACACTTTTAAATGTTCATCTCCATAAAACAAACTGGTAAATAATTTTTACAAATTCTGAATAACTGAATATTCCGTAGGCGGATAGAAAAGTTTCCATGGGCCCAGTTGAGTACTTATACTTGAGTATTTAAGTTCAAATGTTGACAAAAAAAGTATTCAAATTATTTAATCATACGAGAAACTGCATTAGTGAGTAAAACGACTTTAATAAAGAGAAGAAATGAACTAGTATCTATACCTCTCAGAAGTCTATTACGCTCCATGGGACGCACAGCTTTATCTGGCGAATTATGCAGGATCGGTCTAATGCAGTGATCGAGTACCAGATAGCCTCTAAGCGGCGAAAATGACAATATTAAATCATGATTAAATGTTATTAAAACGACAACGGCAGGATCATAATTATTATGGATTATAATTCACGGAGAGAACTGACATTTCAAGAGGTGCGAGATGGAAATGAATCATTGTTCGTTGGTTTCGCAATAAAACCTAAAGTAACTGCT